>JAVGWX010000008.1:72346502-72784002 GCA_036924085.1 Ariolimax columbianus | reverse complement strand
TCTCACAAACAGAAAGTGATATGTCCATCTCACAAACAGAAAGTGATATATCCATCTCACAAACAGAAAGTGATATATCCGTCTCACAAACAGAAAGTCATATGTCCGTCTCACAAAGTATATAACATTATTATTATATCCGCCACCCAAATCCCCTCCCCCCACACCAACAATAATGTGATCTATATGTTTCCCAAACAAAAAGTGATATGTCCGTCTCACAAACAAAAAGTGATATATCCGTCTCACAAACAAACAGTGATATATCCGTCTCACAAACAGAAAGTGATATGTCCGTGTCACAAATATATTATATTATTATTATATCCGCCACCCCACCGCCTCCCCCCACACCAACCATAAAGTGATATATCTGTTTCACAAACAAAAAAGTGATATATATGACTCAGAAATAAAACGTCATATATCAAATTGTAATAAACAAAATGACCGATTGAGGCACGACAGAGCTCATAAACTGATCGAGATGCAGTCCCTTCGCTTGATATGCAAAACATATGCACACATATGACCTATATGAGCATAAAGTGCCGACTCCTATTACTAAGATGTAACAGCTACGGATTATTTACAGGTTTCCTGGATAACAGAAATATGAATGAGGTGGGAGTTACGGAAAGGCTAAGAAATGGTTGACATTTTATTCATTGAAAAGTGGTGAGTTGAACTTTATTTTGTTTTTCTTTGGATAAGGCATCGACAATTTTTGCTCTCCGTAGGGCATAATGTATCGACAATTTTTGCTCTCCGTAGGGTATAATGCATCGACAATGTTTGCTCTCCGTAGGGTATAATGCATCGACAATGTTTGCTCTCCGTAGGGTAAAATGCATCGACAATGTTTGCTCTCCGTAGGGTAAAATGCATCGACAATGTTTGCTCTCCGTAGGGTAAAATGCATCGACAATGTTTGCTCTCCGTAGGGTATAATGTATCGACAATGTTTGCTCTCCGTAGGGTATAATGCATCGACAATGTTTGCTCTCCGTAGGGTAAAATGCATCGACAATGTTTGCTCTCCGTAGGGTAAAATGCATCGACAATGTTTGCTCTCCGTAGGGTAAAATGCATCGACAATGTTTGCTCTCCGTAGGGTATAATGTATCGACAATGTTTGCTCTCCGTAGGGTATAATGTATCGACAATGTTTGCTCTCCGTAGGGTAAAATGCATCGACAATGTTTGCTCTCCGTAGGGTAAAATGCATCGACAATGTTTGCTCTCCGTAGGGTATAATGCATCGACAATGTTTGCTCTCCGTAGGTCATAATGCATCGACAATTTTTCTCAATTTAAAAGTGGAAGTAGGTTCTAGTTTACCTGGCTGTGAATGAGATCTGACTAATTGTTAGGAAAGGCAAGGTAGAAAAGAATTAATCGAGTCTCCACCATACACAAATCTGAGAACTAGTACAGTGGCGTATCTAACACGTTATCCACAACAGCTGTGTCTGTTAAGGGACTACCTTTACCTTTCTAAACTTTATTATTAAGTTTATTTTGGATATTACATTGTTATATATCCACATTATTCACATTCGGCTTTCTAGTGATTGATTTTTGGAAGTTCTCCGAGTTTACATCTGATCAACTATAAGCTTCAAATGCAATAAACATACCTTTAGCGTGATTTATTGTGTCCCGGTTTAAAAGCAAGAGAGGATGGGATGTGAAACAACTGAATACATTGATATCAATGAAGATGGAGGTTAGACTACAATAACAAATGAAACAGTGTTAGACAGACGAGATAGAGAGACACGTGTGTGCTTAATGGCCTGTTATTCGGGCTAGTCGATGTCTATACACTTACTGATCTATGCACTACTACAAACAAAGATAACTAACTTACCAACTAACTAACCTTAATCCTGACCCAATCAAAGAGAATTAACTTACCAACTTACTAATCTTTGCCCTGACACAATCAAAGAGAAAAAACTTACCAACTTACTATTCTTTGTCCTGACACAATAAAAATAATTAACTTACCAACTTACTATTCTTTGTCCTGACACAATGAAAAATAATTAACTTACCAACTTACTATTTTTTGTCCTGACACAATAAAAGGGAATTAGCTGAGAAACTTACTAATCTATGTCCTGACACAAGCAAAGAGCATTAGCTGACCAACTTACTAATCTATGTCCTGACACAAGCAAAGAGCATTAGCTGACCAACTTACTAATCTATGTCCTGACACAAGCAAAGAGCATTAGCTGACCAACTTACTAATCTATGTCCTGACACAAGCAAAGAGCATTAGCTGACCAACTTACTAATCTATGTCCTGACACAAGCAAAGAGCATTAGCTGACCAACTTACTAATCTATGTCCTGACACAAGCAAAGAGCATTAGCTGACCAACTTACTAATCTATGTCCTGACACAAGCAAAGAGCATTAGCTGACCAACTTACTAATCTATGTCCTGACACAAGCAAAGAGCATTAGCTGACCAACTTACTTTTCTTCTGCGTTTGTTCTCAATATCTCGCTTCCAAGTACTGAACAGGGCTGTGCAAGTAGCAGGATGTAGTCCGGAGAACAAAATGCGCTGTGTCGCAAATTTACAGCTTTACTTGGATATTTGCTAGTTTCGGTCCGTCACATCCGTCTTCGGGAGCAACCAACTTACTAATCTATGTACTGACACAAGCCAAGAGAATTCAATTACCAACTAATCTATGCACTTAAAGAAATGAAGGGGATTAACTTACCAACGTACTTCTGACACATGTTACGGGAATTAAATTTTCAATATATAATAATCGTTGCACAAAGCTAGTGAAGATGGCGACAGCATGAGACTTGCGATGTGGTTGAGGCTGTGGCGTGCCCTGTGTTTGGATTTCAGTGATGAAGTGTTTCACTACAAGTCATCCTCACCCTCTCGTCCTGAGCTACCATCGCCCAGTGGCGTGGCACAGTTGAGAAAACTGGAACTAGCACAGAATGCAGATTTCTCCTTAGACTTTACTCCCGAAGCCTGCTCTGTGAACAGACTACCCATTAGACAACGGGAATGCGACCTCGGACGATTGTGACGATCTGTTAAAACAATGACTAATACTGAACCACTGACAAGAACGCATATACTAATGACGTCGATTAACCGCAAACTGGAAACTTTCAATTTGCGAGATTTGTTCCCATCTGCAGTATTATATAATGTTCTAAAAATAGGAAAATACCTCTGACTTGCTAATTCTTTTCTAAAGAGAACACAAAACGCACCAGTTTACCGCAAAACAAGTGATGAACAAGTGACTCTGTTTAGCCGTGTGAGCAGTCTTTTCTCTTGCTGTCCGCTGACATGGGTGACTTGCGCGGTGATTTGAATTGAAGTGAGCAAGAAACTGCGTCTTTTGTCAACCTCACTCTCTGGTCCTGAGCTACATTTGGCCAGTGACACGATATTTAACGAGACGACTGGAGATAGCATAGGATGCAGATTTTTCCTCAGGGTTTACTCCCGAAGCCTTTCCCATAAACAGGTATCCCGCAAGGCAGCGAAAGGGGAATGACATCTAAGGTTGTGTGTCGTGACTTTTCCATAACCACAAGAGGTCGTAGGGACATCACTCAGCGTGTGAGTGAGTTTTGCATCTCTCCGCGGCTGTGTTCAGTCCATTATAGTTGTGTCTGAATTTCTCACACGCCAATTTCGTGTAGTTCAGCCGTGTATAACTAGACTGTGAAATTCGACACATTTTTAAGCGTAGTGCTATTCATATAGCCGATGTCCAGACCAGAATAATCGGACGGAAGAAATCACAAAAAAAGAACGAATCAAGTCCAAATAAAAAATAACAACGCGTTTCCGTGAAAATAAGTCTAAGTCGTCGACTAGTGTGAATTCCAAGAAAATCCGTGGTCTGGTGGCATCCATAATGAACTAACCCAGCAGAGCAATGTATACCCGCAGCCGGTTACGGCACCATCTTTGCTTTCAAAGGTATTGCTACGGACATCATTACAGCATGACTTATGTTTATGATTTCATTAAGATTTGGTGTATGTTCCAAGTCCATATTTCTGCAGCCAAAATGACTGGGACTTAGTAACTTGCAAATTAGGAGGCAGTGGGCAAATTCATACATCCTACAGAAAGAGGTATAGGGATCTACAAGCGAGTGTGTTCTGCTGTAATTGCTTCATTTGTGTGAGAGAGTTATTTGTATTCAATGAAGTTCTGGCCACACAACTGAACAAAGGGAATGGTCTTTATCACATGTGATGGACGAACATCAGATGTAAGGGATGATAAGTAGATGTGACAGAAAGTAAGTATATGCGACGGTTTTAAGAAAATGTGACAGATGATAAGTAATTTTGACGGATTATATGTAGATGTGACGAATTATAAGTATATGTGGCGAATGATAAGAATATGTGACGGATGATAATAACCTATGTTAGATGATAAGTACATGTGACTGATGATAAGTAGATGTGATAAATTGTAACGAAGTGACGAGCGATAAGAAAAGTTACAAGTGATAAGATAATGCAACAGACGATAAATATATTCAAGAAATAATGAGCAATAGCATTTATATGTAAAGGTAACAATTAATAAAAGTGATCAAAAGTAAATGACAATTTTGAAAGTTAGCAAATGTAAAAATAATCATACACAGAAGAAAAGTTATAGTAAAAATTGAAAGGGGTGATAGAATCAATAATATGGTCTCGCTGGAAAAGGTGGACAGACTACAGGAGGTGACAACGTGCTGGGTAGTGTTGGACAACATTATGGTTACCAGTTGAAAGTATTACAAGGATGTCTCAGCTTTGGAATCCACAGGGCAGGACAAGTAAAGGTGACCAAAATACAAATGGAGAAAAGTGCTAAAGACAAACGTAAAGGAGAAATGAAATATGCAAAGTGAATGATGTCGTCGGATGATTCGTGACAGGAACACTTGAGATGTATTTGTTGAAAAGGTGTGCTCCTCGGGGGGCTGAAACTATTATTACTAATATCCTAAAGCAATGATTAGTAGAAGTGGTTAAAAGGAAATGTAATGAGTAAGGGGTCGCTGTAGTCAAGAGGTTAAGGAACTCGCCTCTCACATCTCACAGTGATGAACGGAAACTGTTGGCGATCGATTCCGCAAGTTTCATGCGACCCCACTTTGTGCAGGTACTAGAAGGTCTTCTACCCTGGGGGCAACTCATCTCTCTCTTCTCACCTCACTCTGTTTCATTTGACTCTGTCCTACAGTCACACTCTTGCACAACTTTCACACGCGCCCTCATGGCGAGGCCCTTCCATTGACTTTGGTTGGGCTAGCTTCTGAGGGCGCACAAACCTAGCATAGGTACATACAGACGCATACATTCATCCAAGAACTGGTTTATGCGTCCTGATATCGCCCAACGGACTACGGTCTGGGGTGGAAAATGGCGCGCCTCCGCCAGTAGAAACTAGTGAGGCAAACATCTAAGCAACAACATCATGCGACCCCTGGTCTCACGAAAGGTAAGACCAGAGTGCCTGCATTCTGAGTTACCCCCAGTCGTCTCGACCAATAGTCTTTCCACTGATCCAAGGTAACTCGGGACAAGAAAGTGAGATTGATAATCAGCGCATTACCTCCCACACTATAATCCTCATACAGCACACATCACATTAAGACAAAACCGTCTGATGCTGTGGTCATTATCACTTGCCATGGGCAATGACTATTAACTATTAATGATTAGCAAAACTTATAAAGTAAAAGTCATGATTATCAAAATCGATTATAAGTGAAAGAAATGATATTAGTAAATGTTAATAGGGAGGTGTAAAAGGCTGCATTTATCATGTCGCAATATACTCTATACTTTTTTCATTGATTATGTTGAACCTTTTCAGAGAACTTGGCGTCACACAGTGAATCAAACTTCAGCCTAAAGTGACCATCTGGCTATGATACACGCCTGACAAGTCATTCCTGTAGCTAGATTGCTGTGATACATATTCTTGTCATAACCACATACGGCTACTGTTTAACATTTGACGGATTTACAATTTCAGCCAATTGTTGTGCATTAGCCCCCCTCGACATTCATTCCAGATTTTCTGTCTCTGTGATTCTATGCTTTTTTTTTGTTTTAAAGATATAGGTGGTCATAGGGGGTGACGTGTTGCTTACTCATCGTAAGTAACTCTCATGTTTATGTGAGGGAATATGTGGATAGTTTCATGCCTTGTTGGCATGTCTTGTTCTCTAACAGTCAATTAGATACCCAGGTAGCGAAGCATGTACCTATGTCCTGAGAAGGCGCTCTATCCACGATATCCTCAGACACTCTCTACCATCCACCACCAACAATATTGCACTCTGTCATCAGATATTCAAGTACCCAATTATAAATATGCGAGCCAACGAATTTCCATTGCATTCATACGTTTATATTTTTCAGAATTGTCAGTTTCTTTTCAAAAAATGTAAGTGTCATACATTTATTTTATTGTAAATTATTTTTATTTTTTTAGATATTTTTTGTTGTTGGAGTGGGGGGGGGGGGGGGGGGGTGTGTGTATTGTTGGGATCCTTAGCAACGATTTCGTAATATTTATCTCCTGCTACCGTTTCTTAGTTTACAGGTTGTCGTCTCAGTTTTTGGATCCATGTCCAATGTCTGACACAGAAGTCAATGACCACTGCGCCGGATGGTGTCGCTCATGGCAGCAACAAACTACCACCACTTGCCTAGGTCTACGCCGAGCCCTCGTACGGCAGACCCTCTGTCATTGGTGACTGTCAAACTTGAGTGTAGTGCCATCAACATACATGATGCCGCAGTGATATTCTCGTTCTTTTTGTACGTTTCTCCTGTTTACAGATGCCCTGGCCGTGGCTACAGCACTAAAACGCCAGAAAAATACTCAACTTAATGATTTAAGAGCAGTACTCTGTCAACTATTCCAGCAGACCGCACCAAAAAGAGTAGTGGTACAGTGGGTTCCATCCCATTGTAACATCCAAGGCAACGAGGAGGCAGACAGACTGGCAAAAGAAGGTGCAAGACTACCACAATCAGATTCTAGTGTGACCTACGAAGAGTCCAAAAGGATTATTAGGGCCAAATACATGGCCAAATGGGAAACAGAACATACTGGCTACACAAAAAATGATGCCTATTACCAGTTGAACACACTCCGCACAGGCCACAACAGACTGAGGTACCACCTATTCAATAAATTGAAGATAGGTGGCACTGACGAATGCACCTGTGGTACAGGGAAAACGACCGCTGAACATCTGCTGTAAAATTGCCCGACATACGAGGATCAGAGAAAGCACGTGTGGCCATCACCAGTGGCAACACTAGACAAGCACTATGGCAGTGTCGACAGCCTCAGGATGACAGCTGCTTTCTTCGAACAAATCCAAGTAGACGTCTGCCAGCGTACGGAGAAGAAGAAGAAGAAGAAGAAGTACGTTTCTCTTCCCCCCTCCCCTCCCTGTTGGAGAATATGTTCACTACATTTAAGGAGGCCTTTATCAGAGCAGTGTGAGTGCTTCTGCAGTGGTGGGTTCTGTATCCAGTTGATGTACATGGATTGCGCTAATATCTTATTCGTTGTCCACGATTCGCGTTCATACAATAATACTGGTTCCTGAGTATGTGTGTTACTTACTGCCAGGTGGTCTCGCTACCGACTTCTATCACTATCTCTTTAATTGTCATACCATCATTTTTAATATCTTGAAGAATACTGCAATATCTTCTGTTCCGCTGTTTTTAATGTTTCTCTTGTACTTTTTCTGCAATCTGTCAGTAGGTTTATTGTTGGGCATACGTTACAAATATGCACGATGACGCCTGATAACAGAAGAAGAAGAAGAAGAAGAAGAGGAGGAGGAAGAAGAAATTGATTTCCAATGTGTTTGCATAGGCTCGCGTCAGCGTCAAGGTCCACGCCGTACATCTGGAAACATGCTGTGTTACAGCAGCCTGGCCAACGAGGTGAATTGAAGATCGACAATGTTATCCCTGGAGTGGTAAACTTGCTTAGCAATTTTGCAATGAAATACATCCAGGCGAACCTAAGTCCACCTTCTCCAGTAGGTTCTGGAAAGAAAGAAGAGCCACTTGACACGCTCGCTACCACGGAGAGCCACTTGACACGCTCGCTACCATGGAGAGCCACTTGACACGCTCGCTACCACGGAGAGCCACTTGACACGCTCGCTACCATGGAGAGCCACTTGACACGCTCGCTACCAGCCACTTGACACGCTCGCTACCATGGACAGCCACTTGACACGCTCGCTACCTGCCACTTGACACGCTCGCTATCAGCCACTTGACACGCTCGGTACCATGGAGAGCCACTTGACACGCTCGCTACCAGCCACTTGACACGCTCGCTACCATGGAGAGCCACTTGACACGCTCGTTACCAGCCACTTGACACGCTCGCTACCATGGAGAGCCACTTGACACGCTCGCTACCAGCCACTTGACACGCTCGCTACCATGGAGAGCCACTTGACACGCTCGCTACCATGGAATAGCTTCGAAAACACTTTCTCATAAACGTCTATTTTGTGGGTACTTCAACAAATGTTTCTGATCTGGAAAATGTTGTAAGTCCAATTTGATTGATCTCTCCCTCTCTCTCTCTCTCTCTCTCTGTCTCTATTTCTCTCTCCCGTTTGAAATCAGCATAGACATTCGATGAAAACGAAGCTTCGGATTTACATAACCTGTGTCGTCCACTTCAAGCTGTACGGTTCCGAAATCTGAACGATTCTGTAGAGCAGCGTTTCTCAACCTTTTTACCCGGGTGGTACCCTTGAAATAATACTTGTCCAAGGGAACCGCAAGATAACAATTATTATAATTCATTATTAATATCTTTCTTTCTTCTTTTATAAACTAAAACTTCTTAAGGTAACCATCAAATATTTTTTCTGATAGCTGGTCGTAAAAAATAAGTTGCTTCTCTCATATGTTTTGAGAATACCCAAAACAAAAATGAAATAAAACTGCCTATTAAAGAGACCTCAAATGTAACCCTATTTATGTAAAAACAAATACATAAATAATCAATATTGTATATAACACATTTAAACAGAACAAAACTACTAAAATCATTTTACATGTTGGCTTTTTTATAGGATCTCACCGTGTGACTTTTCATTTTCTATACAAACATTTCTTTTATCAGATACTAGCTTCTTGAGCCTTCTCACTGAAACTGAATTCATTCACAAAAGCTGCACACTGAATATTTTGAGATTCCAAAAGCATTTAAAAATAATCACCACTTGTATTTTTCATATAACTGATTTGTTGGGAAGTGTCTTTCCAATTTTGTTGGAGCCGTCGCTGTATTTGAAAGTTGTTTGCCACAGATGACGCACAATGAAATAGGACAACCTGGATCACCAGTTCATGTAAAACCCATTGATAAGTAACTTTCGTTGCAAAGATGAACCTTTTGTGTGCTAAGACCGTTGTGTTTGCAATTCTTCATTACCAGTATTTTCAATTATAGATGCGATTGTATGTTTCTCCTTCAAAAATCACCACAAAGCACCGTTAGACATTTGTGTTAAATAGAAAATCTTAAACAAATAAAACTTAAATAAATAAAGGCCAACAGAATAAATAGTTTTGGAAGACAAAGAGAGAGAGAGAGAGAGAGAGAGAGAGAGAGAGAGAGAGAGAGAGAGAATGAGAACGTAAAAAAACACACAGACAAACTTCGCATAAACTAACACAAATTATTATAAACATACTTAATTTTGTAATATTCGTATGACCATGTAACATTCATAATGAACGAGTTAAATTTATGAAATGAAGTGGGTGAATGAGAGACTATTACTGGAAGCCAAGTAGCACAGAAAGGTCTGATGGAGACCAGGTTGGCGACCTGTACTCGAGTAAATCATTTGACAATACTTGAATCCGTCAGGTACAGCTGTTGTACACTAACGACTAAAGGCAGTTTTCCAATGGCACCGCATAGAGGTCGCTAAATACCTTTCTTTTCATTATTATACTTCTAAAAGAAATAATAGGCTGAATTACGTATTATAATATCAAAGAATTATCTAAGAATTATTCGTACGTATATAGTAAAATTCGAATATGAAATTACACACAAAAATTACTCAAAAAGATATTTACATATGATTAGTCTGTAGTTCACTATTTTTCGCCTTGTCCCAATCGATTTCTCGCGAAACACTAGGTTTCCAGAGAGCCCTGGTTGAGAAACGCTGGTGTAGAGGGATTAAAAGCGCACAGAAGATATTCACGTCAGCAGCCAGAAGCGCACTGAAAGTTTTCACGTGAGTAGATAGTAGATCATTATTCGATCCAATGGTATGACTGGGTGACAAGGGACAAAGCCACTCGACGAACAAACCTCGAAAACACATTCACCATGATAAACCGTCGCCGTTCGGACGTATTTGGAGGCGTGGAAGGTCTTGCCGAGAACGTCACCGTTCACTAGCTCTCAAATAAAGTTATAGACATTACGTCAAGGATGGGGTTTAATCTCTCCATCATAGTCCTGTCCCCGATCCAATCCCACACTACCTGGTGAGGTCAGTTCAGAAAGGCATCCTTACTGCACGCAGCCTGCGACTTTGCCATTCCTCGTGCTCACCAAATGTAAGCTTGAAGGTCATTGCCGCCTAAGCGGTCTACCTATCTACTCGCTGCACTGTTTTATATTGTTTTATGGTTTACTTTCCATTTACGCCGTTAAGCACGGCTGTGAACTTAAGTCGTCTGTCTTGTGCCATGTGCGTTGCGTCAGTCAGTGTGAGCCGTGTCGCTGCACAATCACTCTAACGTCACCTATCCAGCTGTCTATCGGCCGCCTTCTTGCTCTGTAGCCAGATCTACCAAAGTTGTAAGCCAGCATTGGAGGTTGATGGGGGTCCACACTCATGAGATGACCGAGCCAGCGTATTGTGTGCCTGATAATGTACTCTGCACAAGACGTGATGCCGTCTATATTTCGAATGTCTTTGTTTCGCACTTTCTTTCCTGATAATACCTATGATTTTCCTCAAACACTTCAATTGGGGACGGCGTGGCCTAGTGGATAAGTGGCAAGGCTCACAATCCGAAGGTGCTGGGTTCGATCCCCATCACAGCACCGGCCGTTACCCCGGGGAAGTAAACCTTTAGAAAATGCAGGAGGAAGCAGACCCTTACATAAAATGCATGCTGAAGTCGGATGCATTGGGCCGACAGGCGCAAAATAAAAACCACAGTGCAACGCACACCGCCTTGGGGATTAGAGAAATAAGGCGAACGCAAAAAAAAAAAAAAAAAAAAAAAAAACACTTCAATTCAAGCCTCAAAATTCTGCTCTCACGCGTCGTGGACAGAGGTCATGTTTGGCACAGAGGCGGCATAAATATATTGTTTATAAGCTGCTGTTCTGTTGCTAAACTAATGCCCAGGTGCCTAAGCAGTGGCGAGAGTTGATAAGTCACTGGAGATATTTTCTGACATCTAGTTCTAGTCTCTATTAATAATAACGTACCCTCGATAATAATTACGCAATGCCATTTACGTGTTGTCAATTGTTAATTTATATATGTAAAGCTAGTTCGTCGCTCCTCTTAGATCATGTACTGTATACGCTGCATGTTCACTGGAACGTTACGACATATCCTTATTAATGTATTCACTTCTGTTCTGTTAGAACACATAGTCGTATTGGTGATCCCCTTTGGATATATATTCTGAGCAGGCGATGTGAACTCCGTTTTCCGGTTCCTCTAGCCACATTATCTACTATTTATCAGCCTTCTCTCTCTTGCCTTGCCTGTTGCTGGACTCCAATCCAGCGCATGTCTGAGTAAAATAGTATTGCTGTTTTCAGATATTATGTCTTAACAACCTCTACTTTCGTTCCTAACATGCAAGTGTATCTGGTTTACTAACCACGCATGGGTTACTCCGTGCATGAATCCAGACGTGCAAACGTTAAGCTCACATGTGCATGCTAGCGTTAGCATAGAGCCACTATCTTTTGGAAACATTTTACGTCAGCAGATTGCGTTTTACAACTAGCCACTATTTATTTTGGGAAAAAAATTTTATAATCACGGCGTATTTCCATCACTAGTGTCCGATGATAACACATCAATATGAAAACACATCAAGATGATAACACATCAATATGACAACACATCAATATGATAGCACAACACATCAATATGATTACATATCAATATGATTACATATCAATATGATAACACATCAATATGATTACATTTCAATATGATAACACATCAATATGACAACACATCAATATGACAAAACATCAATATGATAACACAACACATCAATATGATTACATACCAATATGATAACACATCAATATGATTACATATCAATATGATAACACATCAATATGATTACATTTCAATATGATAACACATCAATTTAAACATCATTCAGTGCTATGCCCCAACTAACGAGGCTGACGATGATCTACAACAACAAAATGGAAAAGGTCATTGAGGTTTTGATTGATTGATTAAGCGATTGATTGAGTGTATGATGATAGGATTTATAAGACTGATGAATAAATACCGATTATCCCGAGAGTTTGTGTGTAGTGTGTAGATTCAGTTTCTATTTCATCTCGAACACAAAACCGTGAGCCTTACTGGTGGTTCAAACATGTCTCTCAATTATAAAACGGGTACTCTAACCGATCGGTCACACATTGTTCATACAAACAGTTATACACTTAAGAAATCCGCCAGTTGTCTCAGTTCACAGACAATGATGGAAAGAAAACAAACAATGGCCAGTTCCAAGAGAGTAACAGCAACTGTGGGACCATTTTAACGTCATTACTAAAGAACTGGTGTTTTTGTTGTTGATTTTTAGATTGAGGAAAACGAAATGCTGCCTGCTCGTTTTTTTTTCTAATTAATGTGCAATTTGTTTGTTTTTTGTTTTTGTTTTTTTTATTGTCTCCTTTTTTTTCTTACAGTTAACGCACTCGCCATGTTATTGCGTCATTGATTACTGTTAAGGGCTTAATGATGGCCTCGTCATTCGGGATTATGCGAAAAACG
Source organism: Ariolimax columbianus (assembly GCA_036924085.1). NCBI lineage: Eukaryota > Metazoa > Mollusca > Gastropoda > Stylommatophora > Arionidae > Ariolimax > Ariolimax columbianus. The sequence continues at coordinate 72,770,905 of JAVGWX010000008.1, read as the reverse complement.
TAATTTCTCTAGCAGAAACTCACATATTGACTTACATCAACAGCGGTTGGGCGAGATAGAATTAATACTACAATGTTTTGTCAGATTACAACATTACAATAAGGCAATACGTTCTTCTTCTTCTTCTTCTTCTTTTTCTTTATCTCTTAGTAGATACCCACTGCAGTATTCCATGCATCTCATTTTTGGTATTGTCTCTAGAGCTTTTTTTCAAAGCCAGAGGGCTAATCCACATGGAGTTTGCTTTTTGGCCTGTTTCTATGCTAAGGTGTACAATAGCAAGAGTTGTTATTGTTTTTGTTGTTGTATTAATCAGTGTTCCTGAGCTATTAGCTGTTTTGGTGTGTAGATAACAATGCTCGAGTGTCTGTGACTTTCCTTCTAATGCAAAGCAGAAACACATAAGATTTTGGATCCTTACAAATTGCAGATAGTTACAGACTCTTCTACCCAAGAGATGTTCAACCTTTTACTGGGTGTTCTAGGTGTGGTAGTGGACCAATTCTTCACGGAAACCACCCGACCCATGTAATACTTAAACCTGGTCTCCCTTTATTGGAGCCAGTTGCTGAGAGTCAGATGTACGAAAATGAATACATAATGTGCGTAATACGTATTTAAAAGTCATGAAATTACACAAAACCACCTCCACACATTCAACCAGTTGACGGAGAGAGCGCGGGAAGTCTGTATTATCCTATGCATTATGTTTATAGACTACGAAAAGGGCTTCAGTGGAAAATGCCTTGAGGAACCAAGGTATTGACTAAAAGTACGCCCAGCTTAGGGAGAAGATAAACGATGGCTGCTCAATTGAGATCAATCTTTTCCAGAAGCCACTTTCCATACCAATATACTGAGGAGTACGAGGAGAAGATACCATCTCTCCAAAAACTGTTCTCAGCTGCCCCTGAAGACATTTGTAGGTCTCTAAACCGGTAAGATCAAGGTGTCAACATAGGTGGCGAGGTGCTCTCATGCCTATATTATTTGGACGACATTGTAATCTTCAGCCACATCATTGCAGACGCCGAACAAAGCCTAAACAAACTGAATAAAGCAGGCAAGGTGGTTAGGTTGAACACAAATAGAGAGAAGCCTCAATTTCTATTGAACACGTTCTGTCCTACGGAGAAAGCGATTGAAAGATGAGCCCATCGAAAACTTCAATGCGCATATCCACCTAGGCCTAAAAATCAACAACTCACAACATTTATAAGGAGATGTCACACAGGAGAGCGGCGGGTTGGCTCTGCTTCAATCGCATTTAGTCGATACTCCAGCAGATGACGGACGTATTTCGATCCAGCGCATTTGAATTTAGCACCCTATTTTTTATGGGTTTACTTTCCACTCGGTTCCGACTGTGTTGGTTCATGAATCTGAACACGTACATGTTTAGTCTGTAATCTGTGAAACTACCAACAAGGAAATGGAGAAAGACAATGTTAGAAAAGGTATGGGTAGTTCAACATCATGCCATATAAAATCAGCAATACACCACATCAATTATTCACTGGAACGACATATGTAAATTGATCATATTTATGTTGTTTTTAGTGTATATTACAAAACAAACACCACGATGAACACAGATATAGTGAAAACATCATGAACAATCACTCCACTGTTCATGACAGTCAGCAGGTGACCACGAACGATAATCGATGAGGGAAGTTATGTTATCTTGGATACCCGGCATCCGGCATCTGCGATATGTTATGGCTCTGTTTACATGTGTTTGTTCCCTTGAATATATTCGGGATTTCGTGCATAAGGGTAAGGGGATGTGTATGTGTAGGAGATGGAATAATGTATGGAGTTGGGGGTGGATGTTTGGAGGGAAGAAATGTGTAAGGAGAAGGGTGAAATGTGTGGTGGTGTAATGTGTAAGCGTTTGATCGATTCATGAGGGGGTGGAATGTGTAGTGGCTGAAATGTGACGGACGGGGCGTAAATATGGGATAGAATGAATAGTGGGTTGGATGTGTAGGAGGAACGTTGGTGGGTTGGATGTGTAGGAGGAACGTTGGTGGGGGGGGGGGGGGACGGGGGGGGGTGGAATGTGTGGGTGGATGGAATACACGTTATTTGACTTTATAATCCTCGATGAGAACCGTCTGTGATGTGTTCGGTTACTGAACGACATGAAATCTTAATTTTCATCGCAGTAGTAAGAATAATGGTCCTGAAAGAATGACTGCTAAATATTTGCTGCAAAAGTGTCCAGTATTTGAGGAAGATATACAGAACGTTCGGTCATCCCGTGTACAAGCTTTACGGAGATGTCAATTGTTTCAGGCTGACCACTGATTTCAAGTGGAGCACTGACAATATGATATTTACAAGATGTAACGCATAACGATAGTTCGAAATATAGAAGAATTTATCAAGGATTGTAAAGTGCCAAATCGATCCTCAGGATAAGGTGCAAATACACTGACCATGACACCGCCTCGCGTACATCTGGAAGCAGACTGTCTTATACCAGCCCGGACAACGAGATGGGATCGACAGTATGATCCCCGTAGAGATGATCTCGTAGAGAAGTCTAGCATTGCACTATAACCAAGAATGGCTAGGTCCACATCCACCAGAACGACCAAGAACATAATGAGAGCCACGACAAAATGGCACAGAAGAAGACTTCCAAGAGTGAACAACTCAGCATGAGTAATTTTGAACAACAACAAGGTTCGGACACATTAAAACATAAAACACTTTTGCACGTCCTAGATTTGACACGTGTCTATTATTGTTTCTATGTAAAACTGTATGTAGACGTTTCTTATTTTTCAGATGCCGTTAGTTATAGGTTTACTGGAGTGCTCGGGGATTATCCATATGAGACATATATGGAAGAGGAGAGAAATGGGGGTGTGTAAAAAAATTAGTTCAATAGAATGTATAGACAAAGATTCAATAAATGGTATAGATAAGGGTTCTGTGGAAAATATAGACATGAGGTTCAACTCAGTAACATATAGACAAAATTTAAGTTAAAATGTATAGACAATGGTACAGTAATAGATACAGACAAGAGTTCAGTAACAGGTAAAGACAAGAGTTCAGTAACATGTATGGACAAGAGATCAGTAACAGGTAAAGACAAGAGATCAGTAACAGGTAAAGACGAGATCAGTAACAGGTAAAGACAAGAGATCAGTAACAGGTAAAAACAAGAGATCAGTTACTGGTAAAGACAAGAGATCAGTAACAGGTAATGACAGGAGTTCAGTAACATGTATGGACAAGAGTTCAGTAACAGGTAGATACAAGAGTTCAGTAACAGGTAGATACAAGAGTTCAGTAACAGGTAAAGACAACAGATCAGTAACAGATAAAGACAGGAGTTCAGTAACAGGCATAGAAAAGGAATCAGTAACAGGTATAGACAAAGGATCAGTAACAGGTATAGACAAGGGATCAGTAACAGGTAGAGACAAGGGATCAGTAACAGGTAGAGACAAGGGATCAGTAACAGGTAAAGACAAGGGATCTGTAACAGGTAGAGAGAAGGGTTAAGTGACATGTACAGACAAGGGATCTGTAACAGGTAGAGACAGGAGTTCATTAACAGGTAGAGACAGGGGTTCATTAACAGGTAGAGACAGGGGTTAAATAACAGGCAGAGAAAGCGGTTAAATAACAGGCAGAGACAGGGGTTCAGTAACAGGTAGAGACAGAGATTAAGTAAAAGGTAGAGACAGCGGTTCATTAACAGGTAGAGACAGGGGTTCATTAACAGGTAGAGACATGGGTTCATTAACAGGTAGAGACAGGTGCTCAGTAAAAGGTAGAGACAGGGATTAAGTAACAGGTAGAGACAGGGGTTCATTAACAGGCAGAGACAGGGGCTCAGTAAAAGGTAGAGACAGGAGTTCAGTAACAGGTAGAGACTGGAGTTCAGTAACAGGTAGAGACTGTAGTTCAGCAGCAGGTATATACAAGGGTTCAGTAACAAGTATACATATTGGTTTAGTAACAGGTACAGATAAGGATTCAAGAGCAGGTAAAGACAAATGTTTAGTAACCGGTAGAGACAAGCGTTTAATAACAGGAATAGACAACGTTTCAGTAGCAAACATAGACAAATGGGCATCATAATAGGTGATAACTGCTTTTCATCTGTTAGGACCATGGAGGCACCCCTAAAGTTGAAAGACCTAGGAGAACGCCTGTGTTAAAGCACTCAGAAACATTTGTAAATATGGTTGAAAGTGAAAGACACCTTCGTGTGATCAATAGGCAGCTTCGATTTATTATGTCATCAATGGACAATCCAAAGGCTGAGTTATGAAATGAGACGTGGACCTAGCAAGATGGAAGTTTCTATGTCGAGATAGGAGTATGTACAATCATTCGGCTATTGGAACTATCAGTATCCAAGTTTTTCATCTCTGATTCTTCACCTATGATTCTGTCCCAGTGCAGTGACATCGATTCTTAATAGAACTGAACAGTATATAAAGTTTCTATGTAACTCTGTTATTTGGTTTTACGACATGTATAGTAGGGCAACGCGTCTAACCGTTCCTTCCTAGCAAGGGCACCATGGATCACCGCTGAGTCAGGGATCACCATGGAGTCAGATATCACCATAATGTTAGGAATAACCATGGAGTCAGATATCACCATAAGGTCATGGATCACCATGGAGTCAGATATCACCATAAGGTCAGGGATCACCATGGAGTCAGATATCACCATAAGGTCATGGATCACCATAGAGTCAGATATCACCATAAGGTCAGGGATCACCAACGGGTCAGAGGTCACTTTGGACGGTTGATCATCACGGAGTCAGTAATTACCACGGATTGTAATTGTAATTGTCGCGGATCATTACAAGGTCCGGGGTCATCACAAGGTCTGGGGTCATCACAGGGTCTGGGGTCATCACAGGGTCTGAGGTCATCACAGGATCTGGGGTCATCACAGGGTCTGGGGGTCATCACAAGGTCTGGGGTCATCACAGGGTCTAGGGTCTTCAGAAGGTCTGGGGTCATCACAAGGTCTGAGATCATCACATAGTCGTGGATTATCACAGGTTCTGGGGTCATCATGGGGTCGGGGATCATCACAGAGTCTGGGGTGATCATAGGGTCGGGGATCATCGCAGGTTCTGGGGTCATCACAGGGTCTGGGGTCATGACGGCGTCTGGAGTCATCACAGTGTCAGGGGGTCATCACAGGGTCTGGGGTCATGACGGCGTCTGGAGTCATCACAGAGTCTGGGGGTCATTACAGAGTGAGGGATCAGCACGAGAACGAGACCCTGCTACATCTCGGGGCCAACTCACGTTTCAATTAATCAATGAATTGAGCCCTTGCCAGCTCCCTATGCAACTGAGGTGTTCACCAAATGCATGCCAAGTCATCAAACATGTACATGTTCATATTGTTGATGTTTGGTGGTTACCGTATCTACTGGATGGGTAATCAGTCCTATAGATACGATTGGTTATATATAAATTTGAAAATTGCAGAGGACACTAATTGTGGAAGCTAAACAAAAATCGTGTATGCATACACTAATTAAGCTATTAAGGGGATATTTGCACTTAACTCTATGCCCAATTAGAGTACAGTTCTGCGGATATACCGTTGAACAATATAATTATGTGTGACAGATGTCACACGTTGAGTAATATGATCGCGAGCTGAACGACGCAAGAATATTGTAGAATCAAGGCTGATGAAATAAATCGAAAATAAATATTAATAAGGCGAGACATGCAACGGCGGTAAGAAAGAGGAGGAGATAGAGTATGGAGGAAAAGGAGATAGAGGAGGAGATAGAGTATGGAGGAAAAGGAGATAGAGTGTGGAGGAGAAGGAGATAGAGTGTGGAGGAGAAGGAGATAGAATGTGCAGAAGAAAAAGACAGAGTGTGGAGAAAAAGGAGATAGAGTGTGGAGGAGAAGGAGATAGAGTGTGGAGGAGAAGGAGATAGAGTGTGGAGGAGAAGGGGATAGAGTGTGGAGGAGAAGGCGTTAGAGTGTAGAGGAGAAGGAGATAGAGTGTGGAGGAGAAGGGGATAGAGTGTGGAGGAGAAGGGGATAGAGTGTGGAGGAGAAGGGGATAGAGTGTGGAGGAGAAGGAGATAGAGTGTGGAGGAGGAGATAGAGTGTGGAGGAGAAGGCGATAGAGTGTGGAGGAGAAGGGGATAGAGTGTGAAGGAGAAGGAGATAGAGTGTGGAGGAGAAGGGGACAGAGTGTGGAGGAGAAGGAGATAGAGTGTGGAGGAGAAGGAGATATAGTGTGGATGAGAAGGAGATAGAGTGTGGAGGAGAAGGAGATAGATTGTGGAGGAGAAGGTGATAGAGTGTGGAGGAGAAGGATATAGAGTGTGGAGGTAAAGGAGATATAGTGTATAGGTGAAGGAGATAGAATGTGGAGGAGAAGGAGAGAGAGTGTGGAGGAGAAGGAAAGAGTTTGGAGGAGAATGTGATAGAGTGTGGAGGAGAAGGTGATAGAGTGTGGAGGAGAAGGCGATAGAGTGTGGAGGAGATAGAGTGTGGAGAAGAAGGAGATAGAGTATGGAGGTGAAGGAGATAGAGTGTGGAAGTGAAGGAGATATAGTGTGGAGAAGAAGGAGATAGAGTGTGGAGGAGAAGGAGATAGAGTGTGGAGGAGGAGGCGATAGAGTGTGGAGTAGAAAGAGATAGAGTGTGGAGGAGAAGGAGATAGAGTGTGGAGGAAAAGGAGATAGAGTGTGGAGGGGAAGGAGATAGAGTGTGGAGGAGAAGGAGATAGTGGAAGAGAAGGAGACAGAGTGTGAAGGAGAAGGAGATAGAGTGTGGAGGTGAAGGATATAGAGTGTGGAGGAGAAGGAGATAGAGTGTGGAAGAGAAGGAGATAGAGTGTGGAGGAAAAGGATGTAGAGTGTGGAGGAGAAGGAGAGAGTGTGGAGGAGAAGGAGATAGTGTGGATGAGCAGGAGATATAGTGTGGAAGAGAAGGAGATAGATTGTGGAGAGGAAAGCAATAGAGTGTGGAGAAGAAGGAGATAGAGTGTGGAGGAGAAGGAGATAGAGTGTGAAGGAAAAGGAGATAGAGTGTGGAGGAGAAGGAGATAGAGTGTGGAGGAGAAGGAGATAGAGTGTGGAGGAGAAGGAGATAGAGTGTGGAGGAGGAGATAGAGTGTGGAGGAGAAGGAGATAGAGTGTGGAGGAGAAGGAGATAGAGTGTGGAGGAGAAGGAGATAGAGTGTGGAGGAGAAGGAGATAGACTGTGGAGGAGAAGGATATAGAGTGTGGATGTAAAGGAGATATAGTGTGGAGGTGAAGGAGATAGAGTGTGGATGATAAGGAGAGAGAGTGTGGAGGAGAAGGAGAGAGTTTGGAGGAGAAGGAGAAAGAGTGTGGAGGAGGAGAGTGTGGAAGAGAAGGAGATAGATTGTGGAGGAGAAGGAGATTGACTGTGGAGGAGAAGGAGATAGAGTATGGAGGTGAAGGAGATAGTGTGGAGGTGAAGGCGATAGAGTGTGGAGGAGAAGGAGATAGAGTGTGGAGGAGAAGGCGATAGAGTGTGGTGGAGAAGGATATAGAGTGTGGAGGAGAAGGAGAGAGTGTGGAGGAGAAGGAGATAGAGTGTGGAGGAGAAGGAGATAGAGTGTGGAGGAGAAGGAGATAGAGTGTGGAAGAGAAGGAGATAGAGTGTGGAGGAGAAGGAGATATAGTGTGGAGGAGAAGGAGATAGAGCGTGGAGTAGAAGGAGATATAGTGTGGAGGAGGAGGCGATAGAGTGTGGAGGAGAAGGAGATAGAGTGTGGAGGAGAAGGAGATAGAGTGTGGAGGAGAAGGAGATAGAGTGTGGAGGAGAAGGAGATAGAGTGTGGAGGAGAAGGAGATAGAGTGTGAATGAGAAGGAGATAGTGTGTGGAGGAGAAGGAGATAGAGTGTGGAGGAGAAGGAGATAGAGTGTGGAGGAGAAGGATATAGAGTGTGGATGTAAAGGAGATATAGTGTGGAGGTGAAGGAGATAGAGTGTGGAGGAGAAGGAGAGAGAGTGTGGAGGAGAAGGAGAGAGTTTGGAGGAGAAGATGATAGAGTGTGGAGGAGAAGGTGATAGAGTGTGGAGGAGAAGGCGATAGAGTGTGGAGGAGATATAGTGTGGAGAAGAAGGAGATAGAGTGTGGAGGAGAAGGAGATAGAGTGTGGAGGAGAAGGAGATAGAGTGTGAAGGAGAAGGAGATAGTGTGTGGAGGAGAAGGAGATAGACTGTGGAGGTGAAGGAGATAGAGTGTGGAGGAGAAGGAGATAGAGTGTGGAAGAGAAGGAGATAGAATGTGGAGGAAAAGGATATAGAGTGTGGAGGAGAAGGAGAGAGTGTGGAGGAGAAGGAGAGAGTGTGGAGGAGAAGGAGCTAGTGTGGAGGAGCAGGAGATAGATTGTGGAGGAGAAGGAGAGTGTGGAGGAGAAGGAGATAGATTGTGGAGGAGGAGGTAGAGTGTGGAGGTGAAGAAGATATATTGTGGAGGGGAAAGCAATAGAGTGTGGAGAAGAAGGAGATAGAGTGTGGAGGAGAAGAAGATAGAGTGTGGAGGAGAAGGAGATAGAGTGTGGAGGAGAAGGAGATAGTGGAGGAGAAGGAGACAGAGTGTGAAGGAGAAGGAGATAGACTGTGGAGGTGAAGGAGATAGAGTGTGGAGGAGAAGGGGATAGAGTGTGGAAGAGAAGGAGATAGAATGTGGAGGAAAAGGATATAGAGTGTGGAGGAGAAGGAGAGAGTGTGGAGGAGAAGGAGAGAGTGTGGAGGAGAAGGAGATAGTGTGGAGGAGCAGGAGATAGATTGTGGAGGAGAAGGAGAGTGTGGAGGAGAAGGAGATAGATTGTGGAGGAGAAGGAGGTAGCGTGTGGAGGTGAAGAAGATATTTTGTGGAGGGGAAAGCAATAGAGTGTGGAGAAGAAGGAGATAGAGTGTGGAGGAGAAGAAGATAGAGTGTGGAGGAGAAGGAGATAGAGTGTGGAGGAGGAGATAGAGTGTGGAGGAGAAGGAGATAGAGTGTGGAGGAGAAGGAGATAGAGTGTGGAGGAGAAGGAGATAGAGTGTGGAGGAGAAGGAGATAGACTGTGGAGGAGAAGGATATAGAGTGTGGAGGTAAAGGAGATATAGTGTGGAGGTGAAGGAGATAGAGTGTGGATGAGAAGGAGAGAGAGTGTGGAGGAGAAGGAGAGAGTTTGGAGGAGAAGGAGATAGAGTGTGGAGGAGGAGAGTGTGGAGGAGAAGGAGATAGATTGTGGAGGAGAAGGAGATAGACTGTGGAGGAGAAGGAGATAGAGTGTGGAGGAGAAGGAGATAGAGTATGGAGGTGAAGGAGATAGTGTGTGGAGATGAAGGAGATAGAGTATGGAGGAGAAGGAGATAGAGTGTGGAGGAGAAGGCGATAGAGTGTGGTGTAGAAGGATATAGAGTGTGGAGGAGAAGGAGATAGAGTGTGGAGGAGAAGGAGATAGAGTGTGGAGGAGAAGGAGAAATAGTGTGGAGGAGAAGGAGATAGAGTGTGGAGTAGAAGGAGATAGAGTGTGGAGGAGGAGGCGATAGAGTGTGGAGGTGAAGGAGATAGAGTGTGGAGTAGAAGGAGATAGAGTGTGGAGGTGAAGGAGATAGAGTGTGGAGGAGAAGAATATAGAGTGTGGAGGAGAAGGAGATAGAGTGTGGAGGAGAAAGAGATAGAGTGTGGAGGAGAAGGCGATAGAGTGTGCATGACAACGTTCGAGAAGAAGGATCAATCCTATAACTAAAAATGGTCGATGCAAACTGAAATTCAGCATTCTAAAAGTAGCATGAGACATTATTCAGAAGGAATAACAAATATGGTGGATTTAATTATGTTTGGTTCATCAACGGCAAGTTATGTCTAAGAAGGAGATAGTGGGGCGCAGAAGGCGAAGAAAAGTGTCTAACATGGGTGGATGGTGGGGAGCAGAGGGCGAAGATAAGTGACTAACATGGGTTGATGGTGGGGAGCAGAGGGCGAAGATAAGTGTCTAACATGGGTGGATGGTTGGGAGCAAGGGCGAAGATAAGTGTCTAACATGGGTGGATGGTGGGGAGCAGAGGGCGAAGATAAGTGTCTAACATGGGTGGATGGTGGGTAGCAAGGGCGAAGATAAGTGTCTAGCATGGGTGGATAGTGGGGAGCAGAGGGCGAAGATAAGTGTCTAACATGGGTGGATGGTGGGGAGCAGAGGGCGAAGATAAGTGTCTAACATGGGTGGTGGGTGGGGAGCAGAGGGCAAAGATAAGCAATATGGATGGTAGCGGGAAGAGAGCGCATAGTGGTTTGGTATAACTTAACTTGATGTCTTTATACTGGTTTAGAAGACTAGGCAGAGTCTGTGTACAACTAGTTTCATTTACATTTCCTTGCTCTACAAGTTGAGCTCAATCCAATATATTATTAAGTGCATTAATTGTCTCTGACTCCACTTCTTTATGTGGCAATGCATTCCAAGCACTCACTACTCTCTGACTAAAACAGTATTTCTTAATATCTAATCTGGACATCATGTGTGATAATCTCCTGTATTAAACTGATCAGATCAGAGCCTAGTCTAGCGGATGCAGTGAAACATTTTTCTAGCTTTGCATTTAAAGTTGTATATCTGTTCGCTGTCAAAGCTTTCCGTTAGTATTAGTCGGGTTTATCGGCAGTATACCCAAGTTCGCTTACTATCAAAAGGAAAATGATTGAGTCAAGTTAGCCACCTGCGAATGAGGTGCATACAAAAGGTAACTAACAACACCAGAAGAGAGAGAATCACAAATATGAATATTCAGGAGAAAGCTGGAACAGTTTCTGCGTAAATTACATCGAGCAACAGAGAATGAAATAGTTTAACCACACTGTCAGAATGCAACGGTCCCCATTGGTAATGTAACCCTCTACAGGAAAACATCAGAAAAAAGGGCTAAAGGTAGACCGAAAAAAATGTGGACAGACGGCCTAAACGAGGCCTGCCGTAAAGCGGAGATACGCCTCACTCGGACCTCGAGCGAGTCGAAAGAAAAATACATACCGCGACACTTGGTAGAAAGTGAGACGACAAAAATAGAAACTGAAATGAAGAGGAAGAAGAAGAAGAAGAAGAAGAAGACAAGAAGAAGAAGAAAAGAAGAATGTTTGAGTCAGAAGTTATTGGTATACTTCTTGATTTGAAATACTTGGAATCCTGGTATTCAAACAGAAAGATTATGGCTCCTGACAGGTAGCCAAAGGCTATCACTAATATGCTCTTAATTTTCCAATGTTCACTTTCTGCGGCTTAGGGGAAGGTTAATTGCATTTTTGGAAGGAATTTCGTTATTTGTTACAATGTTGCCATGACAGGAAATAATAGCATGCTTTCATCGATTTTAAACTGCCAAATGTTTGTTATTTTACACGGCCATCGTGTACACAGGATCTCCATGTTTTTCGTCAATCTTCAATATGTCTTGCCGCTTGTCTCATCTCCATTAAGACCAGGGAACGCTTAAAACGTGTGAGAATCAAAATCTCACTGTTTCATGTTTTCGTATCTTGAAAGGCAAGCGCCTTTACCCCTCAGCTATAGTGACCTCCTGTCTGTTGATAGTTCTGTTAAAGCCACAATTGTATTCTTAAATGACAAAGACAGAGAGATTAGGCATGGCATTGCTTATATGTCCAAAATATTTGATTACTTCAATGTATAAAAGGGATGATGCTAACGTTATTAAGGTTTAAAATCTACCGTTAGTGGCAAAAGGCTTTGTGGTTAAAGTTCTACGTTCTACGATAGAAAGTTAGTGGTGGCAGGTCCCAAGGACGTTAGTGTCACAAATGAGGGGGGGGGGGGGTCAATAGACACTCCTTTAATAGCTGATACATTTGATTGTCTACTGTGAATAGACACACCTTCTTAGCTCACACATTTGATGGTCTGCTTTAAATAGAAACTCATTCTCAGCTGATACATTTGATGGTCTACTTTTAATAGAAACGCCTTCTTAGTTGATACATTTGATGGCCTAATTTAAATATAAACGCATAATTGGCTGATACAGAGGAACTGCAGTAGTCAAAGGGAAAACTCATCCAACTACAAAATTATAATGAACTGAAGATAATGTTATAAAAATCGTGCTAAGACTTTCGGTTACACAAGAAGATTTATATTCGCTCTCCTGCAAGTTAGATGGTTGTAACGAGATTCTGTGTTGCCTTCCCAACGCCACATTATGAGCAATGTGGTCTTAACGCGATCATCCAATTTTGTTACAATCAAAGGCAGAGATCAAGATGCGGAGCAGCGCATGAGCTGCAGTGGTCAGGGACCCATAGCTGACTGCTAGCGTCAGGGCCAGCGAACCAGAGCTGCCAAGATCTTTCTTCACCTCCCCGCGGTGATCCTGGATAATTGGCTGCAGCAGGGCAGACTGGCTAAGGAGAAGGGATCGAAGAGGGAATGCTAACCCGCTACTAAAAACATGCTTGCTGAAGTCGGATGTGTTGGACCGAAAGGTGCAAATATCGCAGTCAAGCTGTAAACTACGACACAACGCATTCCGTTCTCTGGACTACATGCTGCTACTTAAGCCCTTTCAGGGCTTGATAGCGCGAGATTGAGAACGAACGAACCAAGCCAATCAAAGGCATCGACTTGGGTTTGCTTAATACGTAACGATTGATGACAACTGTCCAGTCACATTAAACCAGACAATTGTGAAACTGTATATCTTCATCAAAACGCATTTATTATATTTCGAATGTATTTATCAGTGTAGTAATAAAATGTCACATTTAATTATCTTGCCCGATGACTACGAGACATTGAAGTCCTTGATCAAATAAACAAATTATAGTGAATCTGCAGAGCTAAAATGTTTCTGTTACATGTTGGGTCATTTTGTAATAAATTGTAACTGTTTTAAATGCTTTTGTGTTAATGTATTAATGAATGAATCTGTCGAGCAGGATGCTGTGGGAATAATGATTCGTGCAGGGTAAGGGAAAGGGAGATGTGCATCAGTTTCTATGACGGGGATGGCAGGAGGCGGGAGTTTGACAACGTTTGAGAAACATTGGTTTAGAATTGCACTATTTATGGGCGGTATGACTGTTGTTTGTATTTTTTTTTAGGAAACCCACGGACCACTTCCTCTTCGACTATGAGCCTCTTCGTGTTGTCATAACAACAGATTAATCGTGTTGTTCAATAGCTTATAGATCGATAGCTCTCTGCCTACTCAATTACCATTTAGACACAATCGAAGGTCCATCTCTTTGATCGAGCTAGGCGGTATGAATATTAAGCCAATAATAGTGCTCACTCCGCCACGACCAGACACCTTATGAGATAACATGTGTCGGATTAAGACAGAGGTTTGGCGCGAATTTATTAGATATGTGAAGGTGTGTGTTGATTTGGGATACACGAAAAACGGTATTTTAACACTAGATAGACATCGATTGAAAATAACAGCGGCCACGCAGATGGTACATGAAAATAGATTGCATCCTGCTCCCAAACAACTTGCAGCAACATATGTGGAAAGATAAAAGGAGATGAAACAGTTTTTTGTTAATATAATATGTTTGAAGCAGGCAACAGTATTAATATACTGTGTTGTTACAAAAATGACTGATACTTCTTTGATAACCTTGACATAGCAAAATACAAGGCAAAGGCCGCCGTAGACGATGATGGCATAATTTATTTTGCAATATATTTAACCTTAAGCACGCCAGCAGTTTTTTGAAAAAATTTGACCTAATTAATTTTCTTAATTTCTCGCTATGGTAGTCGTCTTAGAAAATTTTTAATTTTTATGTTTGTTTGTCAATAAATATGATTTTCTGGTGTGTAGACACACAATAGCATAACGAACATGTGGGTGTTATTCTTGTTGTTGTGTGTTTGTTAGTTTTTGAGATTCAAAAAGATGAAGTTGAAAATGTATGAAAATCTCTGAAAAAATTTGGACTCGACCACTAGGCCTAGTCGCTTCGATAGAAAACCATGGAAACCACAACAACGTATCGATACTGTATTTACAATATCGACACATCTGTTAGTTTCCAATTCAAACGTAGTTCTTTCATTTAAACAAACAAATTAACAGATCGACTCGATAAAGATCTTTCCCAACAACCTACTTCCCCTTTCGCAAAAGGTCGGCTTGCTCCAAACGGCGTATAAAAAATTAAAACTGTTCAAAAGCCATTTGTAATCGAACATACGATACTTTAACCGGCAAAATATCGTGTATATATGGAGGGCGTATTCAGCAGTAAAAATTGGCTGTTTATTTGCACACATAAACATGATCAAGTGCCATAAACATTCACTCCTGCTCGTGCCCCACAGATGAGCACCTGTTAATGCCCCCTTTAAAAGATACTAAACTATGACTAAGTTCTAAACTATGTCACTAAACTATGACTAAGTTCTAACTTAATCCGATACTAAACTATGTCACTAAACTATGACTAAGTTCTAACTTAATCAGATACTAAACTATGTCTGAGTCAAAAGTCAAAAACCGAATCGTCCACCTGTCCAATTACGTTATGCTGTAACCCTACTAGTCCAGATGCAGTCTTTGTTAAAGTTGCATAGCCCAGTTAACTGCTGGCGTCTTTGTCAAGAGGAATCAAAACCGAGTGTTGTGATCTAACTAATTCACCGCTGTTTCCCCACATCAAAAGCCCCCTAGTCAGATTTTGATCGAAACATCGCGTCCACGTGTTACACTGCGTCGCGTAATCATTACCTGGCGCATCGAGCTACCTTGCGTCTCTTGTCCGTTCTGTCCGTTTCTCTGGTCGGAAATCTCCCTTTGATCTCGGTCAGTCGAGCTTCAGACTGACCGTCGCGCTCATTGTCTGGCGTGTACTTCAGACAACGAATTCAAAGGAATTTTTAACATCTGGTCATTCCTCCATCTCTATACCCTACCCCCTAATTATCCAAATCTCCGTTTCCCAAGGATAACGGTAGATGAAACAAATTTTATGTAAATGCATACATTAACTGGAGTTTCACATGATAGCCCTACACCTGTACTACCATGTGTGTAAGTACTCCACACTTTACATAATTCCATTTCTGAATTCCATGTTTTTGGATAGCGTCATTAAGCATACTATCAACCGTTCCTTATCAGTACTGCTTATTTTAAACAGACTATGCGCTGCCCCATCAGCTGTCTCTGATTGCTGTCCAATTTCCTCCTGTAAAACGCCCATCGTCTGGTCTGTTTGTTTCACGGTTGTTTGGTTCGTACCCACCGGTTCTCTGGTTGTGTTACGTACACTTACATCGTTCGCTACTTCAGCCTTCCGTCCATCTAGATTCACTATTTGTGGGAAAGCCCGTTCACACTGTTCGTTTGACTGTTGGCTTATCTCGAACTGAGATCTTTTCTTCATCTTTGCTTCGATGACTGGTTCGCTGTCCTGGCTGTGGTTAACCTGTCTTTCCCTTTTCTTCGTTTTCCTTAGAAACTCTGTTCCTCCTTTGTTAGCTGCTGTTGGTGCGTCCGTTTCGCATTCCAACTGTGCGTCATTCCCACTTCCTTCCTCTGTGGCCGAAGGGTTGTTCCTTCTTTCGGTCTGTTCAACCACTTCTCCCGCTTGGCTAAGCCCTGCTACCATTCCTCCTCCTCTCATTTCCTCTTTATCTGACGAATCTCCGACTATTTCCTTTTTCGATTCTTCGTCGACTTTACCTAATGTTCTACTAGGCTTGACCACAAGTTCCTGGTAAACGTGGCCCCTTTCAGCTTGCCCGACCATGTTAATCGACGTAATACCCTCTTCCTGAATTCTCGGCCTACGCTGTCCGATACAGTAACGATTCATCTGGACCTCTGAGCGAACGTTTGTCTCGTTTGCATTGCGTAACCTGCCCTCCGTCCCTAACTTTTCTCTTTAATAGCTCCCGTCCTGCCTCTCCATCTGTAACCGTGCAAAAAGCCTCTCGTGGGCTAAAAATCTGCCCAATTCAAACTTCTGTCCAACCATCCTCCCACGCATTTGCCTTGGCCTCTCCACCTGGGTCAACTTCCTCCAATTTTCGCCACCTCTTTCCAGATGTCCACACACGTCCGTCCTGAGATTTCCACCTCTGTCCCTCTGTGGATCGGAATGTGGAAGTTGGTTGAATTTCCTACCCCTCTCTTACTTTCCAAAATACTGCGCCGTGTTTACTCCTGTGATTTCTTTACTTCTTCTCTCCTTCCTAGATGGTTTAAAAGCTCCATTTTCAAACTGTTGCAACAGCTGTCGCAGCTTCCATTGGAGGTCTTTTTCATGTCTTTCCAGCCGAATAACTCTGCTTGTTAGTTCTCTTAGCTGGTTTTGTAGTTGACTTTTGTCCTCCCACTTATCGCTTACTGTAGCTAATGCCATGAAAGGCTTGTTTTTGACAAACAGTCCTCTTCTCCAGACAACGTTCGTATTCCGAATTCTATTTGGGCATCCTATGGACAAATGTCCAAAAGCTAGACAATGATAACATTGTTTAACATTGTTTAACCTCGACATATTGAATAAACCCGCCTGCCCCCCCCCCCCCCCCCACCCAAAAAAAAATTATTTACAAAACTGTCAAGTACGCACAAAGTCTTGTCAATATTACAACAATGGGTGGAAGAAAAATGTCACACTTACCAGTCAGATGATTGGAAAAGCTGTCTATGGTACTAACACTCTAACCACTAGCTACTCTTCTATTCCTAACTACACACACAAGTTATATATAACTGCGACACTTGTGTTCAACAGGCAAATAAAGATCTGTAGCTACACACACACTATATTTATAAAACTATATCCTGGTCACGGCACCAAAATAATAATGATGAGTAGCAAACCCAACTGTTTGCCCTGGTCGTTATTCTAACTTAGAACATTCTCACACTCATCCACATCATCATGACCATACTCAGTAAATGACATATCACAAAACAGGTGGCATATTTATTATATCACACTCATATCATAGAATGAGTAGAGAAATTACAAACACAATATAATACATGTCTTAACTAAACATTCTACTAAAACGGGAATTGTAAGCATTAGCTATTGGTGGAATTCCCGACTAATCTAAAACCCAGTTCTATTGCCTTGCAATTACATCACACACACATCGCCTTAACTGCGTTCTCAACACACCTTATCAAATACTCTTGCTCACTGAAATCCCCTCAGGGGGGCGATCTCGACATAACTCGCTCACAGTGTGTCCTCGCTTACAAACACATGTTCAGATTATCTATTAATGCAAAACGCACACACCTATTTGAGCGATCCTGTTCTATCACTAAACATTCGTCCAACAGTCTACCAATACCTCCTCTATCTAAGTCGGTGAGTTAAACATACTATCTACCTTCAGTCACTCTCTCTCACTCTCCATCTCTCATCCAGCCTCTCTTTCTCCAGCCTCTCTCCATCCCTCTATCCAGCCTCTCGAGCTAAACTTTGTCTCGAGTTATATATCCTCAAGCCGGGACGGCGTGGCCTAGTGGTTAAGTGGCACGGCTCACGACCCGAAGGTGCTGGGTTCGATCCCCATCACAGCACCGGCCGTTACCCCGGCGAAGCAAACCCTTAGAAAATGCAGGAGGAAGCAGACCCTTACATAAAATGCGTGCTGAAGTCGGATGCACTGGGCCGACAGGCGCAAAATAAAAACACAGTGCAACGCACACCGCCTTGGGGATTAGAGAAAATAAGGCGAACGCAAAACAAAAACAAAAAAAACAAAAACAAAAATATATCCTCAAGCAAGGCCAGAGCTTGACTAATCGATCTCAGGTGATGGTCATCTTCAGTCCCATTGGAACAAAACACTTTGCACACCTGTCACTCATTCTCTTGCAGCACGCCCCGCTGCCAATTTCGTCTGTCAATCAATCTCCCCCTACCAAAATCGGAAGGCCAGTGGGCAATTTCTATCTGTCAACATTCCTTAACCCAACTCTGTTCTCCTTTGCTGAGACGGTGAGTGACCTTGACATTTATTCAGGTAGCTTTAAGCATTAACATGTTCAGACATCCTAAACTTCCCTTGCTCCGGCGGGAACTGTTACAATAATTAAGCAAGTCTATACTGGTGCAATCATACCAATAATGAAATATGTCTGTAGCACTTGGGCAACAGCAGCCAAAACAAGCATAGAAAAACTAGACCGAGTCCAAAGAATCATCATTGGGGCATTGAAAAGCATCCCTATTACAGAGCTAGGGAAAACAGCAAATATCGAGCCCCCTTGAATTAAGGAAAAAACACAAATCCCTTACTCAGTTTGAAAAACTAAAGAAGCTGCCTGATCGTCCTCTACACCAGAAGTTTCAAGAGAGAACAAAAAACAGAATGCTAAGGAAAAGGCGCACCCACCTGACCAGAGAAAACATTCAGACACGCTTGAAGCCGAAATCGAAAAGCGCGAAGTACTCATTCCACAACCATGGAGACGAACCATGACTGGTCGAAAATGATTTTGGAGGCTTCTGGGATAACCAAGAAAAGGGAACGGTCAGCAACAGAACAAAAAATCCCATGTTCTGCATCAGTTCAAAAAACAGTACCCTGGCAACTTCTGGACACATGTGTACACAGACGGATCGACCTCGGTCAGCGAACAAAGGGGATGCAGTAGAATCTACATCGTACACTCTCACAGCGACATAGAAAATCACTCCATTCCGGCAGGAGAGTGTTGTACCTATTTTAGAACCGAAGCAACAGCTGTTCATACTGCAACGAGGATTCCTATCAGTCAAAATACAACTACAAGGACAATGATCATTCTAACAGACTACATTAGCGTACTCCCAGCCCTCTTACGTCACGAGGTCTAGGGGAATTACAAATTAAATACTGCATGGTTCCGTACCGGGAAAGAGAGAGCGGGGTCGTCCAATGAAGAGATGGGCAGACAACATCACTGAGTGGTCAAACCTTCGTCCCGAAATGGCACGACTGGAGGCAGCGGACAGAGAGAGATGGTGTGGGATTGTGGGAATGTCTTCAAGTGTGCCCCAACGACCTGATGGGTTACGGGATGAACTGAACTGAACTGAGCCATCTCAAGCCTCGAACAAAATAAACTCTCACACGAAATATAATACAACTTCGTATCCCCCCCCCCCCCCTTTTCTTCCCCCTCCACCCAAAACAAACAAAAACTAGATCTAATCCTACAGTGGATTCCGGCCCACTGTGTGATCCTTGTAACGAGAAAACAGATGAGCTCGCAAAAGCCGTAAGTGACGGCCCGCTGACTCGTCATCCACTCAGCTATGCAGAAGCAAAGACACTCATCAAACGATTCATGGGAACGGAATGGAATGACCAGCACACAGAATACAAGCCAGAAAATGACAGCATAGACAAACTTGACAGAGGTGGGCAGACAATGATCTTCAGACTCAGAACGGGACATTGTAGACTAAAAAAACCACCTCCACAGAATGGGTCTCAGAGACACCGCCATGTGCGATTGTGGAGCACCCAAGCAAATACCAGAACATATTATGCAGAAATGCCCTAATTTTACAGACGAAAGAGAGGCAGTCTGGCCTGGGGGAACCTACCATGCTTGAAAAGCGGTGGGGTATCGGCGAAGACCTGGAACGCACAGTCTCCTTCGTGAATCTCACCGAGCAGTAGTTGATTGAAGAAGAAGAAGAAGAAGAAGAAGAAGAAGAAGAAGAAGAAGAAAAAGAAGGTACGAACAAGTCAAAACCGTTGTAAATGGGCGCATGACTAACTGACAGTGAACAAATTAACTGGCCACCTCATATCATAAATAATAAATTTCTAACACATCATCCCCGCCAGCAGTGTCTGCTGTGGTGTAGTGATATCTTACCACTTAACATCAATAAGTATACGAGGAAGAGTGACAAATTATGAGCAGTGCTGTGAACAAAATAAAACGGAGCATGTTATTTGCAGAGCGTCGTTCTGCGAACTATCAACCTATTTGTCTGTTATAAGTTTCTTGGCACGCACGGTAGGTTGCCATTACTTTCAGTACGTGGCGAACGATCGTATCAAGAAAAAAAAACACATATATTTGTTTAATCAAAAATCTCGCACCAATGGTCATATAAAAGACTGACAAAAGCGAGTTGTGGTTGACGCTTGAATCCTTAACGTTAAAAAAATGTTGCTTTTGAAGTCAGCCATTGCAAATGCTTATATGGCGAGTTCCTATAAATAAACCAGATGCAGTTGTGCACTGCGCATTAACACTTGAACGAAAATGGCGAATAACTGCAAGTGTTCAGAGACAGACTTCTTTTAATTTAATTTAATTAAGGGGGGCAGTACTAGCAGAACTGTGCTGGTGCTAGTAAAAAATTCATATAAAATTTAATTTCAAAATGATAGAGCTATCTGAAACAATAGATTGTATCTGCAGTAGAATACATTCATGTAGTGGATCCAACTTTTTAAATAAGTTCATTATACACATGTACACAAAATGGATAATATTGTCTTGTACATTTGTAAGTAATGGTGTAATAAAATTCATTAACATTTAATCAACATATAAATAAATGGCACATCTTCATCCGGAACTAAGGCAAATAGTATAGATTTCAGATTTGAATTTTACGTCAGCTGAAAGTTGTATTGTGAGGGTAGAAAATTATGAACTTTAAATGAACTTTCAGGTGACGTAAAATTAAATCTATGGAATCTATACTATTTTCCTTAGTTTCTGGTTAACATGTACCATTTATTTATATGTTGTTTAAATTTGAATGAATTTAATTTCACAGTTACTTACAAACGTACAAGACAATATTATCCATTCTTTGTACATGTGAATAATGAACTTGTCATTTAAAAAGTTGAATTCACTAAATGTTTGTATTCTACTCCAGAGACATATATTGTTTTAGATAGCTCTATCATTTCTGTGTTTTGTGTGATGATTTGGGTTCTCTGTCTTTCAAATAAAATTGTATATGAATTTTTAACCAACACCACCACAGTTCTGCTAGTCCTGCCCCCTTATGGGAGAAAAGAAGTGTAAGCGATTGGAACGAAATGGCGAATGAATTAAATAGTAATCATCATACATGGAACGGACATCAACAATAAGATCAGAGAAAATTAATCATCAACTTCTGATACAAAAACATACCTGAGACAAGGCTGTACTGTCATCTAACACATTTTACGTTGTGAGTACGATCATCTCTACGCATAATTGGCTTCAAAGCAAATGGCACGGACATATTAATGAATGAACAATGATATGCAGACAATGGAGTACAAATGAATAAAAGTGCACATGATCTATAAGAACTATCAGAGCCCACATTCAACAGAACGTATTTATATTGATTTACAGATGATAGGTAAATGTAACGATCGTCCCATAAAAGAGACCGTCGTCGAGAATAAAATGTTTATAGATTTCAGTGTAAGGGTCTCAGTTTTTAATGAGGTGTGGTTGCCAGTTTGCATTTTCTCTCGATGCATTGCCTTCATTAAATCTGCCAGGTACCACTTTACAGCTGCGTAAACAGAAGGGCGGGGTCGAACACTATATCTTAGCCGTTAGAAACAAGCACATAAACGATAACAAAATGTACATAGAAGTTTCTTCTTCTTCTTCTTCTTACGCTGTCAGACGTCGACCTTTATTTTTTCGAAAAAAGCAGCGGTCATTCTGAGGCTGTCGACACTGCCATAGAGCTTGTCTAGTGTTGCCACTGGTGATGGCCACATCTGCTCTCTCTGATCCTTGTATGTCGGGCAGTTTTGCAGCAGATGTTCAGCGGTCATTTCCCCGGTACCACACGTGCATTCGTCAGTGCCACCTATCTTCAATTTATTGAATAGGTGGTACCTCAGTCTATTGTGGGCAGTGCGAAGTCTAAAGACCACGACCTGCTCTCTTCTGTTCAACTGGTAATAGGCATCGTTTTTTGTGTAGCCAGTATGTTCTGTTTCCCATTTGGTCATGTATCTAGCTCTGAAAAGCCGTTTTGACTCTTCGTATGTCACACTAGTATCTGGTTGTGGAAGTCTTGCACATTCTTTTGCCAGTCTGTCTGCCTACTCGTTGCCTTGGATGTTGCAGTGGGATGGGACCCACTGTACCACTACCCTTTTTGGTGTGAACTGCTGGCATAGTTAACAGAGTACTGCTCTTAAATCATTAAGTTCAGTATTTTTGTGGCTTTTTAGTGCTGTGACTACGGCCAGGGCATCTGTAAGCAGGACTATATGGTTTTCATTCCTTTTACCTTTCACCATTTCTTCCACTGCTGCCCTCAGTGCCTCTGCCTCCGCTCTGAAATTGCTTGTGTATTTTCCAGTAGCCAATGACAGTGTTATTTTTCTGCCATTTGGTAGGCTTAGGAATGCCCATGCACCTCCGTGCTGTGTTGTGTTTGTTACAGAACCGTCGGTCTATGCATGGGTCCAGTCCATGCTTGGATAGTTTGGTCGTTATGTACCTCAGGTTTATATCTCTTCTTTCTTTTTCAGTCTGGCAGTTTTTGTTTCCAATACCTGGTATTTTTTCTACCACCTCTAGAAATAAATGCTGCCTCCAGGTAGGTTTTCGTACAGTAAGAATGGGCTTTGGTGTTCTTAGTGCGTTCATATGGTCTTCGTTTTTTCATCTGCTCCCCAGATTGTGCCAGCACGTTTCTTCATGATTGCCATTCTTTCTCTGGCTCTCATTCGATTTCTCTCGATCTAACTTTTCCATGTCATGCGCCGATCAAATGTGACTCCCATGTAGTTTGGGTTTTCGTTTGGCTGCAGGTATTTGCCGTTAAGACTTATTTTGGTGTTTTGGGGTTTGATTGAAAGCGAGAATATCGTACATGTTTTTTCCTCGTTTATTTTGACCAGCCAAGAGTTCGTCCACTCTTCCAGTGATGTTAGGGCCTGCTGCATCCGATTACTTGCTATGGTGAGATTCTTTTCAGAGGTCCACATAGCCAGATCGTCTGCAAACATTGAGCTATGGACTCTTCTTGGTATATTCTCTGTTATGTTATTTATATACACCAGGAAGAGTGTGGGTGACAGTACTCCCCATTGGGGTACTCCCTGCTCAAGTGTCACCTTTTTGCTCATCTGCCCTTGTACTTGAGCTCTGACTGTTCGGTTTTTGAGGTAGTGGCTGATCCATTTGTACATTTGTACAGTTTCAAAAACTGACAACATAGATGGGCTCATATCATATCTTCTTGTTCCCTTTTCGCTTTATGTGATCCATAGGTTACCAGCGAAGCTGCCTCTCTTATGGAAAGCCTGTAACGAGCGTTTGAGGATTAGTCAGTAAGTCGGTCATAAACTTATATGGTATAGCTGAGAATTATAATTTGCTATTTGTATACGTGCCATTTGCTGGCAGCAACATCCAGTTTGACGATTGCCTTAAGTAGCAGAGGCTAGGTGTCGCATACACCTGCGCATCTCCGATGCAAAATGACACCTAATCTCACAGAGTGCACTACCAAAGAACAGCGTGCTGTTGTGCGAGAGCTTTTTTCTGTCCCGGAGGGATAAGGTACAAAAGGACTTTTTGCAAGGGATATTTCCAAGGAAATTATTTATGTTTACGGTGAGAAGTGTTTGTCGCTTAATGCGGTGCACAAATAAGTCGATACATTTTCTCAAGGACGCTCAAAAATTGCCAATCAATCCGCCCTGTTTAGACTGCAACGGAAGCATCTGGCATCGTGGTGTGAGGGGCGCCGGGGTTGGGGGGGGGGGAGATCATTTGACCTGACATGCGAGTAACGATAGACAGCGTAGCAACTGCAATATGGGGTTCGCATGGTTTATCCTACAGAATAATGATGAAGGCGTTGGGCATTTAGTGAAGAGTGTGGCCGAGACAGCAGACGAAAAAGGTTTTTGCTGCAGGTTTTGGTACACTGATAAATGGACGGGATAAATGTTGGTGGAAATGATGTTAAGGAATAAGCAAATCTAAGTGTAATATAAAAATGGTTTTCAAGTTCATATTTGTGGGTAATGGTGTATCGTTATCGAGTGGCCCACCAGTGTCTTTGTGTATGACAAGGACAAGAATAGCACCACTGTCCCACGGAGAGCATGTCGTAAGAAGCGACTAACTGTGTGACATAGCAAAACACCGGCCATGATTAGGTGGTTTGTTTAGAGCAGCACAGATGGCGCCTAACAGACTGCGGGTCTACTTTGCTCTAGTGTAAGTCCATTAAGATGTACTCGCACATCGGTTAACCACCCTCCGTAAGCGCCTGTCACATCGCAACGGAGTATTAGGCTGCTCGAGCCTATTCCGCTAAGCAGGAAACCCTTCTCCCGGCTACATCCAGCTGATACCATAGCTGTAACCTGCACAGGGGCATCTCCCATTGTAGAAGTACAGGTCGTCTTAGAATTAAGAATGGTGTGTCCATGCGTGGCTGTACAATCATGTGGTGTTGGGATGGCTAGCTCCTCTGCGGGGGAGGAGGCGGGCGAATAGTTAACAGTTTTTCGATAAGGTGGGCACAAAAGTCAACCGGTACATCTATAGCCGTGACTAACGAGGATCTCGCTCGCCTGGAGGGATGGGCTCTTCCGTGTAAGATTTAGGACACGACTTGGGGAGGAGAAGGGCACCACCAAGCGACAACGGCCCAAAACACGCCCATGATGACAACTAAAATCTTCCATATCGGCTCGGTCGAAGCCAGGGTTAACAATGAGACCAAACCTGCCGTCCCACATGAGGGCGCAGGTGACAAGTGTGCAACTAGTGACACCATCAAACATAGAAAAGACAACTGTGTCTTAAGAACTTGGAATATTGGAACACTTAATCCATGCGGGAATATCAAAGGGCTGACACACGGGATGGAGAAATACCAATGGAATGTCTACGACATATGGGTGGCTCGTTGGAAAATTTCGGTGAGCATACCACAGAGGAAAGTCACAAATTCTATTACAGTGGCAGGGAAGACAAACATTTACATGAAGTGGGAATACCGGTTCATAAAAATTCAGCTAAATATGTGTTGGACTGGCCGGTTTATCAGCCTACGGCTTATGGCAACGCCTTTTAACATCCCCGTGGTACAGTTCTACGGACGTACTTCAGAGTATGTAGAGTATGAAATAGATGGATTCTACGAAACCTCCAGGAGCTGGTAAATTAAATGCAAAGAAAGGCATACTGGATGTACAAGGAGACTAGAACGCCAATATTGGAGAAGAGACAGTGAGAGATTCATGAGGAATATTTGGACCATATGCAAACAAGGAGACAAATGACCAATGAATGGGATGAGCAGAACTGAACTGATATTATTTAGTTTTTTTTTTACAGCCATTTGTGAGTTATTTACTGACTTGCCCTCGTTAACACGCTCTTACAATATAGGTTTTTGGAGTATTTCTGTTCACGTTGTTTTGCTAGGTTCTTGCAGTAACTTTTTTCAGTTATCCGTTAAGCTACGCCAACAGCCGCATTGTTGTACTGACAGTAACTAGCAGCCAATAACAAAATAACTGAAATCATTGAATAACATAGCCCTATGTGGCGTACTTCGTATCACCCAGCTCGTCGCACACCCACCAAACAAATAAAATTATCAACCGTTGGGAAAACACTAGAAAAAGAAAGTCTTGTGGCAGGGACAATACAGAAAAAAAACTGATATGTGAGACAATTATAGACAATATTAGAGGACGACATACAACATGAGATAAGATGAAACGATAGAAGAGAATGAATGATGTTTTACCAAGCGATAGAATAGCACGGGTAGGTACGATAAATCGTCAAACTACATCTTTTGGCGCCAACGTGAAACACAGGCCATCACTTGGACTGGTCCATTTATAAACTAAATATCTTTCCAATTGTTTGCAATCATTCATGTTTATACTTCAGCGTTGAAGCATTGGTTTCAAAGACTATCCCGCCTCCAAGCGGTGGCCCTGAAAATACGCTACACTAGTGTAGTCTACTTGGAAAATACAGATCACATTGGGAAGGCACGTCCGGCACTTAAAGCTCCAACTGTCATAACGGCCGAAGTTCGGCCGTCCTGGCTCTTACCGTGGTGCTACGTCCATAAAAATCGGCAGAAAGAAAAATCGTAATTAAATGTTCGAATCTCATTTGTTCCCGTTAGCAAAGGGGAGATTACTATAAATAATGGGGTTTTTTGTTCATGTTTTGTTCTTAAAAGCGTTGTCAAATCGTAACATATTCATGGTTGTTTTGCATTTGAACTGAGCGAGATTTTTTCCCAATTTTTCTGATTGCATCATGTCTGACGTTGGAAAGAGTCCATCAGAACTAGATAATAAATCTAGACCATTATTTGAAGTTCTTCCGATGGACGAAAGTATTATCAGGAAGGATTTGGAGGACATGACAGTGATTAGTTGTAGTGGTGAAGACGAATTAGTTTGAGATATCATGGTCATGCTTAGCTTGTCACAAGTTAGATATTGAAGGGAATAAGCCAAGCTTAGACCCCAATTTCACTGTTAAAAATCCTAACAGCTCTCAAAATATAGACTTAGAAAGGTGGATTATTTATAAAATGACTGTGGTACCAAGCAAAAGACGAGAGAAAAATATAATCTTTCTATTGTAGAATCTCTATACTGCGAAGTTCCAGAATTTCAGCCGCCAATAGTTCGGCCTCAAGTTGGACATCTCATGCCAGATGCTGATATTGTTGTGCCTCATCTTTGACTGTTGGATGGCAAGATGAGAAAGACTGCTTTGTTTGTAGTGACACTGACTGAAGCAGCAGTAACAGCAGCAAAGGAGGAACATGGTACCGGTGCCAGACATGCAAGGTTGGGTACCATAAGTAAAACGTCGATCACAAGAATGACAAAGGACTCAATCAGTAAGGATTAATATATTAAAATATGTCATTCTTATGTGTCAACTTTTGTTCAGAATATTAATAAAAACACAGATAATGGTAATTTTGAACTGTTTTTATAGTTTTACTTTCTTGGTATAGTTGAAAAGTATTTTTTGGTCATGAATTACAAAAAAATTACATTTTTCAAAAGAAATCCACATAAGTAAACATTTTCTGAAATAAAAGCTTGCAGTATCTGATAAACTTATTACAGTGGTAATTCAGTAGGTATGAAGGTAGGCTGAAAGCAGAAGATAGTTCTACAATTTTACTCACTGTGTATAGAACAAGGTCACCGTACGTAATGCACAAACATACTAAATTCATACCATAATATTCCTTGTCTAATATGCTTCAGAAAATGTATACGTATATGTACCTCTGATTTCATACTCTATGTGATTCTTGTATTTTATTGGAACATGTCAAAATCCTCAAAAATGCCTTGGCACCACAGAACAAATGCCCTTGACAGTTGTAGGGATATATATCCAGCTGAAATCAGATGTGTCGGATCAAAAGGCGCAGATATCGCAGCCTCGCTGTAAACTACGTCAGAATGTTATAACTTTCATTTCAGGTCGAACGCCAAAGATGAAATGCAGTTGGTCCCTAAAAGAATGTCTGACTTCAGTCCTAGAAGTCGCTGATTATAATGGACTGAATCTGAGCTCTAGTATTGACTGATTATAATAGCAATGTTTTTACATTAAGATGTTACCATAATTTAGACTGTTTTTACGAAAGAACTGAAAGGCAATAGTGTTGTTTTTTTTTGTGGGTTTGTTTATGTCCGTGGGTGTAGGGAAGACTTATAGCAGAAAATTACACAGAGATAAAACAATATAAGTGGAAGATTATGCAGATTTAAATATAAAGATATGGAATGACACAGAGTGATAAATAATGATACGGAATGCCACTGTGAGTAGATATATATATAAGGATATGGAATGACACTGTGAGTAGATATATATATAAGGATATGGAATGACACTGTGAGTAGATATATATATAAGGATATGGAATGACACTGTGAGTAGATATATATATATAAGGATATGGAATGACACTGGCAGTGATTTAAAAAGATGTGGAATGACACTGAGTGATATATAAGGATATGGGATGATAATGGGAGTGCTACATAAGGATATGGAATGACACTGTGATTGATAAATAAGGATACTGAATGACACTGGGAAGGATATATAAGGACACGGGATGATACTGGAAGTGCTACATAAGGATGTAACTTTGAGAGGTAGCATAATGGAGGTAATTCGTTTGTGTGAAGATAGATGAAAATTGAAGCGAAAGTAAATATAGAAGAAACAGCACCAGAGAGAAGCTGAGAACACACGGAAAGACGAAATTCGTGAGGAATGAGTGTGAGAGGTCTAGCTTGGGTAAGAAATAATAAACTCCATTAATATGTATTGTCCAATTGTCTTAGAGCTACTACCAGAAAACCATAGTAATGGCTTCTGATTCAGTTGCACATGATTATTTAGATAGTCATTTTAACCACGTTGAACCCTATTATTCAAAACTGGGTTTTGGTAAACTTGTAAATAAATTAACTGGTATCTAGTTCACTTGGTTATTCCCAGGTTATAAATGTGCAAGCTCCTAATGTGATTCTTCATTCTAACGTTTAGACATGTCAGCGCAAGTGATATGTCCAGGTATTCAACTGGCAGATTTAGGGGCTCATAAAATTGTGTGCCATGTCGTACCCGTATCCGCAGTATATTGCCAAAGTGCACAACCTCTTCTTCTTCTTTCGTTCTCATTCTCCCGCTACTAAACCCTGAAAACGGCATTGCAAATAGCATGATATTGTCCGCAGAACGCAATGCATTGTGTCGTAGATTACAGCTTGACTGCGATATTTGCACCTTTCGGTCCGACACATCCAACTTCAGCAGATCTTTTTTAGGACTACGTTAGTCTTTCCTCTTCGATCCCTACTCCTTAGCCAGCCTGCTCTGCTGCAGCCTGATATCCAGGATCACCGCGTGGAGGTGTAGCAGGGTGTTGGAATCTCTGGTTCGCTGGCCCTGACGCTAGCAGTCAGATATGGGTCGCTGACCCTAACGCTAGCAGCCAGATATGGGTCGCTGACCGCTGCAGCTCATGCACTGCTCAACACTTTGATCCAAGTTGATAGAACAAGGTAAGTACGAGAATCAGCACGTACACTTCGTGACTTCTGGATAGGGATTGGTTTCTTTTTCTTCTTCTTCTTCGTTCGTTCTCAATCTTCCACTACCAAACCCTGAAAGGGTAAGTAGCAGAATGTAGTCCAGAGAACGGAATGCGCTGTGTCGTAGTTTACGGCTTGGCTGCGATATTTGCACCTTTCGGTCCAACACTCTGACTTCAGCAAGCATTTTTTGAGTACCGGGTTAGCATTCCCTCTTCGATCCCTTCTCCTTAGCCAGTCTGCCCTGCTGCAGCCTGTTATCCAGGATCACCGCGTGGAGGTGTAGAGAGGTCTTGGCAGCTCTGGTTCGCTGGCCCTGACGCTAGCAGTCAGATATGGGTCGCTGACCACTGCAGCTCATGTGCTACTCAGCATCTTGATCCCGGGATTGGTTTGAGATCTGAATCAGTCGAGCTGGGATAAAAAACACGATTAGGATAGGTCTCCGCTGTTGCCAATCAACGAGCAGGACAAGATCACAACGTGCATTCTTCTTCTTCGTCTTCTTCTGCGTACACAGTCAGACAGTAACCATTATTTTTTCGAAAAAAGCGGCGGTCATCCTGAGGCTCTCGCTATTGCCATAGAGCTTGTCTTGCAGTTCCACTGGTAATGGCCACATCTGCTCTCTCTGATCCTCGTATGTCGGGCAGTTCTGCAGCAGATGTTCAGTGGTCATTTTACCAGTACCGCACGGGCATTCGTCGGTACTCCCTATCTTCAATTTGTTGAATAGGTGGTACCTCAGTCTGTTGTGGCCAGTGCGAAGTCTGAAGACAACGACCTGCTCTCTTCGGTTCAACTGGTAATAGGCATCGTTTTTGGTGTAACCAGTATGTTCGGTTTCCCATTTGGTCATGTATCTGGCTTTGATAAGCCGTTTTGACTCTTCGTACGTCATACTGGTATCTGTTTGTGGTAGTCTTGCACCTTCTTTTGCCAGTCTGTCTGCCTCCTCGTTGCCTTGGATGTTGCAGTGTGCCGGGACCCACTGTACCACTACCCTTTTTGGTGCGGACTGCTGGCACAGTTTGCAGAGTGCTGCTCTTAAGTCATTAAGCTCAGTGTTTTTCTGGCTTTTTAGCGCTGTGACTACGGCGAGAGCATCTGTCAGCAGGACTATATGGCTCTCATTTTCACTGTGTGTCACCATTTCTTCCACTGCCGCCCTCAGTGCCTCTGTCTCTGCTCTGAAATTGCTTGTGTACTTACCAGTAGCGAATGACAGAGTTATTTTTCTGCCATTTGGTAGGTTCAGGAATGCTCCTGCCCCTCCGTTCTGTGTAGTGTTTGTTACAGAACCGTCGGTGTATGCATGGGTCCAGTCCATGCTTGGGTAGCTTTTCGTTATGAAGCTTAGGGTAGTGTCTCTCCTTTCTTTTTCAGTCTGGCAGTTTTTGTTTGCAATTCCTGGTATATTTTCTACCACCTCTGGAAATATATCCTGCTTCCAAGTGGGTTTGCGTACAGTAGTGATGGGTTTTGGTGTTGTTAGTGCGTTTATGGGATCTTCGTGCATCTTTGCTTTGGCTATTTCTGCAAAGTTTCTCCGCTTTAGTTTCCCATTTCCCAAATTGTTTAGTCTTTGGTACATTGGGTGGTCCGTCAGTCTTCGGAGTTTCTCTGACTGCAGCTGGGCTCTGCAGTCTCTTCTATCGGTCATGGATTGCAGTTTTGTAATCTTTTCAAGTTCTACAATTGGCGTTGACTTCATGCCCCCTGTTATAATTCTCATGGCTTGGTTTTGAAGTTTGTTAACTTTATCGAAGTTCGCCTTCGCTGCTGTTGTCCATGCCGCAATGCCATACTCGAGAACTGGTCTCACTCTTCCAGTGTACAGTTTCTTTAGTATGCCTTCGTCTGCTCCCCAGCTTGTGCCAGCAAGTTTCCTCATGATTGCCATTCTTTCTCTGGCTTTCATTCGGTTTCTCTCAATCTGACTTTTCCATGTCATGCGCCGATCAAATGTGACTCCCAGATAGGTTGGGTTGTCGTTTGGCTGCAGGATTTTGCCATTTAGACTTAATTTGGTACTTTGGGGTTTTAATGAAAGCGAGAATATTGTGCACGTGGTTTTCTCCTCGTTTATTTTGACCAGCCATGAGTTCGCCCACTCTTCCAGCGATGTTAGGGCCGTCTGCATCCGATTTCTTGCTATGGTGAGATTCTTTTCAGAGGTCCACATAGCCAGATCGTCTGCAAACATTGAGCTATGGACTCTTCTTGGTATATTTTCTGTAATATCGTTTATATATACCAGGAAGAGTGTGGGTGACAGTACTCCCCCTTGGGGTACTCCCTGCTCGAGTGTCACCTTTTTGCTTATCTGCCCTTGTACTTGGACTCTGGCCGTTCTTTGTTTGAGGTAGTGGCTGATCCACTTGTACATTTTCCCACAAACATCACTTCTTCTTAGCTTGACTCTAAGTCCATCTTTCCAGACTTTGTCAAATGCCTTTTCCAGATCCACCCAAACAGCTACTGTGTGTTTCTGTGCCTGGTAGGCATCTTCTATCTCCTGGGCTATGAGGATGACCTGGTCCTCAGTGGATCTGTGCTGTCTAAAGCCGGCTTGCTGTGGAATTAGTATTCGTTTTTCTTCCAGATGCCACATCAGTCTGGTGTTTATCATCCGTTCCATCAGCTTGCCGACACAGCTCAGTAGGCTGATGGGCCTGTATCCATTTGGATCTGTTTTATCCTTTCCTGTTTTTGGTACTGGTACCAGTATTGCATCTTTCCATGCCTGGGGTACAATACCCCTTTTCCAGCTTTGGTTGAGGACTGACAGTAGTTTCCTCTTCGCTGTTTGGCCCAGCCCCATCAGCATTTCGTTTGTTATCCCATCTTTTCCGGGGGATTTCCTTTTCTTTAGTGTTCTCATAGCCTCTTCCATTTCGCGCATTGTAAGTTTGGCCATCATGTGCTCTTCGGGAGCCGTATTTATGTTTTCGTGTCCCTTTAGCTCTTCGCTAATGTTTGTATGCTTTTCTGCAGGGACCTCGATGTGGTTTGCTCTGGCATAGTGATCGACAAAGGCGTTTGCGGCTTTCTTACCTGTGATCAAGTTCTCGCCCTGCTTGATAGTAATTTGTTTATTTGACGGGGTTTCGTCGTTCATGGCTCTGACTAGCTTCCATAGCTTGTTCCCGTCTTTGTCCAGGTTTAGACTTTCCGTTTTATTTTTCCAGCTTTCTCTTGCTGTTTGTTTGAGAGTGTGTTTGTACTTCGCCGTGGCGGCTTTGAGGGCGATGTTTGCCTCCATGGATTTTTCTCGTTCTGCCATGTTCCTAGCATTTGTTACTGCATCTTCCACTTTCTGTAACTCATCATTCCAGTAGGGCTTATAGTTTCTCCTAGCTCCTCTTGGGATGGTTTCAGTGGCGGCTTGCATTATTGCCTTGCTTAGGCTCTCTACCATGGGCTTCATTTTGGTGTTTCGTGTGTTGATGGTTTCACACAGCCCATCTGTCAGGATTGCAAATCTGTCCCAGTCGGCTCGTTTGTAATTCCAACGTGGGAGCGGTTTTGTTTCCTGTGGGCCTACTTCCATGCCAATGGTTAGCCTGATCGGCCTGTGGTCGCTACCTGCCAGTTGGTTTAGCACCTGGCGGTCTATTTTATAGTGTCTGTCCTGTGTGGAGAAGGCCAAATCTGGAGTCGAGGTGGTATGCCATGTTCTTGAATAGAAGCTAGGGCTATCCTCCGGCCTATTGATTAGGGAGAGATTTGCATCTATCTCCCAATCTTCCACTTCGTCACCTCTGCTGTCTGTGTCAGAGTATCCCCATCTCTCCGAGTGGCTGTTGAAATCTCCAACTACTATGCAGTTGGAGTCTCTGACCTCCATACTCGAGAGCGATAGGTCTCTGTTTGGTGGTCCGTACAGATTGAAAATGCGGATTTTCGTCTCTTGAGCCATTATGTCAACTCCTACAATTTCTGCTTGTCCGGTGTGATTGACAGGTACCGCGCTACTCGGTATGCTGTTTCTGGTCAGTATCAGGACCCCTCCTTTGTGGCCTTCTCTATCTAGACGGAAGGTCTGGTATCCTCTGATTGAGAATTTATGGTTATTGTTGAGGTGCGTTTCCTGGATACATGCCACGTCAATCTTACCTTCATGCAGGTGGTGTGTTAGGGAAAGTTTTTTGTTAATGACTCCCTCCGCATTCCACTGTAGTATTTTGAGGGTCTTGAGGTTTTGGCCAATAGACGTTGCCCCATAGCCATGTGCCTTGACTCCACGACACATGGGTGGGTGACCACCAGTAGTCAAGGGTGGGCCCCTTCGAGGCGTGAGGCCCGGCACTATCGCTGCCTGGCGGGACTCCGCAGGATGAGCGCCATACGTTTTTCGGATAGGTTGTACTGCCATCATACTGTGATTTACGTTGCACTGTTTTGTTAGGCTTGCGGCCCCGTGCATCCGATTTCAACAGGCGTTTCTGTAGGGATGCCCTCCTTAGCCTTTGGCTGTCCCCAGCCTATCTGCAAGGCAGCAGTTGTTTACGATCAGAGTTTTCTCTCTTATGGAAGTTGTCTTACCAGACTATCGAGTCTTCACTACTCGTGTCTATAGGGTGCAATGATGATATGTGATGATATATGAGATGGACTGGTTTACCCGGAAGAGAGGCAGTCCAGTGTGTCTATGTCCCAGGATCGTCACGTCCTGCCAGGAACGTAGCATTTGCATGTGAGTGGGGTATCTCTTTTTCCCTTTATTTTCTTGGCTTCTATGCAGGGATGGTACGCCTAGCATTCCCCGCCACCTAGGGTGTTGACACAGTGGGGCAGGTGTGCAATGTCCGCTGGTCTGCATCTCTTCTGCGTCCAGCATGATAGTTATATGGCTGATAACGTACAGAGGTAGATATCGTAGCCGGAGTGCATTTAGCCAGAGGACAAGCCTGGTAATGTCACAGAGATGTTGTTCGCCTGGTGTGCGGACAACTCTCATGGTCAGTGGTTGAGTCTTGACAGTTCACAGTGAGGTGGCTGCTCTACTGTTTTCGACACCCCGACCAGGTACTAAGTCTTTGGTTGGTGTTTTCGCACCCCATCGCCGTTTAGGGTGAGTATCAAGCAGTTGTCCGCCCGCTTTGATTGGCGGGCGGCAAGGACCTCTTGCTGTGGCTCTACCTGATAGGGCTGGGGCGCAAGCCCCAGGTCCCGAGCATGTAGGAGCCTCCCATTGCAGTGGTGCTGAGATTGTGGGCGGGATTGCGGCTTACAAGGGTTCGGCCGTAATCCCCCACATGGTAGCCTCGCGCCCTTGGCTTATCAGCCTGGTACGTGAACCAAAGTGTCTGCGGCTCCTCTCGATTTGAGCTGGTTTTCCGTAGCAACGCCCTGTCATTCATAGGGTAAAACTGACCTGTCTTCAGATGATCTATTTCCAGCACCCGTTCACTATTTGGTCAGACGAATTTATTGAGGGCTTTTGTTTGTCAATGACCAGGTATTTGAAATCTGCGGTTTCTGCGGAGTTAAACACGATTTCCGTAGCGTTCTTTCATTTGAGTGTTTGGGAGCTGACTTGTCATCCGTGAGTCTAACACCAGCGTACGTTCATTATTAGACCCAAACAGGTTTTGCTCTCGATTTGTCAGTTGTTCTACAGTATTGGCGTGTTCAGTCAAATTAAGCCGCAGGTTCCACACCTGGTGGTGCCCTTCCGTCAATTCCCTTAGCGAGACAATCAAGTTTCTTAGGGGGTAGGCCCAGATTTTCGAGGGTCTAATTCCAGCACATGTTCTATATTAGACCCCACGGAGGTGTACTTTTTGATAGTCATTCTGCAGCATTGGCGTGTTTAGTTAACTTAGGTCTCAGGCTCCACTCCTGATAGTGCTCTTCCGTCAATTCCTTTATCAAACACTGGATGCAGACAAAACCGGGCCACAGGGGGCATAACCCCAGGTTTCTGGGGGTCTAAGTCCAGCACCAGTTCCATATTAGACCCCAGAAGAGTGGTCTCGGCATGTCAATCATTTCAGTGTTGGCCGTGTTGAGTCAAATTAAGCCGCAGGCTCCACTCCTGGTGGTGCCCTTCCGTCAATTCCTTTAAGTTTCAGCTTTGCAACCATACTTCCCCCGGAACCCAAACACTTTGGTTTCCCGGAAGATGCTCGCAGAGTCATCGAAGCAACTCCTGCGGATCGCTAGTCGGCATCGTTTATGGTCAGAACTACGACGGTATCTGATCGTCTTCGCGCCTCTGACTTTCGTTCTTGATTAATGAAAACATTCTTGACAAATGCTTTCGCAGTAGCTCGTCTTGCGGCGATCCAAGAATTTCACCTCTAACGCCGCAATACGAATGCCCCCGTTTGTCCCTGTTAATCATTACCTCCAGTTCCGAAAACCAACAAAATAGAACCGAGGTCATATTCCATTATTCCATGCACCATTATTCAGGCAGCAGAGGCCTGCTTTTAACACTCTAATTTTTTCAAAGTAAACGCGCCGGCCACCCAGGACGCTCAGCGAAGAGCACC
Organism: Ariolimax columbianus; assembly: GCA_036924085.1. Lineage (NCBI taxonomy): Eukaryota > Metazoa > Mollusca > Gastropoda > Stylommatophora > Arionidae > Ariolimax > Ariolimax columbianus. Next base: position 72,735,301 of record JAVGWX010000008.1, on the reverse strand, counting down.
CGTGGGAGAGAGCCGGCAGACGGTAGGGCAGGAGACAACGGGCAGTGAACCGGCGCGAGCCGGACCGCCCGCCTGCGCCTGAGATCCAACTACGAGCTTTTTAACTGCAACAACTTTAATATACGCTATTGGAGCTGGAATTACCGCGGCTGCTGGCACCAGACTTGCCCTCCAATAGATCCTCGTTAAAGGGTTTAAAGTGTACTCATTCCAATTACGGGGCCTCGAAAGAGTCCCGTATTGTTATTTTTCGTCACTACCTCCCCGTGCCGGGAGTGGGTAAGTTGCGCGCCTGCTGCCTTCCTTGGATGTGGTAGCCGTTTCTCATGCTCCCTCTCCGGAATCGAACCCTGATTCCCCGTTACCCGTTACAAACATGGTAGGCATGTCACGTACCATCGACATTTGATAGGGCAGACATTTGAAAGATGCGTCGCCGGCACATGAGGCCATGCGATCAGCACAAAGTTATCCAGAGTCATCAGTGGGGACGCCGCAACCCCGCGAGGGGAAACGACGATTGGTTTTGAACTAATAAAAGCGCTCTTTCCGCGAGGGTCGGAGCTTGGTAAGCATGTATTAGCTCTAGAATTGTCACAGTTATCCAAGTAGGATCGTGTCATCTAAGGAACCTCGACTGATTTAATGAGCCATTCGCGGTTTCACCGTGAGACAGTGTGAACTTAGACATGCATGGCTTAATCTTTGAGACAAGCATATGACTATTGGCAGGATCAACCAGATATCTGTCGGAGACGTACTGTGTACAGCCACACACCGGTCGGCGGAGGAAGGGTGTGTTTTTGTAAAAGGCCTCGCTGGGACGACGGCCGCAGGGACCGACCGACTGACGGGACGGACGGACGGTTTGTTCCACCCGTCCCTCACTCCGTCCGTCGACCTAGGACCGCCTGACAGGGGCTTCCCACACGCACCAGACGACCGACCGACCGGGCTCGCTCGAGGAGGGATGGCAGCGCTCTGTGCAGAACGGATCCCAACGACCTGGGCGATGAATTTCACTGGGACTAGAGACAATTTGGCCTGCCGTTCTCCGTAGGGAGAACGCAGGGCCTCGAGGCAACGATTCCTGCTTTCCATTTGCCGGTCACAAGCTCTTTGCGAGAGTCGGACCACCAGCGAGACGTACTGTCGAGCTCTGCTATAAGCCTTAGATAAATCACCACGGACGGACCACGTTTCCTGATACGGACCAGACTAGCGCACCTCGGTGGAGGAGCCACTACCACAAACCGCACCCAATTCGCACTACGGGGAAAGGCAGGCGAGCGTTTTCCGCAAGCCCGCGCTATCGCTCCGCCTGGCGGGACTGAGATCGCTTTACGAACACTGGTTGAAATTGAGTCGCTGCGGCGAGACAACTACCCCAGATCAACGTGCATTCAACTTTCCTGTAGTCCGCCCCAGCGGCGGCGCTTTCCTGGCATTGTAGCGTCGGCTGCACTCAACAGCCAACTCAAAACTGACACAAGTCGGGGAGTACATTATTGTTGATAGCGTCAATACACGGATATGGAAATTGATCGTAGTTGCAAATATTTCATCGTCGAACAGTCGCTGCGAGATTTGAGATGTGTGAACACACCACATATCAAAATGTTCACTCTTCACTAGAGCAACTGGACGTCCGTCAGCGGACTTGCCTCGACAGCAGAGTGGTTAGGTTAGTTAGTTTTCTTTCCACTTGTGCCGTTAGGCGTTGTGGAAGCTTAAGTCGTCTATTCTGCGCCAAGTGCGTTGCGTCGGTCAATGTGAGCCCGTATCGCTGCGCAATCACTCTAATGTCATCTATCCACCTGCCTCGCGGCCACCCCCTTGCTCTATAACCAGATCTTCCAGCATTGTAAGCCATCAGTGGAAGGTGATGAGGGTGCATTCTCATGAGATGACCACACCAACTTATTTTCTGCCTGGAAATGTATTCGACACAAGACGTAGTGCCGACCATACTTCAAACGCCGTCGGTCCGCATTCTGTCTCTCTTGGTAACACCGATGACCTTCCTCAAAGAACAGTGGTTCCAGGGTTAAACATAATGAGACCATCGTTTCCTTCCTGTTGGGTCGTGATAGGCGACTAGTGACGGTTATACATAAGGCTTGCACCCTCACCATGTAAAAACTATTGCTCTTGGAACCGCATTAAAAACAACTGGGGCGGACTCCATGAAAGCTGGTGAGGGTAAACAGAAAGCACTGTTGGACCTATACTCCGCCACCTGAAGTGACAGGTAAATGGTGATAATGATGAAGATGATGATGCTGATGATACAGATGTGTTACAAATATTCCCATCTACTTCAGATTAAGTTCAAAATGTTTGAAATGATACGGAGGTTACATTTTTCTTACTTTCAATTTTGACGATATCTTCTTGAATATTCTGGTAAATACAAGGTGACCTGGAGCAACCGTATGCCTACACCGCCAATAGATAACCTTACCGCTAACCTCACATTGATTTATGTTACATAGAGACACTTCAAGTTGGAATTTACAGTACAGAATATTTTTTGTAGAAATTGTAGAAATGTCTTTCCGTCACTACACGGACAAGAGCTATCAAGTCATATCTGTTTTACTTCGGATTTAATTTTTATTCTGGCCTATCTGCTCGACGGGGACGATTGGAAAGAAGAAAAATAGAAGTAATACGAAAATAATGTATAGAAGTTGTGTATTTAGACTAATCCATACTTAGATTGTGTAGCTCAGAATATTAGTTTCGTAACTTGACTTTGTTGATAAGGGATCATAACATTTAGTTCATATCTAATAATGATCATATACATTTTGTATAACTATTCTTGTAGCGTTTGCTCCCACTCATTCGGGATTTAAATGGGCTGATAAAAAAGTCAGAATTCTTCAGTATTCGCCGCACAGTGTGTTGACTATATTTTCATCACCGATTAAGAAAACAAATTTCTGCGTTACCGGAGATTTAAGAAAACCAAGACTGGCGTTAGGTTAAGGTGAAAGATATAGACTTAACTTTAGAAAAATTGAAGAACAGCTCATACCGGCATTATTGCACCCGGGCATCACATATGGGATTAGTCCTTCTTGCCGAAAGTACCGATGATAGAGCATGACTCCCTCCGAAGCTCTTGCGGGGAGCAGAAATGTTTCTCCTGCCTTCGTCAGGTACCCATTTACAACTGGTTCGACTAGAAGAAGCGGTCATGACGTGAAAAAAAACAACGATATGGCGAGTATGTCAAACTGAGCTCGAGAGGAAAACTCGGTACGTTGGGATTGTTAAGTCAAACTCATTACGGGGCTCTCATTGTGAACGACGTAAAAAAAAAAGCTTTTTTAAACCATACGAAATGGGTCAATTATCAGAAAAGTGGAAAGGATAAAGACGAGATTGCCTAGAAGCCCCCTAGAGATGGTAGAGAGTACATCGTCATTAAATTCAGTAATATACTCGACCTGTCACATCAAGTCTGGGTTACTGTACTCGTCACGCTTAACTGATTTAAATGCGGTTCACCCAGTAGACAGGTTGATGGACATGAAGTCGTTCAACCGTCAGTAAGAGGATGACGGCAAGATGCTCGGATAACAAGGTTAATCGGAACTACAAGGTTAAACATAACAAGCCGTGTGGTCATATAATGTCGTCTCTCTTTGTCTCTCTCTCTCTCTCTCTATATATATATATATATATATATAAATGAGTAGTGTTCAACGGACACCGGACCAAATTGTACCAAGTGAACATACATACGATGCATGACATGGTGACGTCATATCTGGTGTAAACAGCACATACCAACGTTCAAGTTTGCCAAATTTCATTTTCCTCCGACTCATAGTTTTCTCAGCAGACCGTTGAAAACGTGGCGGGTGTGATACGGAATCCATCCAGAGTTGATCAGCGAGCAGTGATTCGGTTTCTAATGGTTGAAGGATTTCTACTAGTTGACATTTATCGCAGAATGCAGCCAGTGTATGTTGACAAAAGTGTGTCGAACACAAAAGTGAAGAACTGGACAACGATGTTTAAAGAAGGACAAGAGTTAACGCAACAATATGCGCCTGACCTGGTCTCGGAAGATATTTCGTTAACTCACGTCCTTCGTCGTTCTCGTTCACAGCAGCCTGGTAATGTAAGGGATACATATTGGTTGCATTAAAATGCGATGGAAATGTTATTTGCTTACATCTGAGCCACGCTAAACCCGTCGTATAGACTTTTGTGGGGATCTTGTGAAAGTCAGCAACATCGTCTACGCGCTTCTGCCGTAGATTTTCGTTCTCTTCCTACTACACCGTCCCTTCTTCATACCACAGATACAAACAGTCCAAATACGTTTTCTTTAGTAGGTGCATGACATTAACATTCAGATGGTGTGAACACTGTTTTGGCACACTGCGTCTATATATGTGGATCCCTGGTCTTCTTACTGGGGTGGAATAATTTGAACAGAACCATTGTACCTTTGCGCATGTCGACAAAAGACGTATACATAGAGTTGTGCATATAGCTAGCAATCTCATCGTGTACAACAAATTGCTACAGAAACATACACTTCAAAATAATGCAAAGTGCTGTATAGCAGGGTTCCTGAGGGAAGTAAATTATAGGGATGGAGTGGAAAAAGTCAAGACAATATATAAGAGCGGTTGTAGCTCCATCGCTGTTCACTTTCGACGTGGCGCTAACAAATGAACCCACCTGAAATGTAAACTCCAGAGACAGAATAGGGCTGCAAAATCTAGCAGTCTGATGTGGAGAAAAATTTTAGAAAGAGAGAAGGCAGTTAAAAGCACGACTTAACATAAACAGCATGATACATGTCTAAACTTTTACCTGCATGATCGAGCTGGAGCTCGGATGAAGCAATATGATATGCGTGGTATGTGTATGAAAGTACTATACAAGCATGTCGCATTCCTCAGTGGCATATGAACTATTTCGTCCGTGTAAAGAAATGTGTATGGAATATTGCATAGCTGCTGATGTCTGCAATGTTAGAGGTCACCTCCTTGTGTCGCCGCAATAGAAGAGATACTACGAAAGAATATGTAGAAGAATGTTTCAAGAAATAAAACTGGTTAGTTTTACATAGATCGTGATCCAGTAATCCTGCTCAGTGCAAGTGGATTCACACGAGTGGTACCTGGGATGAATATAATAGACCCACTTTCACCTCCGAAGCATGTTTTAATGGGTCACCAAAGAGGGATGTACATGGGGCTAGGTAAAGGTGAAGGTCAGTCCCATGGCAACAATTACGGGGGGGGGGGGGGGTGGGGGGGACTCTTCCCATACTAAGCCGCAGCCTATGTGAGGTGGGGTGGCCAGTTCCCTTCCTTGCTGTTTATACTTCCCTAACTCATATGTCAGGTATCCATGTACAACTGGGTCGACTGAAGAATCAGTCGTACCAGGAATGAACCACGCTCGGAGTTGTTTCTGTCCGCATGAGATTAACACATAAGCGACGTGCGAGATAGAGGCCAACGTAGAACCGCTAGATATCAGGAGAAAGGGACACTGACTTAAGCGGTAGAGAGATACAAGAGACAAGAAAATGGCCATTAAATATGGTACAAATAGACACTTGGAAGCAACAAAAAAAGACTGAAGCAATTGTCCCCACTGGATGCAGCAGAACAGGAAAGCCAAATTCACCATCTACCAGAAGAGAGAGAAACGGAAAATATGTTTTTTTGGATCACTCTCTTGGGAAAATCTTTGCCTGCCAGTCATAAAAACACACCTGACCGAAAAGCTAGCCACCAAGGAGACTACTCCTACTATCCTGAAGACATGTGCCTTGAAGACAGTCTCTAGCTACCCAAAATCGGCAGTCCTGGTCTATATGGATGGATCAGCATTCAAATCTACCCATTTTCCATATGAAATACCTGGATGGGTCCATATACATTATTTGTGATTCATGCGGCGAAAACTTTTCAAATGATGAAGTGGAGGCCGAGGCTATAAAAACAGCAGTTGAGATTTTGCACCAACAGTTTGTCTTGGCCGAATTGTTGCCGGTGGATTTTGTAATTTGTAGTGACTCCAAGTCGGTTCTGGAGGTGCTGAAAAACAACCCATACAAAGAAAAGGAGATATTCTTGGTGGGGAGGGCGATCAACAACATCATCACTGCCCACAGGATAAATGTCCCCTTTCAATGGATCCCTGGATATAGTGGGCTACTAGGGAACGAGATGGCCGACAGATTGGCAGAAACAGGAGCCTCGAAACAACAATGGATAGAATCTGCAGTAACCACACAGTAAAACGAGCTATTTAGATAAATACTCGAGAAATCTGGATTAACCGGTGGGCGACGGGAACAACAGGTACCAGTGTATTTGGCGAAATGTCACAGCCAAAACGTAACGATGATATTAATAAATTACATAGAAGAGATTAAAGTCTCATCTTTCAGTTCCGAACAAGACATGCCAGAATCAATAGACACTTGAACAGCATCAATCCCCATCACATGCGCCTGTGCACACATTACTCTCATCCTGATGAAACAATTCGACATCTACTCATTGAGTGCAATGATTCTTACAAGCACTGCCAACATTTGCGAACACACTGTACGGAGCAGTAAAACAACAGAAGTCCATATATATATATATATAAGAATGGCATGGGGCTGCCAAGAACAGACTTGCTCAGCAACTATGGGATAACAATAACAACAGTCTGGCTACTGACTGTCGAGAGACACCACCAAATATTACCAAAGACGGTTACGTGCCCCTAAAATGGCGGTTGTGTTCTTTTTTCGTCTCCGACAACCAGCGTGACATTCCCTATTTCAGACGGAATATTTTGTTGTTTAGGGAGTGAGAAGTAGGCATTTACAACGATTTTTTAGTCTCGCGACGGGCCACCTGGTTAAGATTCACGGATTTTCAGCGATATTCACGTGTTTTCGTAAACAACTGTCGAGATGGACACGAGGTCGGCTTACATAAGGCGCTTAGTGGCCCACCATTTCGAAAGAGATAGTTGGATTTCACTGAACATCAACGATTTCCCCGGGTTTTCGCGACAAAACCAACTGGAAGGACACGATAGGTCGGCAGTTGACGTCGTAGAGATGTGATCTAAACGGTGCATGACGAGAAAACCGGACATAAACCGGGTGGAAGAGACTCGAAAGCCTGGCAGACAGCTCTTCTAGGAGAAGGAAAACTTCGATTACAAACCACCAATGAAGAGTCATCGCGGGAGCTACGGAGTTCGTGCTCTGTCGTCGATGTCTCCAGCGGATGGCATAAAGATAAGTGGACGCAGAAGGAGAGGAAAGGATGATAAGAGGAGAGAGAGAGAAAGAAGAGGGCTGAAAAGAGAAGAGGGCGAAGAAAGACAGACTCGGTCGGAAAAATGTACTCGTTGGCTACTGGAACTGTCGCAGCGCCACCTAATGAGAAGCTATCCTTCAAAAACTGGTATACGACTTCGATATTCTTATGATCCAGGAGAATATAAGTATCGAGTTCCCAGGATATCAGTGCTACACCAACCCACGTGGGACTGGTAGGCGGGGGCTGGCAGTGTATCTCAAGCATGATCTACCACACACATTGATAGATATGAGTGACAGCACATCCGAAGACGTCGAACTACAAGGGATTGAAACGACAATCAAAAACCAGGATTGGAGAATATATAATCTATATGCTCACGTCGACCTCCTGGTAGAGGAAATGAAACGGGATTTTTTTAGTGAGTTATCAGAAGTGCCGACCAAGAAGTGCCTCATCGCTGATGACTTCAACGCTAGATCCAAGGACATCCCACTGAAAGTAGGCAGGGTATGGCGTTGAGCCAGGCATATCTCAACACAAACCTCACAAATATAAATGATGAGCGTCCAACAAGTCTGGCAACTCGACCTGGTGATACAGACGGGGTCATTGACCTGGTTCTGAATCTGAGAGGACGAAACAGGAAGGTGTAAAATCAACAGGCTACAGGCACCATCAGCATCCACACTTTGCGCCATCTGCTGAGAGTGACTGAGCAGCTATGGGTATGCCCGGAGTGCAATGAAGTCGACTCCTAGAACAGAACAGAACCACCAAATATTAAAAAACACAGTAACATTACAATCATTCACTTCAATAGTTTGAAAAACCACTTCACGTAAAGGGATCAACAAATGTAGAATTTCTTTACGGAAACCTGGGAGATCGTTATAAATGGGCTGAGCTGCAATGTCCGCTGGTCTGCAACTTTTCGTCCTCATTGGTTATAACTGAGAGTACAAACAGCAGAGCACGAGTTTAGAATGCATTGAAGTGGGATGGATTGGTTCATCTTAGAGCAAATACCACTTCCCGGTTGGTTCTACAGGTACATCTGTAAGACTCCACCTGCCTCTCTTCAATGGCCTGTCTTGATTGGGTGACCCTACCAGGAGTAATACTTCCGCTGCCGTAGCTCCTGGGTCCATTAGGGGGGGGGGGGGGGGGGGCAAGGTCTCTAACCTCGTCCAGGAAGGATTACATGTGGAGAGATGGCACCTTATAAAACGTTGACATACAGCTCATTGAAGTCTCAAACACTTTCTCTTCGTCACAGCACAGATACGTCCGATCTCTACTACCCAGAGATCCAGGGAAATACCAGAATGTTCACGTGAAAAATCCCGGTCTCCTCCGTGATTTGAACCCGCAACCTCCAGCACCCGAGGCCGACGTTTTACCTCGAGACTGCTGTTCGGATAACAGCAACAAGGTATTAAAATATGAACAGAGCAGATCATATCTCCCCATTTCTAGATAAACAGACCAGATGGCATCCCTTGATGAGGTGGCGCGAGTGATATCGAGACTAGAAAACGAAGCAAACAATAGTCACGCTGTAACCTACCAGACATCTCGTAAGAGGCAACTGAGGATGGTTTTGAAAGGACTGGGAGTAATCGTGTCTTGATGAAACTATCAAATACCAAACAGGAAAAGACGTTCTCTATATCCCAAACAAAATTTGCACTGTGACTTTTTTTATGTCCATAACTTCATGAAACCCTCTCAATTACAGCGATGTCTTCGTTTTGCCAGTTATCTTTCTACTAGTCCTTCCGGTACTGGTATTCAGCAAAGTGATCATAGTGAATAATCTCGGCGCTCCAAGCAAAGCATAAGGACACCACTACAGCTGACGTCTTTATACGAAGCATGTGTCTGTGGATGTACAAAATCATAGGTTCTACATGATGAAGTTGCTAGTCCCAAACACAGTCAACTTTTTTCACCGTTGACGACATGATTGGAACGTTACATAGTTGACAAACTTCATCTCAGGAATCCCTTTGGTGCTCAGCAAGGTAATATATATATATATATATATATATATATATATATATATATATATATATATATATATATATATATATATATATATTTATATATATATACGTATTAATATACATAATGTTTCCTATCTTAATTTTTTAAGAAATAAATTAAGAATGGATGTTGCCTTTCAACAGGAACATACAGAGGGCATCCCAATTTTTTACCGCCCGCAGATTGTGTGAGTCGCTGGCAAATAATATTTCAGTGTTGAGTGTAGTTAGCCCCCGTCAGGTTTTCATATATTACAAAATGACGAAAAGAATTGAGCAGCAGTGTTGCACCAAATTTGACCATAAGCTACGCGATACCAAAGTGGTTATGAGTCGTGGGTTTATCGGTACGACCTGAAAACCAAGCTGCGCTCGACACAGTGGAGACATTCACCATCTCAGAGGCTTTAAAAAGCGAGGCAGGTGCCTAGACATGGCAAAGTGATGTTGACCGCTTTCTTTGACTTCCATTGCGTTGTGCTTCCCGAATACGCACCACAAAGTCAAAACATTACGAAAGAAGCCCACCTGGACATCATCCGTCGCCTTCATGATGATGTTCAACGCGAACGATCGTACCCTTTGTCGATCACTATACCAGAGCAAACCACATCGAGGTCCCTGCAGATAAGCATACAGACATTAGCGAAGAGCTAAAGGGACACGAAAACATGAATACGGCACCTGAAGAGAACATGATGGCCAAACTAACAATGCGCGAAATGGAAGAGGCTATGAGAACACTAAAGAAAAGGAAATCTCCCGGAAAAGACGGGATAACAAACGAAATGCTGATGGGGCTGGGCCAAACAGCGAAGAAGAAACTGCTATCGGTCCTGAACCAAAGCTGGAAAAGGGGAATTGTACCACAGGAATGGAAAGATTCAATACTGGTACCAGTACCAAAAACAGGAAAGGACAAAACAGATCCAAATGGATACAGGCCCATAAGCCTACTGAGCTGTGTCGGCAAGCTGATGGAACGGATGATAAACACCAGACTGATGTGGCATCTGGAAGAAAAACGAATACTAATTCCACAGCAAGCCGGCTTTAGACGGCACAGATCCACTGAGGACCACGTCATCCTCATAGCCCAGGAGATAGAAGATGCCTACCAGGCACAGAAACACACAGTAGCTGTTTGGGTGGATCTGGAAAAGGCATTTGACAAAGTCTGGAAAGATGGACTTAGAGTCAAGCTAAGAAGAAGTGATGTTTGTGGCAAGATGTACAAGTGGATCAACCACTACCTCAAACAAAGAACGGCCAGAGTCCAAGTACAAGGGCAGATGAGCAAAAAGGTGACACTCGAGCAGGGAGTACCCCAAGGGGGAGTACTGTCACCCACACTCTTCCTGGTATATATAAACGATATTACAGAGAATATACCAAGAAGAGTCCATAGCTCAATGTTTGCAGACGATCTGGCTATGTGGACCTCTGAAAAGAATCTCACCATAGCAAGAAATCGGATGCAGACGGCCCTAACATCGCTGGAAGAGTGGGCGAACTCATGGCTGGTCAAAATAAACGAGGAGAAAACCACGTGCACAATATTCTCGCTCTCATTAAAACCCCAAAGTACCAAATTAAGTCTGAATGGCAAAATCCTGCAGCCAAACGACAACCCAACCTATCTGGGAGTCACATTTGATCGGCGCATGACATGGAAAAGTCAGATTGAGAGAAACCGAATGAAAGCCAGAGAAAGAATGGCGATCATGAGGAAACTTGCTGGCACAAGCTGGGGAGCAGACGAAGGCATACTAAAGAAACTGTACACTGGAAGAGTGAGACCAGTTCTCGAGTATGGCATTGCGGCATGGACAACCGCAGCGAAGGCGAACTTCGATAAAGTTAACAAACTTCAAAACCAAGCCATGAGAATTATAACAGGTGGCATGAAGTCAACGCCAATTGTAGAACTTGAAAAGATTACAAAACTGCAATCCATGACCGATAGAAGAGACTGCAGAGCCCAGTCAGAGAAACTCCGAAGACTGACCGACCATCCAATGCACCAGAGACTAAACAATTTGGGAAATTGGAAACTAAAGCGGAGAAACTTTGCAGAAATAGCCAAAGCAAAGATGCACGAAGATCCCATAAACGCACTAACAACACCAAAACCCATCACTACTGTACGAAAACCTACCTGGAGGCAGGATATATTTCCAGAGGTGGTAGAAAATATACCAGGTATTGCAAACAAAAACTGCCAGACTGAAAAAGAAAGGAGAGATACTACCCTAAGCTTCATAACGAAAAGCTACCCAAGCATGGACTGGACCCATGCATACACCGACGGTTCTGTAACAAACACAACACAGAACGGAGGGGCAGGAGCATTCCTGAACCTACCAAATGGCAGAAAAATAACACTGTCATTCGCTACTGGTAAGTACACAAGCAATTTCAGAGCGGAGGCAGAGGCACTGAGGGCGGCAGTGGAAGAAATGGTGACACACAGTGAAAATGAGAGCCATATTGTCCTGCTGACAGATGCTCTCGCCGTAGTCACAGCGCTAAAAAGCCAGAAAAACACTGAGCTTAATGACTTAAGAGCAGCACTCTGCAAACTGTGCCAGCAGTCCGCACCAAAAAGGGTAGTGGTACAGTGGGTCCCATCACACTGTAACATCCAAGGCAACGAGGAGGCAGACAGACTGGCAAAAGAAGGTGCAAGACTACCACAAACAGATACCAGTATGACGTACGAAGAGTCAAAACGGCTTATCAAAGCCAGATACATGACCAAATGGGAAACCGAACATACTGGTTACACCAAAAACGATGCCTATTACCAGTTGAACAGAAGAGAGCAGGTCGTTGTCTTCAGACTTCGCACTGGCCACAATAGACTGAGGTACCACCTATTCAACAAATTGAAGATAGGGTGTACCGACGAATGCCCGTGCGGTACTGGTAAAATGACCGTTGAACATCTGCTGCAGAACTGCCCGACACACGAGGATCAGAGAGAGCAGATGTGGCCATCACCAGTGGAACTGCAAGACAAGCTCTATGGCACTGGCGACAGCCTCAGGATGACCGCCGCTTTTTTCGAAAAAAATATTATGGTTACTGTCTGACTGCGTACGCAGAAGAAGAAGAAGAAGAACGATCGTACCTGTGGACAACGGGAACTTGACTGCTGCATCATGACAACGGGAACTTGGCAGCTCCATCATACAACGGGAACTTGGCTGCTGCATCATGACAACGGGAACTTGACTGCTCCATCATGACAACGGGAACTTGGCAGCTTCATCATGACAACGGGAACTTGACTGCTCCATCATGACAACGGGAACTTGACAGCTCCATCATGACAACGGGAACTTGACTGCTCCATCATGACAACGGGAACTTGACTGCTCCATCATGACAACGGGAACTTGGCAGCTCCATCATGACAACGGGAACTTGGCTGCTCCATCATGACAACGGGAACTTGACTGCTCCATCATGACAACGAGAACTTGGCAGCTCCATCATGACAACGGGAACTTGGCACCTCCATCATGACAGCGGGAACTTGCCAGCTCCATCATGACAACGGGAACTTGGCAGCTCCATCATGACAACGGGAACGTGACAGCTGCATCATGACAACGGGAACTTGCCAGCTCCATCATGACAACGGGAACTTGCCAGCTCCATCATGACTACGGGAACTTGGCAGCTCCATCATGACAACGGGAACTTGACAGCTCCATCATGACAATGGGAACTTGCCAGCTCCATCATGACAATAGGAACTTGACTGCTCCATCATGACAACGGGAACTTGACTGCTCCATCATGACAACGGGAACTTGGCTACTCCATCATGACAACGGGAACTTGACAGCTCCATCATGACAACGGGAACTTGGCAGCTCCATCATGACAACGGGAACGTGGTAGCTCCATCATGACAACGGGAACTTTACAGCTCCATCATGACAACGGGAACTTGACTGCTCCATCATGACAACGGGAACTTGACAGCTCCATAATGACAACTCATCAGTCTATTTTTCTCATCTGATTTAGAATTTCTTAGCCAAACACAACATTCTTCTGGTTTGCCAGCTCCCTATTTTTTCGAGATGGCTCCTTGCGATTTGTGGCTGTTCCCCAAGCTGAACATTTTAGTCACGGGAAGACATTATGCGGAATACAACGATCCAGCTGTACTACATTCCCAAAGAGGCCTGGGTGAAATGTTTCCAACAATGGCGGGACCGCTTGAAGAAGCATATGAAGTACCAAAGACTGTTGAAGGGGATTCAAACAACTAGGTCAGTAATTGTATTTTTCCAGCCGCAAGGTCGGATACTTTTTAACACACTTCGTTTACATACATACCCACATACATATACACACGAGCTTAGTTCAAAATGTATGCGACCTTTGGGCCGGAAGAATACAGTGGTGCTGTAATTATCCAATATATATAAATTGCAAATACAAGCAGGAGAGGAAGCCAGTGCTCGAGTTTATCACAAGCTGTGTAAACAGATATGACACAGCGCAGAGTGCATGGAAGAAATCAATTTATATTCCCATCCCCAAAAAGGCAATGTAAGGCTGTGCACAAACTACCGAACTATCGCGCTAATCAGCCTCGCTAGCAAGATACTCTTGCGGATCCTATTAAGAAGGATAGAGAAAAGGTTTTAATCTGAAATTCACGAAGTCCAAGCAGGTTTTAGTTAAGACAGAAGGGCCAGGGACCACATATTCAATATGCGGATTATCTACGAAAAATGAAGAGTTTAATGTAGACCTGTACACATGTTTCATTGATTACACCAAGGCCTTCGATACGGTAAAACATAAAAATCTGTGAAACATCATGAAGGAAATGGGGTTTCCTGTGCACATTATACATCTCATTGAAACATTATACCATGATAAACTAGCCGCTGTCCGAGTATCTGGGCAAACATCAGATTGGTTCGCAGTACAAAAGTGAGAAAGACAGGGATGTATCCTCTCACGCTATATATACAACATATATGCGGAATGTATAATGAGAAATGTTAGAGAAGACGAGAACATTGAAAATATTAGTACATTTACGATTGGCAGAGCTTCGATACGCAGACCACACAGTGATACAATCAAGAAGTGCAGAAGGGCTAGAGCAACTAATTTCAGCCGTAAATGGACACAGTAAAGATCAAAACCTGTTTATAAACATAAATAAAACTAAGATAATGATCACCGACAAAACACATTGCCAACATAAATTTACAGTGGGTGGTGAGGAAATAGATCAGGTCACACATTTTGAATATCTGAACTCTAGAATTGATGAAAATTGGCGACTGCTCGAAAGAAATCCATGGCAATGCAGAGACTGAACAGCCGGAAGAAATTATGGCAGAGCATCAACAAAACGACACAAGTAAAAGTCTTGAGAGCCTTTGTTTTTAATGTGGCAGCTTATGGCTGTGAATCATGGACAATTACCAGAACTTCTAGACAAAGAATCGAATCCGTCGAGTCAAAATATTACAGAATGATCCTCAGAATATCATGGACAGAGAAAAAGACAAATGTAGACATTCGGCAAGAGTTGAGCATAGAGGAGAATTGGTTTATCAATTCCATTTTGGCCAGAAAATATGAATGCTGTGTTCACATCAAGAGACACAACGGTCTTGAGAGAACAGTAAAAGAGGCAGGGGTAGACTAATAAGACTACGGCACCAAGATGTCCAGGAATGCCTGAGTATGAGTGTGGCGGAGACTCGAGTTTTGGCAAGGGAAAGAGTTTCTTTCAGACAGACTGTGATGGGAGCGACGTTCTACAAAGGATATGCTACGTGATGATGATGATATGTATGTGCTACGTGATGATGATGATATGTATGTATATATGTGTGTGTGTATGTGTGTGGGTTGGTGGGTTGTGGTTGTATGGGTGAGTGGATGTGTTTGTGTGTGTGTGTGGTGTGTGTATGTATGAATTAATGTATGTATATATTACTTTGCTGAAGCCCCACAAAAGGATTCATGAGATGTATGTGTGGGTGTGTGTGTGTATGTGTGTGTGTCGGCGTATATATATATATATATATATATATATATATATATATATATATATATATATATATATATATATATATATATTGTACAAATCAAGACGATGAAAATTCGTGTAATATTTTCTATTAGAAAAATGCGTCCACAATAGATCGATATAGAGAAATCGAAGCCACGCTTCAGCGCAATCGCAGCCACCTGATTTCAAAACAACGAATTCGTCCCTTATGGATCCTAGCGATCGATATTGATTACGACATCTGCAAGCTGCAAAGCATGTAGTAAAAAGCGATTAATGAGAGTTTTGCTTGGGGCTAACAACATTATTACTACATAAATTGCTAATATACCACCAAAGCAAGAGTGTGAGATGCGAGCTAGTGAAAAATGCATTTTAGTAAATAAGAACATCATAAGTTAACCCACGAAGATTTTAAAATAGCGTGAAAGTGACTCGCTTCATGGGATCTAAGGCCGTTTGTGCGCGTTTGCCTGCAAAAATGCATGCATTTGATGAATGTCTTCACCTACACTTCGTCTTTAGATCTTTCAATGAACCAGTCATAAAGCTTTAACATTACCTTTCCTGGTAGTCGCGTAGACTACCTGTTCCTCTAACATTGGGTAGCTTCTTACCGAAGGATAAGAAAACATATCGTTTACAAATAACAATAAATATTACCTTTACACTAAGTAGGAGCGGCGGGTCAACACCTTTCCCCTTTCATCTATAAGGTGTATATTGAAGTGTATATTGAAGATTAGATGGCCACATAATGTGATTTTACAGCGAGCACTTTCCAGTGAAGCGACCAGGGTTCAATTTCCAGTTGGTGTAGGATTTTTTTACGATCGTAAACTCGCTCCTTTGGTCGACCCAGCCACATACATTTGGTACTAGAAACAAATCTGGAAAGTAAAGGCAGCCGGCGTGATACTGACCACATCATCCACTATGTGCTTTCGGACACCAAATAACACCATATGTCCGATACGCCGCATGACGTAAGAAGGGATCTTTAATTTTGTTTACACACTTCCAGCATGTACTTGTTGAGCCAACGACGCCTTCAATTGTTAGGTCATGTTTATCGTATGGAAGATGAAAGATTGCTAAAGCATATCATCTATGGACAGCTGGTTATTTGAGTTACAGGATTCGGCCGCCCCACACTGCGATTCAAGGACGAATGCAAGAGGGACATGAAGTCATGGAACATGAAGTCATGGAACATGAAGTCATGGAACATCCCATCTGAAGTCTGGGAAACGATTGGATCAGGATCGAGCTGTTTAGAGAAAGTCCGTTGCAAGGGTCATACCCGAACAGTAAAAAAAACCAGAAATAGTTAAGAGATCGGGGGCATCCCGGCAAGTCAGCCTCATCAGCATGGTTGCACGATATGTGGTAGGGACTGTCACTTGCGGATCGGCCTTTACTGCCATAACAACCAGTGTTGAAATACAGGATACAGAACTTTACACAACTCACAGGACGCCACGAGCATGATCTACAGTGTGATGGTGATTACCTTTACTATGAACACGAGCTGGCATAATGATTGTGACATAATATGCCATTATACGCCTGTTTAGCGATTGAAAAGCTCGAAATACAAGACGCTATAAATTATATTTGTCATCTAATGCAACGAACAATAAACATTAAACAGGTCAACAATAGTGCATTTGGTTAGTGTAACAGTTGTTGTTCTTCTAGGTTGTTTGTTCTCAATCTCCCGCTACCAAGCCCTAAAAAGGACTTTGTAAGTAGCAGGATGTTGCCCAAAAGAACGGAATACGTTGTGTCGTAATTTGCAGCTTGACTGCGATATTTGCATCTTTCGGTCCAACACATCCGACTTTAGCCGACATTTTTGTGTACCGGCTTAACCTTCCCTCTTCGATCCCTTCTCGTTAGATAGTCTGCTTTGTTGCAGCCTATTTTCCAGGATCACCGTGTGGAGGTGTAAAAGGGTTTTGGCAGCTTTGGTTCGCTAGCCCTGACGCATCTGGTCGCTGACGGTTGCAGCTCATGCGCTGACGTAATAGATGTTCGAAGCATCACGTGATGAGTTGAGTTTACTCTTGCGACGTGTTTCTTTTGTAGCAGGTAACAGTGACTTCTCTTATATCTAGACCCATACTTTAGAAGGGTGATCAAGGTCCTTTTGGAAGTAGTGCATTACGAAGCTCCCCAATAAACTCACCACTTTGGGAGTCCAAACTGGGACAAGGTAGATTTTTGATCAGAATATTTCCCTTCAACCGTATTACTCTTCGATCTATTGTTTAAGAACTAAAATCATCATATGTTCTTGTATAACCGCAGTAGGAGTATGGGATCACTACTACAGTTGATCTTCTTGTAAGAAACCTGCGTCAAAGTATGCATGTGCTCTTATAAATGTAGTTAGTATATGCAGCGTTGCTTTACATGATGAGACTGGCAGGTCTATGCACAACCCTACTTAGCTTCCTTTTAAGACACGCTTTGAATACTGCAGTTGCCACATAATTTTCTTCCAGTAAGACACCAACAATATCTTCCTCTAAGCAAAAAAGCAGATGATAAATAGAATATTCATCAAAACCATGTGCTACCAGTGTCAGACATGGGCATTGAATAAGGCCCAGGAACGAAAGTTAGCAACCTGTGAAATTCGGTGCCTAGCAACACCAGAAGAGACAGAATCACAAATAGTATTCGAGAGAAGGTCGGAACAATTCCCTGCATTCATTTCCTGGAGCAACAGAGAATGAAATGGTTTGTAAACATTTTGATAGTGCAACCACAACACATTGTTCGTGCCACCTTCTACATGATAACATAAGGAAGAATGGCTAGAGGTAGACCGAGGTAAAGGTGGATAGACAGCGCAAACGAGATCTGCCGTAAAATGGGGGAAACTGTTACTCGAGAAAAGTGGAAGACAAATACGTATCACGACACTGGGCTACAACCCAGTAGAAAGTGAGACGACACTGGGCTACAACCCAGTAGAAAGTGAGACGACACTGGGCTACAATCCGGTAGAAAGTGAGACGACACTGGGCTACAATCCGGTAGAAAGTGAGACTACACTGGGCTACAACCCAGTAGAAAGTGAGACCAAACTGGGCTGCAACTCGGTAGAAAGTCAGACGACACTGGCCTACAACCCGGTAAAAAGTGAGACGACACTGGCCTACAATCCGATAAAAAGGTAAGACCAAACTGGGCTACAACTCGGTAGAAAGTCAGACGACACTGGGCTACAACCCGGTAGAAAGTGGGACGACACTGGGCTATAACCCAGTAGAAAGTGAGACGACACTGGGCTACAACCCGGTAGAAAGTGAGACGACACTGGGCTACAACTCGGTAGAAAGTGAGACGACACTGGCCTACAACCCGGTAAAAAGTGAAACGACACTGGGCTACAACCCGGTAGTAAGTGAGACGACACCGGGCTACAACCCGGTAGAGAAAGTGAGACGACACTGGGCTACAACCCGGTAGAGAAAGTGAGACGAAACTGAGCTACAACCCCGTAGAAAGTCAGACGACACTGGGCTACAACTCGGTAGAAAGTCAGACGACACTGGGCTTAAACCCGGTAGAATGTGAGACGACACTGGGCTACAACCCGGTAGCAAAAGTGAGACGACACTGGGCTACAACCCAGTAGTAAGCGAAATGACACTGGGCTACAACACGGTAGAAAGTGAGACGACACTGGGCTACAAACCGGTAGAATGTCAGACGACACTGGGCTACAATCCGGAAGAAAGTCAGACGACACTGGGCTACAACCCGGTAGAATGTGAGACGAAACTGGGAAACAACCCAGTAGAAAGTCAGACGACACTGGGCTACAACCCGGTAGAATGTGAAACGACACTGGGCTACAACCCGGTAGTAAGTGAGATGACACTGGGCTACAACCCAGTAGAGAAAGTGAGACAACACTGGGCTACAACCCGGTAGTAAGTGAGATGACACCGGGCTACAACCTGGTAGAAAGTGAGACGACAGTGGGCTACAAACCGGTAGAACGTGAGACGACACTGGGCTACAACCCGGTAGAAAGTGAGACGACACTGGCTTACAACCTGGTAAAAAGTGAGACCAAACTGGGCTACCACTCGGTAGAAAGTCAGACGACACTGGGCTACAACCCGGTAGAAAGTGAGACGACACTGGGCTACCATCCAGTAGAAAGTCAGACGACACTGGGCTACAACCCAGTAGAAAGTGAGACGACACTGGGCTTAAACCCGGTAGAATGTGAGACGAAACTGGGCTACAACCCAGTAGAAAGTCAGGCGATACTGGGCTACAACCCGGTAAAAAGTGGGACGACACTGGGCTACAACTTAGTAGATTGTGAGACGACACTGGGCTACCACCCAGTAGAAAGTGAGACGACACTGTGCTACAACCCGGTAGAGAAAGTGAGACGACACTGGGCTACAACCCGGTAGAGAAAGTGAGACGAAACTGAGCTACAACCCCGTAGAAAGTGAGACGACACTGGGCTACCATCCAGTAGAAAGTCAGACGACACTGGGCTACAACCCAGTAGAAAGTGAGACGACACTGGGCTACAACCCAGTAGAAAGTGAGACCAAACTGGGCTGCAACTCGGTAGAAAGTCAGACGACACTGGCCTACAACCCGGTAAAAAGTGAGACGACACTGGCCTACAATCCGATAAAAAGGTAAGACCAAACTGGGCTACAACTCGGTAGAAAGTCAGACGACACTGGGCTACAACCCGGTAGAAAGTGGGACGACACTGGGCTACAACCCAGTAGAAAGTGAGACGACACTGGGCTACAACCCGGTAGAAAGTGAGACGACACTGGGCTACAACTCGGTAGAAAGTGAGACGACACTGGCCTACAACCCGGTAAAAAGTGAAACGACACTGGGCTACATCCCGGTAGTAAGTGAGACGACACCGGGCTACAACCCGGTAGAAAGTGAGACGACACTGGGCTACAACCCAGTAGAAAGTGAGACGACACTGGGCTACAACTTAGTAGATTGTGAGACGACACTGGGCTACCACCCAGTAGAAAGTGAGACGACACTGGGCTACAACCCGGTAGAGAAAGTGAGACGACACTGGGCTACAACCCGGTAGAGAAAGTTAGACGAAACTGTGCTACAACCCCGTAGAAAGTCAGACGACACTGGGTCTACAACTCGGTAGAAAGTCAGACGACACTGGGCTTAAACCCGGTAGAATGTGAGACGACACTGGGCTACAACCCGGTAGAAAGTGAGACGACACTGGGCTACAATCCGGTAGAAAGTGAGACGACACTGGGCTACAACCCAGTAGAAAGTGAGACCAAACTGGGCTACAACTCGGTAGAAAGTCAGACGACACTGGCCTACAACCCGGTAAAAAGTGAGACGACACTGGCCTACAATCCGATAAAAAGGTAAGACCACACTGGGCTACAACTCGGTAGAAAGTCAGACGACACTGGGCTACAACCCGGTAGAAAGTGGGACGACACTGGGCTACAACCCAGTAGAAAGTGAGACGACACTGGGCTACAACCCGGTAGAAAGTGAGACGACACTGAGCTACAACTCGGTAGAAAGTGAGACGACACTGGCCTACAACCCGGTAAAAAGTGAAACGACACTGGGCTACAACCCGGTAGTAAGTGAGACGACACCGGGCTACAACCCGGTAGAAAGTGAGACGACACTGGGCTACAACCCAGTAGAAAGTGAGACGACACTGTGCTACAACTTAGTAGATTGTGAGACGACACTGGGCTACCACCCAGTAGAAAGTGAGACGACACTGGGCTACAACCCGGTAGAGAAAGTGAGACGACACTGGGCTACAACCCGGTAGAGAAAGTGAGACGAAACTGAGCTACAACCCCGTAGAAAGTCAGACGACACTGGGCTACAACTCGGTAGAAAGTCAGACGACACTGGGCTTAAACCCGGTAGAATGTGAGACGACACTTGGCTACAACCCGGTAACGAAAGTGAGACGACACTGGGCTACAACCCGGTAGTAAGCGAAATGACACTGGGCTACTACACGGTAGAATGTCAGACGACACTGGGCTACAACCCGGTAGAAAGTCAGACGACACTGGGCTAAAACCCGGTAGAATGTGAGACGAAACTGGGCTACAACCCAGTAGAAAGTCAGACTACACTTGGCTACAACCCAGTAGAAAGTCAGACTACACTTGGCTACAACCCGGTAGAAAGTGAAACGACACTGGGCTACAGCCCGGTAGTAAGTGAGACCAAACTGGGCTACAACCCAGTAGAGAAAGTGAGACAACACTGGGCTACAACCCGGTAGTAAGTGAGATGACACCGGGCTACAACCTGGTAGAAAGTGAGACGACACTGGGCTACAACCCGGTAGAAAGTGAAACGACACTGGGCTACAACCCGGTAGAAAGTGAAACGACACTGGGCTACAAAACTCAGTAGAAAGTGAGACGACACTGGGCTACAACCCAATAGAAAGTGAGACTACACTGGGCTACAACCCAGTAGAAAGTGAGACGACACTGGGCTACAAAACTCAGTAGAAAGTGAGACGACACTGGGCTACAACCCAGTAGAAAGTGAGACGACACTGGGCTACAACCCAGTAGAAAGTGAGACGACACTGGGCTACAACCCGGTAGAGAAAGTGAGATGACACTGGACTACAACCCGGTAGAGAAAGTGAGACGACACTGGACTACAACCCGGTAGAAAGTGAGACGACACTGGACTACAACCCGGTAGAGAAAGTGAGACGACACTGGGCTACAACCCGGTAGAGAAAGTGAGACGACACTGGGCTACAACCCGGTAGTAAGTGAGACGACACTGGACTACAACCCGGTAGAGAAAGTGAGACGACACTGGGCTACAACCCGGTAGTAAGTGAGACGACACTGGGCTACAACCCGGTAGAATATGAGAATAAAAAAGAAGAAAAAAGAAAGAAGGTGCCACAAGAGCCAAAATGGGTAAGAACTAAAATAGAAAGAGGATAGTAGCGGTAACCTAAACGGCTTCTTAAGTGCTACCTAATGTTACCGGAATCTGACAAGGGAGCAAACGTAGAGTAACGCTGGCAGCTGTCATAATAGGCAAATACGTAGATTCCGGCATTTGAAAAGGGTATCAAACCTGTATAAAGATTAAGCCACAACTTAAATTTATATGGGCAGGTCAACATTTTTGTTGTATATATATTGTAGACCTATGATCCGCAGTGAGCTGAAAAGGTTTTGATAGATTACTTGATTGGCGGTTTCTCAGCAGATGTTATGATCATCTCTGTGATTCCACGACTGGTCTTGATTGAATAATAAAGGTCGTTGGAAATCAAAACCGAACTCCTAGCTGTCAGCAGAAGACAAGCAGTCCTTTCTGTTAATGCCTAATTAATAGTGTGTCTGTCACTATGTGGATGGCTTTGACTTTCCCTCTGTGACAGCACTGTGTGAATATTTGGAACATTATTTGGTACTTACAGGTTCCTGTACAATGAGGATTTAGTCCTGGTCATAATACATTTCCAACCTGTTGTATGTCACTAGCCGCTGACTTCTGAGATACCTGTTTACGGGAAAGTTTACGGGGTAAACCCTGAGGAAATATCTGCATCATGTGCTATCTTCTGGACTTATGTCTTGCAACTGGTTCATGGTAGCTCGGGTACAGAGAGTGAGGTTGATGACCAGCACAATTTCTACTCACTATAATCCAAATACAGCGCAAGTTACATCATCAAAATAAAACCGCCTGATGATATAGCCATCATTGCTTCAGATGGACAACTTCCAACAACCAATAAATGGAACATGTTTGCTAGTCACACTATTTTGAGCTATATTTGTAGTACCTTTACAATTCATCGTAGGTAGTACTTTTTATGTTTTATATATTGAACTAAATAACGTCAACCAAAAGATCTTAGGCAATAATTATTATTTTTACAACTTACGAATTACCCTAGAGCAGTCTTTTCCCAAATTTGTTAGCATGACGCACCGGCAAGGTTTATACTTGTACGTTGCAGCAGGCACTGGTGCGCGATTGATTGATTACGCGCAGTAGTATCTGGCGTTCCACGGGATAGTCACGTAAGTATTACACTGTTAGGGTCCCCTTCTCTGCAACTTTTCTTACGCTTAAATCCCTACTGTATTACCTCCACAAACTTCCGAATTGCTGATGATATTGATGTATTGGCAGGCACAGAAAGGGAACTCCAGGAGCTGATTGGTAGATTGAATAGAGCGGCCCTGAGTTTTGGTATGGAAACAAATGCAGATAAAACAAAGCTCATGACCAATAACATAGCAGGGTTTAAATCTGTAATAGAGGCAAATGGGCAGGAACTTGAGGTGGTAAAACGTTTCAAATATCTGAGATCAGTGAAGAGGGATCGAAGCCAGAGGTAATTGCAAGAATAGCACCAACAACAGCGGCGCTGACTCGGCTGAAACCTATATGGCAAGACAAGCGGCTCGCCCTCGGCATAAAAGTTAAACTAATGCGCTCTTTGGTGGTTTCAATATTTCTGTATGCCTGCGAGACCTGGACCCTTACAGCAGATATCCAGGGCAGAATACATGCAATGAAAATGAGGTGCTATAGAAAATATTTCATTATGCTAAATAAAAAATTGGGTCGGTATTTTGTGCCCTCTGAATTAAAGCAGAATGACGTCATTTGTTTGATTCATCTAGTGATGTTTTTTGTTTCAACTCCCGATTTCAAATGTTGAAGGGAAAGAATAATTTGGTTTCAGTTTAAAAATGAAGAAAATTACAACTGAAAATACCTGAAGTTCCTTTTCTGACTTGGAATGAACAAAGAGTATCCCCCAATTGCTGGACAAGTTATTTCTGTTTTATTGCCATTTTCAACTACTTACCTGTGAGCTTAGCTGCCGACATTAACTTCCATTATAAATAACAAGAGATTCTCTTTACAAGATGTGGATCAGAAACTAAGAGTTATGGTCCTAAAACAGGGGCGAGTATCACACTAGTTTGCTTCATTACTGTTGAGTTTGTTTCCATGTCAAAGAAATAGTTCTTTGTTAGAATCGTAGGTGGAAAGTCAACAATGTTTATGATTCAAAACTATTTACAATTTCATGTTGTTTTGTTTACCATTCCTTTTAACTATTATGTTTTCAAAAAAACGATAAGCCTGAATAACAGACCTATTCTTCTTCTTCTATGCGTTCGGTTTCGTATACTCGTTTTATACAAACGGGCCGTCTCCATGAAGTGACACGTCAGTCGCAAGTCCTGAATGGTTCCCCACAGTTTGTCTTGTATGTTTCATTCCTCGGGCCAGATCTTCTCACGACATACCTATTCAAATTATGAGCATTGTCCTATCCGTCAATAGATGTTTTTTTAAGTGTATTCAAATATTTCCAGTCTATTGCAATAGTGTGCTAAGGACAATCGTAAAATATGTTAGTGTTCCTTGTAATGAATAAAGTTGTACAGCACTGCTTATATTTCCCAACTGCGAATAGTAACTGGGTTTACTGTTGAGGAAAGAACGACATTGATAAACAGATAACCAAAACTTTGAAAACATCTGAAACCTAGAAAAATAAAGTCTTCAACATTCATCTTGACGAGTGTTTGCCATGGGAACCACATTTTTGTTGTACTCATCTGAGAGATATGCAGTTATTGTACCGGTCTTCGGAATCTAGATGCTGAGCAGTGCATGAGCTGTAGCGGTCAGCGAACCAGAGCTGACTGCAAGCGTCTGGACCAGCGAACCAGAGCTGACTGCTAGCGTCAGGACCAGCGAACCAGAGCTGACTGCTAGCGTCAGGACCAGCGAACCAGAGCTGACTACTAGCGTCAGGACCAGCTAACCAGAGCTGACTGTTAACGTCACGGCTAGCGACCAATAGCTGACTGTTAGCTTCATGGCCAGCTATCCATTGTTAACTGCTAGCGTCAGGGCCAGCGACTCATAGCTGACTGCTAGCGTCAGGGACAGCGAACCAGAGCTGTCAATACCCTTCTACCCCTCCACGGGGTGATCCTGTATAACAGACTGCAGCAGGGCAGACTGGCTAATAAGTAGGGATCGAAGAGGGAAGGCTAACCCTGTACCCACAAATGCTTGCTGAAATCGAATGTGTTGTACTGAAAGGTGGAACTATCGCAATCAATCTGTCAACTGCGACACAACGTCTTCCGTTCTCCGGACAATATCCTGCTACTTGCAAAACCCTTTTCAGGAATTGATTGCGGGAGATTGAGAATGAACAAAGAAGATACCGGTCTTCTATTCATAATGAAATCGGTTCCATTTTAAGACAAGGACATGGGCATTTTCAGATCGGAGAGAAAAGGCATTTTCTGATCGGAGAGAAAAGGCATTTTCTGATCGGAGAGAAAAGGCATTTTCAGATCGGAGAGAAAAGGCATTTTCTGATCGGAGAGAAAAGGCATTTTCAGATCGGAGAGAAAAGGCATTTTCTGATCCGAGAGAAAAAAAGCATTTTCTGTTCGGAGAGGAAAAGCATTTTCTGATCGGAGAGAAATTAGAACCTAGATTGTACACTGCGAAGCAGTGCTAGGACGAGTATCCTTTATTCCAGAAGTCTGTTGAGTGTAGTAGCTGTTTTAGATTTAAAGAAAGCTGTAGAGACTATACTGCATTATATCGTGGCTTGACTTGGTCGATGGATTGCAAATCTCTTCTATTCTCATGTTGTACAGTTTTTACAAGACGAGATAGTTGGCCCATGCCTTAACCTCCTCACTCGCCTCTTACGATATCCCTGGCACTTACCGGTGCTACTGTTAGTTGCTCCGATTTGTGAGCCATCGTCCGACAACATCATTCTTACCCTCCTGCTCCCTCTCTCTCTCTCTCTCTCTCTCTCTCTCTCACCGTCCCTCTCCTGCCCCGCCCACATTGATCCATTACATAACAAAAGAGCATGTAACTTCTTTTCTCAATTGATCAAAATAAGTTGTTGATTGTTATTGTTTGAATCCGCTTCATTGGCCGATTATCTCTTGTGTCTAGATTTTATTGATCTTGTTCTTTTTTATTTTTTTATTATTTTGTCTTTTTATGGGCCGGTTCTCTGGATAAAGGTTTGCAGCGGTGGAGAGTTCCTCAAGGCCACCAAACCGTTTTGTGTAGAGGTTTGTCAACCGGCCTATAGTTTCTAGAAAAGAGCAGTATTCGAGGTGACTTAATACAGGTTTATAAGATGATCAAAGAAACGGATAAATTAAACTATACCAAGTTGTTTTTTCAAAATACAACCACCCACAAGAACAAGAGGTCATAGTTACAAATTAACTAAAGAGAGGTCCAGATTAGATATTCGGAAATATTTGTTTAGTCAGAGAGTGGTGAATGATTGGAATGCATTGACACGGAAGGTAATGGAGGCAGGGACAATTAATGCATTTAAGAATAAATTGGATGCGCATAGCTTTTAGAGCAAGGTAATGTGAATTAAACTGGTTACACTGGGTCAAGATGGCGCCGGGCATGGCCACAGACGATTTCCCTCTTGTTTGTGTTTTCTACGATAACTCTCGGACTATTAACGTGATTCCTGGATATAAATGTGCCGACTTATGAATTAAGCATACTAATGTGAAAGAAGTGATGCAACGAAGTATATAACAGTGTATTTTTAGTAGGTAGACTTAATGTGTACAGTTTCGATGGAACAAAGCGTGGCCGAAACTTGACCCGGTCAAAAGCTAGTATCGCTCCGTGCTGTATCGTGACCCAGATAGCATGAACACCGAAACGGTGGTCATCCTGCCCCGGTGAAATAGACGGTATTCTAGAAAGGAGCTCATTGCACTTCGATCAGCACACTACGTCCCTTTAAACTCAGATCTGCATATGTTGCGTCTGCTGGAAATACACTTAACTGAGGAGGCATCGGAACTCACAAGTAAACAATCAAGGAGGAAGACCAGAGGAACGAGAGGTGGAAGAAGAATACACAAACAAATGCACTCAGAAACAGATACCTCAAAGCTCCACCCCAGCGATAAAAGAGAAGGGAAGGGCTACCGAGATAATGAGGCACACGCTGACACCATACTGTCTGCATCCGAACCCTTCACTAGAAGTCTTGACAATGTCTTGCCTCTAGAACATGTTGAGTCCGGACGAGAGAGTGAGAAAGAACCTGCGCACATCTCCCTCACTATAAACACATTGCGCAACTCACGACATCCCCCTATAGATCCCATCCTGACTTGCAACTCGCAACTGGCAGGGCCCCCAAACTGCAGCGGCGGAACAGGCAGAAAACCATCACGAAAACTACCCATCACGCTTGCAACATGGAATATCCGCACGCTACTGGACAACACCAAAGCGAACAGACCCGAACGACGGACAGCACTGATCGCCAGGGAACTGGCTAGATACAACATCTGCATAGCTGCCCTGAGCGAGACACGACTGGCAGAGGAAGGACAGATCACAGAATCAGGCGCTGGTTATATTTTCTTCTGGAGCGGCCGCAGCAAAGAAGAACGCCGTAAAGCTGGAGTTGGCTTTGCCATCAAGACCAACATGGTCGCAAAGCTCACAAGCATGCCCAGAGGAATTAATGACCGCCTGATTACACTGCGTCTCCCCCTAATAGGAGGGCGCCATGCAACGCTTATCAGTGCATACGCACCCACAATGACAAATCCTCAGGAAACAAAAGATAAGTTTTATGAGGACCTTGAGGCGCTCATCGCTGCAGTCCCCAAATCTGACAAATTGGTCATCCTCGGTGATTTTAACGCTAGGGTTGGTACAGACCATACAGCCTGGGAGGGAGCCATTGACAGACATGGTATCGGAAAATGCAATAGTAACGGACTACTCCTTCTGAGAATATGTGTCGCAAATGAACTACTTATTTCAAACACAGCTTTCCGACTTCCGGACCGAAATAGAACCACATGGATGCACCCAAGGTCCCGCCACTGGCACCTCATTGACTACATTATCATCAGCCGCAGGGATCGAGCGGATGCTATGGTAACGAAGAGCATGTGTGGTGCAGAATGTTGGACCGACCATCGACTTGTCATTACCAAACTAAACTTCAAGATCCAGCCCAAAATGCACCCCCAGGGAAAGAAACCACAGAGGAGGCTAAATGTCTCTCAGCTGAAATACGATCCCACGAGAGGAGGCTTCCAGGAAGAGCTTGAGGGCAGACTGAGCTCCGTTTTGAAAAGAACGACATCGAAGAGAACTATGAATTATTGAGAAACACACTCTACGATACAGCTGTTAAACACATTGGCCCACTCACGCGCAAGCATAAGGACTGGTTTGACGAGAACGATCTAGAAATACAGGGCCTTCTCGATGCAAAACATGAAGCGCACAGGGAATACCAGAGGGACACACCATTTCCGGCAGCAAAAGCTGCCTTCAATACTGCTCGCAAAGCTGTCCAGAACAAGCTTAGAGAGATGCAAGACTCCTGGCTCAGCAAAAGAGCTGACGAAATTGAGATGTTCGCCGAGCGTCATGACATAAAACGGTTTTACGAGGCACTGAAAGCTCTCTACGGCCCGCAGCCCTCTAGTAATACTCCAGTTCGCAGTGCGGATGGGGCACTGCTAACAGATAAGGTTCAGATTCTAGACAGATGAGCAGACCACTTCTGCAAAATACTAAACCACCCATCATCCATAAATGAGGAGGCCATCCGGCGAATGCCGCATATGGAACTGAACCTGACATTGGATGAAGTTATCACTGAGGAGGAAGTCGACATGGCAATCAGTTCACTATCTATAGGAAAAGCTCCAGGAGCGGATTCAGTACCAGCAGAGGTATATAAGACAGCTGGCCCATCCTTCGCTAGAAGGATCACTGAACTATTCTGTCACATATGGGCTGAAGGAAAAATTCCGCAGGAGCTAAAGGACACCTCAATCGTTCACCTGTACAAAAGAAAAGGCAACCGTCAGGAATGCGACAACCATCGTAGCAGGCAAGATCCTAGCGCGCTTACTGCTAAACAGGCTCAACAAACACCTTGAACAAAGCCACCACCTCCCAGAAAGCCAATGTGGGTTCAGAGCCGGAAGAGGAAGAACAGTGGACATGACTTTTGCCGCTAGCCAAGTACAAGAGAAGTGTCGAGAACTAAATTAGGCCTTGTACACCACATTTATTGATTTGACAAAGGCATTTGATACAGTAAACAGAGGAGGGCTGTGGATGATAATGTCCAAGTTTGGCTGCCCCAACAAGCTCATAACCATGGTGAAACAGCTACACGAAGGCATGTGTGCTCGTGTACTGGACAGCGGTGCAATCTCTAAAACGTTTCTAGTATCAACCGGAGTAAAACAAAGATGTGTACTCGTCCCGACTTTGTTCAGCTTGATGTTCGCTGCCACGATGACAGACGCCTTCAGATCACTGGAGCTTGGAATACCCATAAAGTACCGCACAGATGGCAAGTTACTCAATCCCAGAAGAAGGAAGGCCAAAACCAAAATGGCTGGCGACATAATCAGGGAACTTGTATTTGCTGACGACTGCGCTCTAATGAGCAACTCAGAACTGAACATGCAGGTTGGAATGGACCGGTTCTCTGCCACATGCGACAATTTTGGCCTGACCATAAATGCAAAAAAAACAGAGGTCATGTGCCAACCAGCACCAGGCATGCCGTAAACAACTTCACATATCTGGGAAACACGCTGTCGAGATCTGTCAGTCTAGACGATGAGGTGGCAAGCAGAATAGCAAAGGCCAGCACAGACTTTGATAGAATGCGCTCGATGGTCTGGGCACGTCGTGGCATCAGCGTCAAGACCAAACTCAAAGTCTACCGTGCAACCATCATTCCAACCCTACTATACGTTTGCGAAAGCTGGACTGTATACTCTGGACATGCAAGGAGGTTAAACCACTTCCACACAGGTTGCCTGAGGCGAATATTCCACATCCGATGGCAAGATCTTGTCGCTGACATCGAGGTTCTCTAGATGGCTAACATGCCCAGCATCCATGCACTGCTAGAAAAAGCACGGCTAGAATGGGCCGGACATCTCGTCTGCATGTCAGACGAGCGTTTCCCAAAGAAGCTTCTCTTCGGCGAGCTGAGATAGGGATGGCGCGAGAGAGGGCCCCCAAAGAAACGATTTAAAGACGGTCTGAAGGACTCACTGAAAAGTTGCCAGATAGACATCGACACCTGGGAATGTCTTGCACAAAACAGATCTGACTGGAGAAACGCAGTCAAATCGGGTGTAGCTACCGGCGAAGACGACCCTGTTGTGAAAGCCCAGAGCAGACGCGAGACCCGGAAATCTCGAACAGCGGGAACACCATCATCTTCTACAAACCTCGTGTTCCCGATATGTAGCAGATGTTTTAGTGCCCGCATTGGCCTGTTCAGCCACATGCCACCCATACCCAACAGGGAAATTTGTGACAAGGATGATGTCGGCGGTCCTCATCGACAACGATGGACAGCTATTATTATTATTCAGACTGCGCAGTCTTCTAAACCAGTATAAAGACGTTAAGTCTCCGTTCACGAATGCTCACAACGCCGTTGCCTATGCATTTAACAGTCTTGTAGAATATGGTCAGCTGTGTGTGATGTTTGTTCCTACATATACCAGGGTGGCTGGCAGTTTTTGTCAGTGTAAGTTGCTTTTCAATGCATTATATCCCGTCGTTCTCATGCGGAACAGCATCACTTGCCTAACTCGATGAATGCAGTGATAGTTGTACCTTGTTTGGTCAGTTTTCCTTATGACATAGATAAGGGTCTTCTTTTCCTGGAAGGTTATTTCTGTTGTCGTGCTGTTCCCTTCTTTACTGAAATGTCCGTTCTCTCGTTGTCTATGATACCAACGTGTGATGGTATCCACTGCCATACTACCCTTCTTAAAGTTTTCTTAAGCTCTGGCAATTTATCATTCTGAGGGCTTGCAAAACTGGCATTGAAATCTGTAAGGACAACAACAGGCTGACATTGTGTTGTCGTGTTGTTTATTATTTCTGCAGCAATGCTTACTAGTGCTAGTAATGGGTATTCAGATGAGTAGTTTAAACAGGATTTCCCAGTGGATGAACTATGATGCATATTGAAACATATGTCGCTTTAAAAATTCACTATAACTGAACAACTACACAAACAACATTTCTGGAAAAATACATTTAGGATATACGTCATCATGGCTTGATGTTATTATTCAATCAGCCACATCGTGATGCTTGTTTTCAGTTTAGCTTATTTCTGGTATAATAAAAAACATCACTTCAGTTATGGCTAATATATATATATATATATAGAATAGCGTGCATCTACTGGAAAGAAAAGAAAACAAAGGAGGTTTGCAGAAATTGAGAGTGCAAACAGATTTGATAAACGAAATCTGGGTCCAACAGCTTAGATATTTTGGTCAGATGAAAAGACATAACTCCTGTTAAGAAACAATGTTGGAAGGAAAAATGAAGTACAGACGTGCTTGAAGTATACAACGCTATAAGTTGAAGGATAGCATCAAAAGATGGACAGAGTAAAGCCTGACAGATTGTGCCATCAAGACAACAACAGATGAACGTTAGAGATCCATTGTAGCAGATATTTGTTGTGGGGATCAGGCCTGAACTGAGCCGAATTGAAGACGCTCACTCGCAACTCTACCAAATGTTTCAAAACGCGTTAAACAATGTCCGTGTCTACGTCATTACAATACGTTTTCATGTTGTTCGACTAACAGTATTCTGGTGGGATTATATTACGAGAGGAGAGGGGGTTTAACAATTCTAACGTTCAAGAACATCACTATGAAGCTGTTTAAATATTTCTTTATGAAGGTTAAATGTGGCACTCTTTATCATTGTGTTTCTTCAAACCCAGAAAAAAGATCAATACATGCTTTTAGGTATAAGGCAACGGTCATTCTTATGCTGGCTAGGTCTAAGCCTTCGTAAATTCATCTTCAATGACCACCAGAAAGCAATAAAGACCAGAAATGTTAAATAGTTTTGATAAAGAAATTATTGAACGAGCAAATTATTAAATGATTTTAAAGAAACAGTTGAAAAAAAGAAATTGACTGCAAAAGAAAAACGATATATCTGTCTAAAAATCGACTTATGGAAAACGCTAAGGTGTGCTGGCTTCACCTTTCGCAAGCTTACAAGCGGAAAACATATAATTTCTCAAAAGCCACACTGATTAAATTCCAGAAGCAAGTTTGCACAACAAGTTCGAGAATTGAGTAGATAATGTCATGGTGAATAACGATGAAACATGGGTAGATGAAACATGGGTAGATGAAACATGGGTAGATGAAACATGGGTAGATGAAACATGGGTAGATGAAACATGGGTAGATGAAACATGGGTAGATGAAACATGGGTAGATGAAACATGGGTAGATGAAACATGGGTAGATGAAACATGGGTAGATCAAACATGGGTAGATGAAACATGGGTAGATGAAACATGGGTAGATCAAACATGGGTAGATGAAACATGGGTAGATGAAACGAGTGAAAATTGATGGCAGTAATTAGATGCAAAGACAATAGATGCAAAGACAAAAAGAGCTGTACCAAGTAGCAAAGGAAAAAAGTGATAATAATGTAGGCAATTTCTTCTTCTACATCTTTTTCTTCGATCAACTGATGCTCTAGCCGGTGAGGCTCACTATCAACTGATACTATGCTTCTAGCCGGTGAGGCTCACTATCAACTGATACTATGCTTCTAACCGGTGAGGCTCACTATCAACTGATACTATGCTTCTAGCCGGTGAGATCCCCCATCAACTGATACTATGCTTCTAGCCGGTGAGATCCACCATCAACTGATACTATGCTTCTAGCCGTTGAGATCCACCATCAACTGATACTGTGCTTCTAGCCGGTGAGATCCACCATCAACTGATACTATGCATTTAGCCCGTGAGGTCTTCGCCATCCCCCACAACCATTAAACTGCTGGTCCTCTCCAGATCCCAGAAGAAGCATATAATCGAAATTAAAAGAACGTCGTCATGCAAAGGCAGCAAGTAAAGATGGATAAGAAATACCACCGACAACAAACTCAATTTTTAACAACAAACGTGCTTGAATGGAACTGACGGGGAGATAAAAAGGAGGTGAGGTGCGAATATAATAATATTCCATCAAAATAACACCTTTCAGAAAACGAAGAAGAAACGAAGGTAAATAGTCGCATTTGAGGAGAGAAAGAAGAAACGAACGTAAATAGTCTCATTTGTTGAGATAAAGAAGACGGCCCAAAGAACGAATATGCCAAAAGTGACAATCGTGCCCTATGTTCTAAGGAAAGCCAGAAGGATTAAGCCACTAACAAGTAAGTCACTGTATAGATCTAAAATAAGAACGGATAGACCCACGACAGACTAAGCCACTGTATAGATCTAAAATAAGAACGGATAGACCCACCACAGACTAAGCCACTATATAGATCTAAAATAAGAACGGATAGACCCACCACAGACTAAGCCACTGTATAGATCTAAAATAAGAACGGATAGACCCACCACAGACTAAGCCACTGTATAGATCTAAAATAAGAACGGATAGACCCACCACAGACTAAGCCACTGTATAGATCTAAAATAAGAACGGATAGACCCACCACAGACTAAGCCCCTGTATAGATCTAAAATAAAAAAGGATAGACCCACTACAGACTTCTAAGAATGTCATAAAAAGCGAATAAACAGGGGTTGTGGACAAGGCTAGCAACATCATGATGTAAAACGAATTGCTACAGAAACTATAACATCAAGAGAGACGGGGGGGACGGCGTGGCCTAGTGGTTAAGTGGCACGGCTCACAACCAGAAGGTGCTAGGTTCGTTCCCCATCACAGCACCGGCCGTTACCCCGGGGAAGCAAACCCTTAGAAAATGCAGGAGGAAGCAGACCCTTACATAAAATGCATGCTGAAGTCGGATGCACTGGGCCGATAGGCGCAAAATAAAAACCACAGTGCAACGCAAACACGCCTTGGGGAATAGAGAAATAAGGCGAACGAAAGAAAAAAAATAATTTTTCTTTAAATCCAGAGAGAAAAAGGCTCGTGCGTTGGCGCAGATTGCCTGTATGATGTCATCATCAGTGGTGACCTTCTACTTCCTAACCAGCAAAGTAGAGGTTGGATGAATAAATAAGTTCCCCTTCGTCGTACGATACAGTCCCATCTCCCGACAGCTTAGCAAATCCACACATTTGATTAACCTCTGATGCCCTGTATACCCTTGACTGAAATTCCAGTACATTTTACACGAAGTCTAGTGTCATCGTCACGAATGTATGCGTCACTTCAACGATCCACTAGAGATTGTTTACAACTTCAACAGTTATCGTATTGTTATCCAACCCACAGATAAAGGTAGTGCTATGTTGAGTCACGATCAGGACAGTATCCAACAGCTGGCTGACAGCTGACTTGATATTACCAGCCTCACTATGACGATGTGACTATCTACCACCGCTAGCTTCAACTACGCTATCACAAACAACATCTTTCAATTACCTACACTATCACAAACAACATCTTACCATTACCTACACTATCACAAACAACATCTTCCCATTTCCTACACTATCACAAACAAGATTTTCCCATTACCTACACTATCACAAACAACATCTTCCCATTACCTACACTCTCCCAAATAGGATCTTTCCATTACCTACACTATCACAAACAACATCTTTCCTTTACCATGACTATCACAAACAACATCTTTTCATTACCATGACTATCACAAACAACATCTTTCCTTTACAATGACTATCACAAACAACATCTTTCCTTTACCATGACTATCACAAACAGCATCTTTCCTTTACCATGACTATCACAAACAATATCTTCCAATTACCCTCACTACCACAAACAACATCTCCCAATTACCTACACTATCACAAACAACATCTTACCATTACTTACATTATCACAAACATCTTCCCATCATTTACATTATCACAAACAACATCTTCCCATTACTTATACTATGACAAGAAAGATCTTTCTTAAACGTTATTCTGAACTAACACATTAATATGCATCTGTTTTATCTTACTTCTAAGTTCATAGGTTGAGAATTATAATGTCAGGTCAGCTGCAGCATACTGATCAAGATCCCCAGCTGGCAAAATGCACTTGGAAAAGAATGGTGGCACAGAAACTTGGCCAACGAGGAAGGAATCCACATTGTGATGTCAGTTATGTTTGTTCGGCCTCTTAAAAAGTCATCCATTGTACGAGGTCTATAAAGACCCAGGCCAACCTTCCTCAGTACTACCGAGAAGTAAGAAAAGTCATTGCAAACCCGATACAAGTGATTATTTTAAAAAGATTGACGATCTCTGCACGAGTAACTTGACAAATAGATGTTAGCACAAGTAGCTTGGCTTGACAAACAGATCTCAGCACGAGTAACTTGACAATCAGATGTCAGCAAGAGTAACTTGACAAACATATGTCAGCACGGGTAGCTTGGCAAACAGATTGACGGTATCAGCACTTGACAAATATATCTTAGCATGAGTAACTTGACAAGCAGATCTGAGCACGAGTAGATTGACAAACAGATCTCAGCACGAGTTAACTTGACAAACAGATATCAGCACGATTAGCTTGACAAACAGATCTCAGCACGAGTAACTTGACAAACAGATCTCAGAACGAGTAACTTGACAAACATATCTCAGCACGAGTAACTTGACAAACAGATCTCAGCACGAGTAACTTGACAACCAGATCATAGTAACTTGAAAGCCAGATCCTAGCAGGAATAATTTGACAAACAGATATCAGCACGAGTAACTTGACAACCAGGTCATAGAAGGAATAACTTAACAGATTGACGATATCAGCACGAGTAATTTGACAACCAGATCCTAGCAGGAATAACTTGACAAACAGATTGACGATATCAGTACGAGTAACTTGACAAATATATCTTAGAACGAGTAACTTGACAAACAGATCTCAGCACGAGTAACTTGACAAACAGATCTCAGCACGACCAATTTGACAAACAGATCTCAGCACGAGTAACTTGACAATCAGAGGAAGACATGAGAACTAAATGTACACAGCAGTTCCCGTCACAGATTAAATCAACATTATGTTAGTGTTCTGTGAAGTAGCATTGATAAAGACAGAAGAACAAACCAAGATGTTAACGGCAGGAATAAAAATCCACAGATTTGCTTTCAACTCTCTCCGCTCAACATGGAACCCAGCAGCATTCTTCATTGAGTATAAGATTAGACTGTTTAACACGAATGTAAAGTCAGTCCTGCTATATGGATCTCAGACATCGATTGGGTTGGCAATATCACATCCAGAATGCAGGACTTCATCAATAACGACACATACTTCCTATTAGGTGGCTAGAGGAAATGACAAACACAGATTTGTGGGGGGAAACAGGGCATTAACCAAAGGTACATGATAGAGTGAGAATGTGCATGATAAATTCTCTGAATGAAGTCGGAAAGTATAATAAAACCTTCGCTGGATTGGAACCCACGGGGAAAGGAGACAAGTGGAAATACAAAGAAACATCTGGCTAAGAACGGTTAATGAAGACGGAACTGGAGAAAACGGCACAGAATAGGAACAGATGTAGAGCATCAGAAGTGGGGCTATGCTACAAGGAGAACAAGACGGACACATTGTGGGGATGATGGTGCAACTCACGTATTGCGTCCTGAGCCTCTAAGTGACAGTGTGGTAGAGAGTTAGTTACCCACGGTAGATGTATAAGGCTCCATCCCTGTTTTTGATACGCCCCAATCGACCGACCCAGTTATACATTGGTACCTAGCTTGACGGCAGGAAGGAAAATAGATCTCCTTCATTTTAAAAAAACCGAGAAAACCTCTAACACTTCTTCACAGACAGCAGTATGTGATGTTTGATTAATTGTACCTGACTTTGTGGGAACTAAGAGTAATCGAGGTCAGGTGAAACTTACTGGCCAAGTCCACAGCTTGACCTTCTCGTTCGTGGTCCCGAAAACAGGCTGACTAATGAGGTGGGGATGAACACTGTGTCCCCATAGTGCTGCTCTTACTACGGAGCTTGATCTACCATCTTAGGGACGCCTCGTGTTGTAAGAAGAGCGAATGTAACCCGCTACTAACTTAACGTAGCTTCAACAATTCATTGAACTAAGCACCAGTAGCTTCTTCATTCAACCTTACTGTACCCAACACTATTGCCTAATTCTGATTGGTTTGACGAGGGAGTTCCCATAGGCTATCTCCCCTTATATTTGTACTTCGTACTGACGCTGACGAAGCGGAATAGCGTCGTAGTATTTGTCTATGACGATACGTTATCTCTCGGAGGGTTTGGATCTTCGTGACCGGCTACTTCAGCGACCGGATCCTCCTGGGTACTCGTGACACCCAGGTCAATGTGGACATATTAAGTGCTACTAACGATTGAAGTAAATTGCTCTTGTAACTCGTGAAAACTCTCCTGGTCACCTTAAATCGCTGGCTTTTAAGGAGTTACTTCCTTCTACGTGCCTAAAATAGCACTTTCATTCTCTCCCCTTTCGTTCTTTCTCTCGACATCTTTTTAACTCTGTCCTGTCCACATTTGATTGAACTCATTGATCTGTGTACTGTTTCCTCGTTACGCTGTAAAATCAGGTTTTGCCTTTGCCATTGTCAGCACACACTTGCTGAAATGAAAATTTGTTGGACAAAATCAAATATTTAAACTGTCAAGATTAGTTGGCTATGAAGACCTTCTGATCAACATACCATTTTTATTGGTTACTTTATCCATATTATTTTATTATGTTGATTCTCTACCGTAGAAACATAGTTTTACAGTTCATATTCAGTTTCACACTAGGTATTTGGTTTTACTAAATGTATTCAGTTTTACTGTATTTATTTAGTTTTGCTGTATTTATTCAGTGTTACTGTATGTATTAAATAAACAAGTTATAGCTAGTGTGCATCTAGCTGTTATTAACCATGGATTTGACCTCGAGCCCAGCGAGACTAAGGTCAGAAGAACTATCAGCTCGATGTCCAGAGACATGACTCTCGGATCTGATTCCATCCCAGTAGACATTTACCAAGTAGTGGGTCATGTACTTCTTCAGGGACTGACTACACTCTTTCGCTGCATATGGAAAGCCGAGGCAGTTCCACAGGAGACGAAAGACGCTACTACTGCTGTACACCTGAACAAGTAAAAGGACAGCCACAAATCTTGCAACAATCACAGGGATAGATCTCTCTGCTGACAATCGCCGGCAAAATGCTGGCCCGAGTCCTGCTCAACCACCGAACTTGTCATCTTGAGCAGCGTTCCCTCCCTTGAGAGTCATTGTTGTTTTCTGTGCGTGTCATGTGGCGGTGACATGATATATGCAGCACGTCAAGTACAAGAGAAATGTCAAGTACAGAATTGTGACCTATACAGTTTTTGTCGATCTGATCAAAGACTTTCACACCGTCAAAAGGGGTGGACTCTGGCAAACTACGGTGAAGTGTGGCTGGCCAGGCAGATTCATTGCGGTTGTACCCAAATATCATGATTGTATGAAGGCACTTGTACTGCACAAAGGAGAATTGTCTGTAGTCTTCCCAGTCACCAACGATATCAAACAGGATTGTGTGATGTCACTAACACTCTTTAGTATGGTCTTTGCAGCACTGCACTGATGCTGTACATGACGCTCTTACTTGTACTCATATTAGGTACAGGACGCAAGGTCAGTTGTTAATCCAAGACGCACGAAGTCCTTTACCACAATATTGGATCTTCTGTTGGACTGCTCAGAACAAGGTATGCAGTTCACAAATCCGGAGTTTTCGGCGACATGTAATAACTTTGGTCTCACGATCAACACTAGGAAAATAGTGGAAATCTTCCTGTCTGCTCCTCGGGAGCCCTGCATCGATCCAAACATGACTGTCCAGAACCAACATCTGCCGGCAGTCGATAGTTTCACCTATATATGCTGGACCTTCACTGTAGAGGTCAATATTGGCTGTGATGTCAACAATAGAGTTGCAAAGGCGAGCACTATGTTTGAGAGGCTCCAAACAATCATCTGGAACCGACAAAGCATCAGTGCCGCCACCTAGGTCCCAGTTTATCGTGCTGAAGTGTTAACCACTCTGTTGAATGCCCGTGAAACATGGACAGTGTATAGTAGGCATGCCATATAGCTCAATCGGTTTCACTCGAGCTGTCTCAGTAAGTTTCTCAAGATTGGGTGGCAGCACAAAGTGTCTAACTCTGACGTTCTTGGCAAGACTAACATGGCAAAATTCCATAAACTTCTGCAAATAGCTCAGATAATAGCATGTTGTTCGCATGCCAGATGAGCTCCTCCACGAGCAGATGTTAGGTAGTGAGCTCATCCACAAGCACATGTTAGAAGTGAGCTCATCCACGAGCAGATGTTAGTTAGTGAGCTCATCCACGAGCAGATGTTAGGTAGTGAGCTCATCCACGAGCAGATGTTAGGTAGTGAGCTCATCCACGAGCAGATGTTAGGTAGTCAGCTCATCCACGAGCAGATGTTAGGTAGTGAGCTCATCCACGAGCAGATGTTAGGTAGTGAGCTCATTCACGAGCAGAAGTTAGGTAGTGAGCTCATCCCCGAGCATATGTTAGGTAGTGAGCTCATCCACGAGCAGATGTTAGGTAGTGAGCTCATCCACGAGCAGAAGTTAGGTAGTGAGCTCATCCACGAGCAGATTTAGGTAGTCAGCTCATCCACGAGCAGATGTTAGGTAGTGAGCTCATCCACGAGCAGAAGTTAGGTAGTGAGCTCATCCACGAGCAGATGTTAGGTAGTGAGCTCATCCACGAGCAGATGTTAGGTAGTGAGCTCATCCACGAGCAGATGTTAGGTAGTGAGCTCATCCACGAGCAGATGTTAGGTAGTGAGCTCATAGCAGGGAAACGTTTACCAGAGGAGATGGGAGTAGAATAAACGCTACAGAAACATACTGAAAGGCTCCAACATTGATGTCACCTCCTGTGAGATGCTTGCACAAAACCGTAACACCATCACCGATTGTGCTCTGATAACAGAGAGAAAGTTCATCGAGGAGGCTAGGGAGAAACGTGCTGCCTGAAAACCCAATGGCACAAGGACTCCACTGTGGGGTTCCCACATCATGTGTTCCCCGAATGTGGCAGGCTACGTTCTAGGATTGATCTTTACAGCCTTAAGAGAACACATCTCGCAGCACAAATCTGATGCTGTCGCCATTTTCGCTTGCGACGACCAGCTTTTATGTATTCAGTTTTACTATAGATGTTCAGTTTTACTATAGGTGTTCGGTTTTACTATAGGTGTTCAGTTTTACTATAGGTATTCGGTTTTACTATAGATGTTCAGTTTTACTATAGGTGTTCAGTTTTACTATAGGTGTTCAGTTTTACTATAGGTGTTCAGTTTTACTATAGGTGTTCAGTTTTACTATAGGTGTTCGGTTTTACTATAGATGTTCAGTTTTACTATAGATGTTCAGTTTTACTATAGGTGTTCGGTTTTACTATAGGTGTTCGGTTTTACTATAGGTGTTCAGTTTTACTATAGGTGTTCAGTTTTACTATAGGTGTTCAGTTTTACTATAGGTGTTCGGTTTTACTATAGGTGTTCAGTTTTACTATAGGTGTTCAGTTTTACTATAGGTGTTCAGTTTTACTATAAGTGTTCAGTTTTACTGTAGGAATTCAGTTTTATTCTATGTAACCAATTTTATTCTATGTATCCAATTTTATTCTATGTATTCAGTTTTATTATATGTATTCAGTTTTATTCTATGTAATCAGTTTTATTATATGAATTCAGTTTTACTATAGGTGTTCAGTTTTACTATAGGTGTTCAGTTTTACTGTAGGTATTCAGTTTTATTCTATGTATCCAATTGTATTCTATGTATCCAATTTTATTCTATGTATCCAATTGTATTCTACATATTCAGTTTTATTCTATGTATCCAATTTTATTCTATGTATCCAATTTTATTCTATGTATCCAATTTTATTCTATGTAATCAGTTTTATTATATGTATTCAGTTTTACTATAGGTGTCGGGTTTACTGTAGGTATTAAGTTTCACTGTTGGTATTTGATGCTACAGTAGGCACATAGTTTTATAGTAGGTATTCAGTTTTACTGTTGGTATCTGGTTTTATAGGCGACACATAGTTTTACAGTAGGCATTCAGTTTTACTGTATCACGACTATATCCACTCTCTCTCCGGCTTCCCTTGCCTCTCTCCTACAAGCAACAACAAACAAAAAGAACAGAAATAAACTGATGTTCGCTTGGTTTTCTTTAAAAAAAAAACACATTCTTGCCGAAACTTGAAAGTAGCGATCCATACATGTCTGGTTCGATCTGATCCTCACACAGCACACAAAGAAGAGGCGGGCGTCTTTCCTGTGTGGATTTACTGTCGCAGTTAATTCGCATTTTACGTGCCAGTTTTCTTGCATATTGTTGAAGTACCTCTACTCTTCGTGGATCTATGTCTGTCTGTCTATTTATTTACCAACACACCTACCTTCATGCATGTATAAATGTGCATCTATGCGCATATTGACAGGGTTTATGGGTACATGTTATATACACAGACTGTACCCCAGACAACAGCGAGGCTTCATTCTGTTCAGCTGTATACACTACATGGGTTTTAGTACGTCTTAATAGCAGTGGTAGAGCGCTCGCTTCTCGCGCCAAAATGTGTCTATTTGGATCCCTGTTATCAAAATGCTCCAGTTGACTGAGCTGTAAATAACATCTGGCTCACTATTATGGAAGAGACGATAACGAGTAAGGTATACGATAACAAGCTGAGACCTTGTACCAAGAAGTCTCCAGTACCTTGTCCCTCGCAGTCATGTTTTACTACGGACCTTCCCTTACCATTCTGATACCGGATCTGTTACGGCTCACACACACATACTCGTCATCACTAACCTTGCATTTATAAACTGATAACAACCTCCTGCTTACTGATATGTGGATCCACAACACCGACTATGGGCATTATGTAAATTCACTTCCTGCCGTCGAACAGTACACGGGGTTCTGTCAGCTTCCTAGTATATCGAACAGTACACGGGGTTCGTTCTGTCAGCTTCCTAGTATATCGAACAGTACACGGGGTTCGTTCTGTCAGCTTCCTAGTATGTCAAACAGTACACGGGGTTCTGTCAGGTTCTTAGTATGTCGAACAGTACACGGGGTTCTGTCAGCTTCCTAGTATATCGAACAGTACACGGGGTTCTGTCAGCTTTCTAGTATGTCGTGAAAGGCCGCTAAGGAGGGTGTTGGTGGGGATAACAACTTCATCATGTAAAAAAAATGATTGTTTCGAAACCATGACTGCAACTGGCTGAATACAGGATTCTTTGCAAGTGATTGTGTTAATGGGTCAAAGGTTGTGTCATAGTTATGGGTCAAAGGTTGTGTCATAGTTATGGGTCAAAGGTTGTGTCATAGTTATGGGTCAAAGGTTGTGTCATAGTTATGGGTCAAAGGTTGTGTCATAGTTATGCTTAAATAACTCCGAAACAGCATGAGGAAGATAATGTAGTCAAATGTGCACTTGTAAATTTTAACAGCCAACTCGATAATTTAAAATAAAGTTGATAGTTTTCTTCAGACCCATAGTAAACAAATGATTGGTTATGTTATTCGTGTATCGTATATACGGGTATTGACATTAATTTCTGGGTGTGATATACAGCTCTATAAACAGTTCTATTGTTTACATAGTTGTATTCAACCTCGGAATGTTAATCTAGAATCAGCAGACATTTGATGTCTGTGAGTGACGAGATGGGGTATGACATTTTAATTAACGTCTTTTACTTGAAAGGGGCTAGACGGGGTTAGTCGGCTCTTATATGCTTTCAGTGTGGCAGTAGTCCTATTCTCGTCTCAATAACACAGTCTTCCTGGAAAACATAGAGCTACAAAGGCCATCTTAAGATTTAGAAATTGACTCAGAGCTTAGCTACCTGTACAAGTGGACTCGCGCTCCTTTTAATGCTAGAACCGACATATCAGTTTACAAACACGCTCACAAACTTACCCACTGAAAGAAAGTGTGTTGTTACGGTCCAACGCCTTCTCCAATCTGGTGTTTGTCTTCAGGCGGTCACCACCGATGTCGCAAAAACACACAAAGAAACGCGATCCAGACGGGAAGGGACAATCACATCTGACTGAATGATCTGGACAACAATACGAGACATGTCGCCTTCGCTGGATACAGTAGCACAGAATAACATCCCAATAGTGCGTTCCACTGGTAGACATCAGTTAGTGCTTGACGTAACGCGTTACATTTTCGAATTTGTCAAATTAAAAGTCAGAAGGGGACTGCAGAGACAGAAAGTAGGTCACATGCGACTGCTTTGCCAAATTTATTTGAACGCGGCGGCACGACGGCCCGCGACAGTCCCTTCGGATCAGGTTCCGGGGACAGAACTCCTTATTTGCGCGTTGTAATCGTAGAATTTCACAGCCAAAATATTTTCGGTTAGTTATTCTGATATCAATTGTCCCCATTCTGTCATCTGAACTGTGAGACACAAGTAGTCATAGCACATAACGGCGGCACACTGAATGCGTTCTAACAATTGCATATGTGTGGTTGTTGTTTTGTTGTTGTTTTGTTGTTGTTTTGTTGTTAGAAGCTACTCGGGTGTCGAATTACAGTTACATATTATTATATTGAGGTGGAGGGGCGTAGTGAAGTGGTTCACAACTCAAATGAGTTGGGGGTTCTAACTCTCAATGCACAAGTGTGTACTCCTATGTAGAGTAACTATAACAAAATGCGTGCTGAAGTCAGATGCACTAAGCTAGAAGGTGTAAAACAGTACAACGTACTTCGTCTTATGAATAAAAGGCGAAGGGTAATAAGTAAAGTGAAATGCAATGCTTCCTAATATGTTCCCATCTATGAGGATTGTATGGGAGGAAGACTAACGTCTTGTCAGGCACAATATATAGATCAGACATATTAGTCAGGGTCAGGCAAACCATACTGGCCAAGATCCTCACCTCGGATTTCTAGTAGCCCTCCATGAAAACGGGCTGTTTTCATGGCGGTCTTGCTAACAATGTGATCCCCGTAGTAGTGAGTGACACACAGATGAAGCCAAGCATTGCACAACCGCTTGGAGGACCCCGGTAAACCTACATCTATATATCTATCGTCAGTCCACTTACGTCGTTATATGTCGTGGGGAGCTATTCTTCTTCTTCTTCTTCGTACGCTGTCAGACGTCAACTTGAATTTGTTCGAAAAAAGCAACAGTCATCCTGAG
The DNA here is from genome assembly GCA_036924085.1 of Ariolimax columbianus. Lineage (NCBI taxonomy): Eukaryota > Metazoa > Mollusca > Gastropoda > Stylommatophora > Arionidae > Ariolimax > Ariolimax columbianus. The sequence continues at coordinate 72,690,515 of JAVGWX010000008.1, read as the reverse complement.
GCTGTCGACACTGCCATAGAGCTTGTCTAGTGTTTGGTACTGGTGTTGGCCACATGTGCTTTCTCTGGTCCTCGTATGTCGGGAAATGTTGCAGCAGATGTTCAGCGGTCATTTTCCCTGTACCACAGGTGCATTCGTCAGTACCACCTATCTTCAGTTTATTGAATAGATGGTACCTCAGTCTGGTGTGACCTGTGCGGAGACTGAAGACCACGACCTGCTCTCTTCTGTTCAACTAGTAATAGGCATCATTTTTTGTGTAGCCAGTATGCTGTGTTTCCCATTTGGCCATGTATCTGGCCCTAATAAACCTTTCGGACTCTTCGTAGGTCACACTAGAATCTGGTTGTGGTAACCTTGCACCTTCTTTTGCCAGTCTGTCTGCCTCCTCGTTGTCTTGAATGTTACAGTGGGATGGAACCCACTGTACCACTACTCTTTTTGGTGCGGACTGCTGGCAAAGTTCACAGAGTACTGCTCTTAAATCATTAAGTTCTGTATTGTTCTGGCTTTTTACTGCTGTAACCACGGACAGAGCATCTGTAAACAGGACTAATGTGGCTTTCATTGCTTTCGCCTGTCAGCATTGCTTCTACTGCAGCATTTAATGCCTCTGCCTCCGCTGTGATATTGCTCGAGAATTTTCCAGTTGCCACTGACAGTGTTATTTTTATACCGTTTGTTAGGCTCAGGAATACCCCTCCACCCTCTATTCTGTGTTGTGTTTGTTGCAGAACCGTCGGTATATGCATGAGTTCAGTCCATGCTTGGGTAGTTTTTCGCTATGTACCTCAAGGTTATGTCTCTTCTTTCTTTTTCAGTCTGGCTGTTCTTGTTTCCAATACCTGGTATATTTTCTACCATCTCTGGAACGATATGCTGCTTCCATGTGGGTTTGTGTACAGTAGGGATGGGCTTTGATGTTGTTATGGTGTTAATTTGGTCTTCGCTCATCTTTGATTTGGCTATTTCTGCAAAGTTTATCCGCTTTAGTCTCCCTTTTTCAAATCTATTTAGTCTCTGATGCATTGGATGGTTTGTCAGTCTTCTTAGTTTCTCTGCTTGCTGCTGGGCTCTGCTGTTTCTTCTATCGGTCATGGGTGGGGAGCTATGACCTCATATGTTTCATAATTTTTGGCAGGCTAATACCCGCTGGTGACTTGCCAGGTCAATCTCAGTATCTGTTAGCCCCTGGAATATACGAACACCAATTTTTGGAACTGGTGGAAGCGTAAATTAGATCAAGGTAGACCCGCAGCTTGTCAGGCGTCATCTATGCCTCTCCGCTAATCACATAACCAAGACCTAAAGTTATAGCCACACAGTCCCCTTTTTGAGACATATTCTCTGTTGGACGAGAATTCCTAGAATAATTTTAGTATATTTTTAACTTCGAATTTTGACCGAACTTCGGCCGTTAAGCCTGCTCTTTTCGATTTCCAACTGCTAAGGTATTTTTAACGTGCACGCCACTGCACACGAGTGTCTGATCTCACGAGATCAGGGTAAATATTTACCGGATGATCCATGTGAAAAAAATTCCGGTCTACATCGGGATTTGAACCCGCGACCTCCAGCACTCGAGACGAACACCTTACCTCGAGACCACTGGTTCCCCCAAAGGTCCTTGTCAGGTCGCACAAAAGAGTAACCTACTCATTGTGGGCATTCGCAAAACAACAACAACATGAGAATTATAATATTGATCCCCAACTCTATGTCCAGGATGCTGTAACATATCCAGTTTCCAGAAGCATGATGTGGGGTCATGGTCATTGTGTTAAAAGTTTGTCACTACGCTAATAGTCGCTCACCTTCAACATGGTGGTTAGCATACTTAATCTTGACCGTAAAGATGAAAGAAATTGTCAGAAAGATTAGCTTGAATATCAAAAAGTAAGTAGAATGTCCTTTGCAGAACGCCCCCTTCTTACAACCGCCAACCTATTTGGCTGTTATAAGTTTCTTTACAAGTGTGCAGTACGGTAGGTTGCCATTACTTTCCGTACGTGGAGCACAGGGAAATGTAATTGTCATTATTAGTGTAGTATATTTCTTACTGGCAACACTTAGGCCCTATTAGCGTATCTTAGCTCTTGCTGGTGCAGACTATTTCGTATTGATACCATCTATCGTATTGACGTAGATCCACAATAAGTTTCAACAAAACAAATGTGTTGGGACAGGGAGTAGATAGTATGCCAACTGTTAGCATCGACAATGATGAAGTGGCAGCTGTACACAATTCCTATTTCTGAAGGTTACTCATCAATAACAAGCTCTCTCAAGATTCAGGGATGAGAAGTCGCATTGGTAAAGTTGCTGCTACATTTGCTACAACTATAGCAGGGTTTATTTAGCTTAATTAGTTATCTTAACAATTACAATATAGACTACACAACGACACTACTTCAACACAGTAAACACTAAAATTATCGTTAGCCATTAAAACAATATAATATAATTTATTTACAAGAATAATTGTTTCACAATATCAACTAAAAGAAATGTACTACTAAACTAAATAATATCATGAATTAGAATAACAGAGGAGGATTCAAGCAAGAGCTGTTGATGTTACCTCCGAACTAATGCACCCAGATTATTAGTCTCATATTTGAAATAACATAAACTCTAACTTAATCTAATTAAATAGCATTACAAAGCAATGGTAATTTAGCTAACTCGTTGTTTAGTGCCGCTCTTCCAGGTCGTCCGCGTTTGGGATGATCTGCCGTCCTCGGTCAGAATTGACTGCCTAAGGCGGTTGAACGTCCAAACATGGGTTTAAAATGCGCTTCTGGGGGAGATTCCAACTATGACTTACACTTACAACAGTTACTCGTTCTCAACCATTTGGGACGTGTTTGTTTGGTGCCCGTGCATACCTGTTCTTTGAAAATGTGTTCCCTAAGAATTCGTAGCGTTCACCTTCCTTTTCGTATACTGGAATTGGGTTTAGAACACCTTTTTGACACGTACTTTGGGATTTGTATCCCAGGATTCACAGAACCATTTTTCACACTTACTTTGAGATTTTTATTTTTGTGTTTACCAGACCGTTTCAGCACGTACTTAGAATTGTATCAATGGATTCACCAGACTCTTTTCGATACGTTCCTTGCAAATCTTCTCACTCGCAAATGATCAGATCTCTTTTTCCTCTCTCTCTCTCTCTCTTTCTCTCTATCTCTTAATGTTTACAGGGTGTCCATCATTCGCACCTTTGAGCAAAAATGCAAGGCTCTAGATGTATGATGGGATAACCACCCCGTTAACGCTGTCTCTCCCGAATCTCGAATCTAACCCCTATATTTGCTTTTATATCTTTTTTTAAAATTTAAAACAAAATAGCTGTTGAGTTGTCCTCCCCAGTTGGCCGTTTAGCTATCACTCTTATTTAGTCTCACCCATCTAAAATCTTATTGATCGAAATATTCACAGGTCTCTATCACTCTAAATGTGACAGCCTGACATGAGAGTCTGTATCGTCCTAACCCCCATAACGTATGTTTGGTATCAGTCCGACACTAAGAATGGTCAGTCTACCAGTACCCCCGATCTAGACAAGATTTCCACATATAGTGATCATTAACATCTCGCTTTCCTGCTGACCTAGTGTCGACACCGGCGCTGTATTGACCGTAGAATGACCTGTGCTCGCCAATCAATATTAATGCAATTTTTGACTCCTAGAGAAATGCAATAGCCAGTCCCCATTTCCTCTGCTCCACATGGAACTGTTACACAACGCGTGTTAAGAAATACCAGAAATGCACAATTAAAACAAGGAAATGGTGTACAATGCATGTGTCATCGGCACGTTCTATATGATAGCGAAACTTGGGCAATCTATACCAAACGGGAGCATTTACGACGCCGTCGGTCAATTCTTGGAATTACAAATAGGGACACAGGAGCAAATGCAGAGGTAGACTCTCGCACCAGTCTTCCAAACATTTACACGCTCTTTAGACAACGAAGATTACGATTGCTTGGTCATATTCGTCGCATGGAAGATAGTCGCATCCCCAATGACATCCTCTATGGACAGTTGGTGAATGACAAAATAACAGTCAGTCACACATGAAGGTAGTTTAAAGATGTGTGTAAGCGTGATATAGAAGCATGGCATCCTGAGAAGACAAAGCTGTAGACTGAACCAAGTGGAGATGTACCCTGAAGAGCCACCTCACGCTGGGCGAAGAGAAGCTCTAGCGACACGGAGTAATGAAACTACATTGCCAGAAAGAAGTAAACCAAAACAGTTTTTTAACCACTCCAAAATCGTATCATCCTTTAGTCAGTCAAGACTGAAAGGGACTTCCGCGTTGCGGATAAAGTCATGATAACGGGTGTACAGGATGCGTCACTGAGTGTGCATATGGAAAGTCTCTAGTCTTGATATGTCATGTTTGAGGAATGTCCATGTTTCGGAGCAGTAAAGTAGGACTGGGACCACGCAAGTCAACTTTATGAGGATTTTTATTTTAAAGGAAATCTTAAATGGTTCTTAATGACGTCAGCTAATTCCTATTAGTTCTGCACCGAACAATTCAGGCCGAGTAGTGGATTGTATGGACTATCTTTATTTGGATGAATAGTACCCAGCAACGACATGATTAATTCAAACGGCGTCTTGGTAAGTTTAGACCCATACGATTAGGTCAAACGGCGTCTTGGTAAGTTTAGACCCACACGATTAGGTCAAACGGCGTCTTGGTAAGTTTAGACCCATACGATTAGGTCAAACGGCGTCTTGGTAAGTTTAGACCCATATGATTAGGTCAAACGGCGCGGTGGTAAGTTTAGACCCATACGATTAGGTCAAACAGCGTCTTGGTAAGTTTAGACCCATACGATTAGGTCAAACAGCGTCTTGGTAAGTTTAAACCCATAGAGCTGGAATACTTTCTTTGAATTTGTTTTGTGACATTACTGAAGCCTTTTGAACCAGCGTAATCTTCTTATTGGTGTAGATTAGTTCACATTGTGTAGACTAGTTCATATTGGTGTAGATTAGTTCACATTGTGTAGACTAGTTCATATTGGTATAGATTAGTTCACATTGTGTAGACTAGTTCATATTGGTATAGATTAGTTCACATTGTGTAGACTAGTTCATATTGGTATAGATTAGTTCACATTGTGTTGACTAGTTCATATTGGTATAGATTAGTTCACATTGTGTTGACTAGTTCATATTGGTGTAGATTAGTTCACATTGTGTTGACTAGTTCATATTGGTATAGATTAGTTCACATTGTGTTGACTAGTTCATATTGGTATAGATTAGTTCACATTGTGTAGACTAGTTCATATTGGTATAGATTAGTTCACATTGTGTTGACTAGTTCATATTGGTATAGATTAGTTCACATTGTGTTGACTAGTTCATATTTGTATAGATTAGTTCACATTGTGTTGACTAGTTCATATTGGTGTAGATTAGTTCACATTGTGTTGACTAGTTCATATTGGTATAGATTAGTTCACATTGTGTTGACTAGTTCATATTGGTATAGATTAGTTCACATTGTGTAGACTAGTTCATATTGGTATAGATTAGTTCACATTGTGTTGACTAGTTCATATTGGTATAGATTAGTTCACATTGTGTTGACTAGTTCATATTGGTATAGATTAGTTCACATTGTGTTGACTAGTTCATATTGGTATAGATTAGTTCACATTGTGTTGACTAGTTCATATTGGTATAGATTAGTTCACATTGTGTTGACTAGTTCATATTGGTATAGATTAGTTCACATTGTGTTGACTAGTTCATATTGGTATAGATTAGTTCACATTGTGTTGACTAGTGTTTACCCCCGTAGACTGGTTAGTCCTTCTCATAAGCATTTCGCTTAATCCTTGGAGAAGTGGAGTTAGCAGCTGTTGCTAATGTTCGTGAATGCATTATTTATCTGTAATAAACAGAAACTGTGGGTGTCAGAACATATGTTGTTGCTATCATAATCTCTAGCCAAATAATACATACGACAAGTAATGTAAAAACGTATACCATTGTACTAGCGGGATTGGCAATATAACCGCTATATTCCATATTCTTTTTATACAAAATATGCAAGTTATATGTAAGCTCTTACTTGTAATTTGTATTGTTTTAAAAAAACGTAATATTCGTGTTGGTACGAATCATTTTGAAATTGTTCGATTGGCCTCCATGAGGTCTATTAGTGTGTAGCAGTAACAAGAAACGTACCACTGCCACACTGACAGGTATTTACAAGCTGCGACATACAGTGTGGTCTAGACCAGTGATTCCCAACCTCCGGTGCTCTGGCCTTTGTAGGTCCGCAGAAATTTTCTGCCGGTCCGCGAAAAAGGAATTTGCTGCTGAGCCCATTATTAATATACTGCTTGATATCTGGTTATTTTAAATGGCTTTAGAATTTTTCTTTTATAGTATCAGCTTTAACAACTAATAGACAAAATAGTACATAAATACTGACATTTTTTTTTCTGTCTGAGCGTCCAAGAAAAATGGTTACTCTTTTCACCGGCGCGTGACCATTTTTTTTCCTGTTTTCACCGATCTACGAGTATTAAAAGGTTGGGAAACACTGGTCTTGACCATCTAGGATAGAAGATTCTCCAACTCGTGTGTTTTTACACATTAATTCAAATTGTCAAAAACCATATGAGAGTGTAACAGCTTTCTGGGCTTAAAGTAAATCATCAAAAACAATGCCCCTTATACGATACATCAAAGCAAGAAACAGTAAAATGGTTATGACAAGTCTACCAAGAAGTTTGAGCTGTAGCTTTGTGATCTGTAGCTATACTATTAATTATTGTTTCCATATCCATTCTTGTATTTATATCAATGTGTGTGCGTGTGTGTGTGCGCTTGTGTGTGTGTATACATAATGAGTTTGCTAACAATATAAACATCAATATATATTCTTTTAATTTAACTTTAAATGCTGGGTGGGCTGTAACAGTCAGATTTATATATCCCCAATTTCAGGCTACATAACCATGCAGGTATAATGTACCTCTATAACTATTACTTGCTTATAACTGCTACCATGGAACATATCCACGATATTGGACAATGATCCCCAAGTGTGGTTATCTTCTTACTCTCCGCCTCTGCGATACCAGGTACTCTGGCTGCCTCTTCGACGTCTGATTGATAAGTTTACTTCGACCTCCCCCATTCTTCACCTCCACTGCGTTTTCTATTCCAGCTGCTGTATGATTATATTATCAAGTTGCTTACTGAGCGTACGATCTAGTTATCTTACCTCAGCTTTATCTCCTCAAGTTTCGGCTCTTTGCGGACGGTGTATCCTCTTCCCAACTGGCGTTTACCATTATTTCAGCCCATCTGCCAGCAATGAAGTTTGTTTATTGTATGCGGTTCGAATGATATATTATATACAACTGGAAGTGTTGACACACAATTCTGATTTAATATGACACGTAGACGTAAGCGGCTTGAACATATATTCTGAATCTAGGTGTTCGTTTGTAGTGGATTAGACACAACATAAGAGTCCTGGCAGGCATATCTAGGCCTTCGTTTGTAGTAGATTAGACACAACATAAGGGCGTTGTCAGGCATATCTAGGCATTCGTTTGTAGTGGATTAGACACAACATAAGGGTCCTGGCAGGCATATCTAGGCATTCGTTTGTAGTGGATTAGACACAACATAAGGGTCCTGGCAGGCATATCTAGGCATTCGTTTGTAGTAGATTAGACACAACATAAGGGTCCTGGCAGACATATCTAGGCATTCGTTTGTAGTGGATTAGACACAACATAAGGGTCCTGTCAGGCATATCTAGGCATTCGTTTGTAGTGAATTAGACACAACATAAGGGTCCTGGCAGGCATATCTAGGCATTCGTTTGTAGTAGATTAGACACATCATAATGGTCCTGGCAGACATATCTAGGCATTCGTTTGTAGTAGATTAGACACATCATAAGGGCGTTCTCAATCATATCTAGGCATTCGTTTGTAGTAGATTAGACACAACATAAAGGCGCTGTCACGTTTATCTAGGCATTTGTTTGTAGTCGATTAGAAACAGCGTACGGGCCATGTCATCCATAGCTAAGTATACTAAGGTGACGCCATATATATAAACGTGCAAGTGCCATGAAAATCTAAACAAAGTAAAGTAACGTCATACAAATATTGTTATGTGTACCTTTGTTTCCTAAGAAATAGTGCAGTCTATTATGTTTTGCGCTTTACCGTCCAGAGAGTCCGACTTCAGAACACATTTGTAATTGGTTTATTTTTAAAATGGACAGATTTGGCCTTCTCCACACAGGACATACACTATAAAATAGACCGCCAGGTGCTAAACCAACTGGCAGGTAGCGACCACAGGCCGATCAGGCTAACCATTGACATGGAAGTAGGCCCACAGGAAACAAAACCGCTCCCACGTTGGAATTACAAACGAGCCGACTGGGACAGATTTTCAATCCTGACAGATGGGCTGTGTGAAACCATCAACACACGAAACACCAAAATGAAGCCCATGGTAGAGAGCCTAAGCAAGGCAATAATGCAAGCCGCCACTGAAACCATCCCAAGAGGAGCTAGGAGAAACTATAAGCCCTACTGGAATGATGAGTTACAGAAAGTGGAAGATGCAGTAACAAATGCTAGGAACATGGCAGAACGAGAAAAATCCATGGAGGCAAACATCGCCCTCAAAGCCGCCGCGGCGAAGTACAAACACACTCTCAAACAAACAGCAAGAGAAAGCTGGAAAAATAAAACGGAAAATCTAAACCTGGACAACGAAGGGAACAAGCTATGGAAGCTAGTCAGAGCCATGAATGACGAAACCCCGTCAAATAAACAAACTACTATCAAGCAAGGCGAGAACTTGATCACAGGTAAGAAAGCCGCAAACGCCTTTGTCGATCACTATGCCAGAACAAACCACATCGAGGTCCCTGCAGATAAGCATACAGACATTAGCGAAGAGCTAAAGGGACACGAAAACATAAATACGGCTCCTGAAGAGCACATGATGGCCAAACTAACAATGCGCGAAATGGAAGAGGCTATGAGAACACTAAAGAAAAGGAAATCTCCCGGAAAAGACGGGATAACAAACGAAATGCTGATGGGGCTGCTATCGGTCCTAAACCAAAGCTGGAAAAGGGGAATTGTACCACAGGCATGGAAAGATGCAATACTGGTACCAGTACCAAAAACAGGAAAGGACAAAACAGATCCAAATGGATACAGGCCCATCAGCCTACTGAGCTGTGTCGGCAAGCTGATGGAACGGATGATAAACACCAGACTGATGTGGCATCTGGAAGAAAAACGAATACTAATTCCACAGCAAGCCGGCTTTAGACAGCACAGATCCACTGAGGACCAGGTCATCCTCATAGCCCAGGAGATAGAAGATGCCTACCAGGCACAGAAACACACAGTAGCTGTTTGGGTGGATCTGGAAAAGGCATTTGACAAAGTCTGGAAGGATGGACTTAGAGTCAAGCTAAGAAGAAGTGATGTCTGTGGGAAGATGTACAAGTGGATCAACCACTACCTCAAACAAAGAACGGCCAGAGTCCAAGTACAAGGGCAGATGAGCAAAAAGGTGACACTCGAGCAGGGAGTACCCCAAGGGGGAGTATTGTCACCCACACTCTTCCTGGTATATATAAACGATATTACAGAGAATATACCAAGAAGAGTCCATAGCTCAATGTTTGCAGACGATCTGGCTATGTGGACCTCTGAAAATAATCTCACCATAGCAAGAAATCGGATGCAGACGGCCCTAACATCGCTGAAAGAGTGGGCGAACTCATGGCTGGTCAAAATAAACGAGGAGAAAACCACGTGCACAATATTCTCGCTCTCATTAAAACCCCAAAGTACCAAATTAAGTCTAAATGGCAAAATCCTGCAGCCAAACGACAACCCAACCTATCTGGGAGTCACATTTGATCGGCGCATGACATGGAAAAGTCAGATAGAGAGAAACCGAATGAAAGCCAGAGAAAGAATGGCGATCATGAGGAAACTTCCTGGCACAAGCTGGGGAGCAGACGAAAGTATACTAAAGAAACTGTACACTGGAAGAGTGAGACCAGTTCTCGAGTATGGCATTGCGGCATGGACAACAGCAGCGAAGGCGAACTTCGATAAAGTTAACAAACTTCAAAACCAAGCCATGAGAATTATAACAGGTGGCATGAAGTCAACGCCAATTGTAGAACTTGAAAAGATTACAAAACTGCAATCCATGACCGATAGAAGAGACTGCAGAGCCCAGCTGCAGTCAGAGAAACTCCGAAGACTGATGGACCATCCAATGTACCAGAGACTAAACAATCTGGGAAATGGGAAACTAAAGCGGAGAAACTTTGCAGAAATAGCCAAAGCAAAGATGCACGAAGATCCCATAAACGCACTAACAACACCAAAACCCATCACTACTGTACGAAAACCTACTTGGAGGCAGGATATATTTCCAGAGGTGGTAGAAAATATACCAGGTATTGCAAACAAAAACTGCCAGACTGAAAAAGAAAGGAGAGACACTACCCTAAGCTTCATAACGAAAAGCTACCCAAGCATGGACTGGACCCATGCATACACCGACGGTTCTGTAACAAACACTACACAGAACGGAGGGGCAGGAGCATTCCTGAACCTACCAAATGGCAGAAAAATAACACTGTCATTCGCTACTGGTAAGTACACAAGCAATTTCAGAGCGGAGGCAGAGGCACTGAGGGCGGCAGTGGAAGAAATGGTAACACACAGTGAAAATGAGAGCCATATAGTCCTGCTGACAGATGCTCTCGCCGTAGTCACAGCGCTAAAAAGCCAGAAAAACACTGAGCACAATGACTTAAGAGCAGCACTCTGCAAACTGTGCCAGCAGTCCGCACCAAAAACGGTAGTGGTACAGTGGGTGCCGTCACACTGCAACATCCAAGGCAACGAGGAGGCAGACAGACTGGCAAAAGAAGGTGCAAGGCTACCACAAACAGATACCAGTATGACGTACGAAGCGTCAAAACGGCTTATCAAAGCCAGATACATGACCAAATGGGAAACCGAACATACTGGTTACACCAAAAACGATGCCTATTACCAGTTGAACCGAAGAGAGCAGGTCGTTGTCTTCAGACTTCGCACTGGCCACAACAGACTGAGGTACCACCTATTCAACAAATTGAAGATAGGGTGTACCGACGAATGCCCGTGCGGTACTGGTAAAATGACCACTGAACATCTGCTGCAGAACTGCCCGACATACGAGGATCAGAGAGAGCAGATGTGGCCATTGCCAGTGGAACTGCAAGACAAGCTCTATGGTAGTGGCGAGAGTCTCAGGATGACCGCCGCTTTTTTCGAAAAAATAATGGTTACTGTCTGACTATGGCAGAAGAAGAAGAAGAAGAAGAAAATGGACAAAACCTGGTTTAGTGAAATATGTTTGAAATGTGAGTAGTGTCACTAACCACTACGCTAAGCTAACCAGATGAGCGCACTCCCTCCCCCTTCCCCCCCCCCCCCCTTGTGAATTTAGATATTCGATGAGTGAAATGATGTATTTGAAGACAGATCTTATGCGTCACTAGGATAGATAGGCTACGGAATGAAGACGTCCAAGGTATGATATGAACTACTTTTTGTCATGAGTACATTTCCAGACAAAAGTACGATGAATCGGTCAACTCCTGAGCATGCACCCTTGGCAACTTTCACTGGTAGACTACATAGCTATAGTTTGTTTCACAATCGTTGCCGTCAATTGCCGTCTAATATCTCAATAACTCTTGCACCGATAAATGTGATTTTTTGCATGCGGTCTTATATTTCCAATGTCACAATGACTTTATAATTTACATTTTGTCAAGTAGTATCATTTTCGTAAAGCGGCTAGTTTCTTTCGTCTTTATTAGCAGAGGATTAATTTTGTCGCTGCAGAAAATAATTTATCGCAAATTTTTTAAATGAATGTCTTTATGCAAAGGCGTCTCTCCAATTCGAGTGAGATTTTCTACAATAGGTAAACGCACAATGTCCATTTTAATTTATTTCATGTGTTTAAGAAACTGTAAGAAGTACCTGCGCTTTTCGTAGAAAGAATGTGTGAAGATGTAACAGCACATGATATATGGAACTTATACTTGTAAAGTACATTCTTCAAATGAATTGGTCCAGGTTTATAAATAGATGCTTGAGCAATCAATAAATGACTATAATTCATTTCTTAGATCCATATTCTAGCTGATTTGGGTGACCTTGAACAGGACCATTCTGCCAACGTGATGGAAACTTCTAGTTCTTGGAAAGCAAACATGTAAGTTAATTTCTCACTTAATCAGAGTCGGACGATTGCAACACATTGATTACTGCTCTGGGTTGAACAAACGATAGTCTATTTAATTTTCAATAGCCCTCTTACTCTTTAAAGACATCGTCCTCCCATTTAGCCCAATAATCTGTCTCTATATTTGAGAGGGGGTTATATGTTAGTTCTTTCAAATTGTACAGTTTGAGAGTTTTATTTTCAGCTGCTATGTGTCCTTTAACTTTTGCCCAAACCAGTTCAATTGAGTTTAAGTGGAAATGGTAAGGTGGCGGTCTCAAACATATATGACCATGCTCTTGGATCTACTTGTCTATATGAAATATCGTTTCCTTTCATATTTGATTGACAAGGGAAAGCAATTCATGTTTTAGATACGTTTTGTTAAATGGTATGTGTTCTTTTGTGAGTCACATCGTTATTGTATTTTTTGTACTGGATGATGTCGGGATTTTGTCTTCTTGTATCACTGTGTTGTGGTATGATGCATTGTCCATTATAAGGCCACAGGGTCTATCCAAGAATAGAAGAACAGTTTTATTTCAATCCCACTCTAAATATGTTACCATTCATCTCGATATGATAGTCCCGATAGTCCGTATAATTTGAAGGAAACATAAGTTCTGCATTCTTCACAAGCCCATTATGTCTGCTACCTGCATGTGCTATTATCAAACGCGGACCTTTGCCCCTTGGTGCAAATATTTTAATCGTTCTATCCGCTGACTGACATTCTTTTTCATTTATACGGTGAGCATTTATTCACATTTATTTTACGTGGACAATGTCATTCACGTGTACTTTCCGCAATTACTTGCTTTTATTGGATACTAGATGCGGCTCCTCACAGATGACGTTTCTCTCACTAGCATACTTTCTAAAGGTAAAACCTATGCCCCTCCATAACGTAGATTTTGATACAGCAATGTCATTGTATGTTCTCAGACGAAACTTCAGTTTCCTTAATGTCACTATTTCATTGGAATCAAACATTCTACAAGTCTCTTTTCCAATCACATCCCTGTCCAAATTATTTGCCATCTTCTCTCTTCCTTGAGTACTAGTTTGGACGGAACACGAACTTCCATAGTCTTGGTACAATCAATAAAATAAACGTTCACTTAAAACCAAAGAGTGAATAGTTCTCTTTTCCGGATTTGGGATACTCTGATTCAATGTTATACCGCTTAGCTTCTCTACAAAAGTATTGATACATCTTCAATGCAATTGTATGTAGTGTAAGGAACTTGCCTTTCATACTTATTGTAGTCGCGAACGTTAACAGTTAGTTATGCTACGCCTTTGAACTATTGACAAATTAAACACAACTAAAGGCTCACTAGAACTGTGTGCACAACCAGTGCGCTTTGGGTTGAAACTGGAAAGATTTCGTGAAACACGTGGAAAATGTTATTTCCAAAAATACTTGCGTTATGAATGGGTAATCATTTTTTTAATTGATCATTAGGAGAGCTGATTTGTGTATACCATAAAGAAAGAAAGCTTGATACCCTATGTTTGAGGGCAAGAAAAAATATTCACCCTTGGGACATGGTGATCTGCAGGTTATTTTCAAAATCTGAATAATTGTGTTCAAAGGGAAGCTGCGATATTCAATTTCATACAGCGGGAAACGTAATGAAACGCACTGTAGTAGACCTCGCTGCAGAGGAAACGGGTGGTCATGGGACAGGTTGATATATGATATGGCGATTTTTGTAACGGCAACGGTTCATTTGAACGAAGGAACGCACTTAGTCCAGGACATACGACTTCAGCTCTATAAGTCGCTGAAAGACATCTTTGGATTAAAAACTGACTAATTATACTCTTATTAACAATCTCAAATCATGTCTTATATTTAGTTGTGGATATATAGATATTAAGAAGTTAAAATCAGATCATGAATTGAATTATCCATGTTTAAAAATGAACACATAACAAGGGCAAAGTAAGGTATGGGCTGGGCGAGGCAAATGAGAGGGGCGAACAATACTTTCTCCAGTGAATACAGATTAGTCATCTCAAACACACTCTTCACGAAACGGGCCAAAACTATGTACACGGATGTCACAGGACGGGAAAATGAACCAGATAGACTACATGCTAATAGAATAGTGGTAACGATCACTCATCTTTCCCGACCGAGATATTGTCTGGAGAGTATTGTGATTCCCATCACGAACTTCTAGTTGCAAAGTGTAAAATCAAACTCAAGAAAAGCTCCACTCCTGACAAAGCAATTAGGTATGGCACAAGCGCAATACCACATAACTACAACATTGAGGCTCTGAATTTAATTGATGCCCTCAAATTCTACACAATTTTAGTAAAGGGATGAATCCCACTGAATCGTTTGTTCCACTTTAGTGGTCAATGAGAGGTCAGAGTGGACACTGTACACGATAAATTCATGACTCTAAAACCACAGAATACTGATCACTTTAGAGCTGAGAATACAAACACGATACCCGTGTAATCGCATCTTGAAGCCTCAAACATGATTTGTATCGCAAATTTTGGATAAGAAATAATTGTCATACAAGAATATCGGACCCTATATATTATAACAGACTAAGTCTAAATCATTCCGAAATCGAAGCATTTGTCATAACCTATGAGAAAATGCAAATTAAATCTCAACATTTATGTTTAAAATAAATGACTAACTCTATTTACATTGTTCGATTTTGTTTTTCTGATAAATCCAAATTGCACGTCAGTATGACTGACATAAACTGTTCTAAACCTATTTATAGTTGGGGGTGGGGTTGAGGATGGACTCTCAACACCAACTAAACCTATTTATAGTTGGGAGTGGGGTTGAGGATGGACTCTCAACACCAACTAAACCTATTTATAGTTGGGAGTGGGGTTGAGGATGGACTCTCAACACCAACTAAACCTATTTATAGTTGGGAGTGGGGTTGAGGATGGACTCTCAACACCAACTAAACCTATTTATAGTTGGGAGTGGGGTTGAGGATGGACTCTCAGCACCAACTAAACCTATTTATAGTTGGGAGTGGGGTTGAGGATGGACTCTCAACACCAACTAAACCTATTTATAGTTGGGAGTGGGGTTGAGGATGGACTCTCAACACCAACTAAACCTATTTATAGTTGGGAGTGGGGTTGAGGATGGACTCTCAACACCAACTAAACCTATTTATAGTTGGGAGTGGGGTTGAGGATGGACTCTCAGCACCAACTAAACCTATTTATAGTTGGGAGTGGGGTTGAGGATGGACTCTCAACACCAACTAAACCTATTTATAGTTGGGAGTGGGGTTGAGGATGGACTCTCAACACCAACTAAACCTATTTATAGTTGGGAGTGGGGTTGAGGATGGACTCTCAACACCAACTAAACCTATTTATAGTTGGGAGTGGGGTTGAGGATGGACTCTCAACACCAACTAAACCTATTTATAGTTGGGAGTGGGGTTGAGGATGGACTCTCAACACCAACTAAATGCTCCCATGGCGTGCGTCTCATATAGCCTCCGACAACAAAGTCTAACTCCTGGCCTTCGCGCGGCAGAACTGATTTGACTAACAGGAAAAGGGGCGGAGGGCGAGTCACTGGCACCTTAAAACGGGTAGTTTCGAGCTTATGGGACACGACAGCCTAGGAAGGTAGCTCATATAGGAGAATGAAAACTCTGATTTCAAACCTTCTCAAGCCTTGCAGGTAAGATACTGGCGTATCTTATCGGGTTTTGTCAGATATGGCTGTGCAACCTGTTTCTGATAACTCTGAAAGTTGGTCAGCACCTGCCAAACCTGACAACCGACGATGTGCGGAGGAGCACACACAAGACGTTACAATGCCTTATCCAAGAACCAGGAAAGACAACCTCAGCTGAGTGTTGTGGTTGGGCAGACCAGGCCCTTAGCCTTGGTTGGTGGCTGGTCTAGGAGTGAAGCCTCGACAGGCAAACGGATAGAGCATTGCTTTACTGACTCGGCAGCTTCTGCAGCTTGCCTTGTTCCAAATGTATTGGTATTACGTTTTCCATGGAGCAAACAAGTCAGACTGAGAGAGGGACCATACTGCATGGGTAACACGTGGTCTCTATATTTCTGCCCGGGCTTTGTGCAAATAGCACAATTACTATCGTGTTACAAGACGAAAAGATCCAATGATTGACTGACATATTGGGAAAATAAGGTTAGACCCATATTTTTCATGACCAACGGTACACTAGGTGTGGTGTGATAGCATCACGGTGGAGATATCTTGCAACGTTATTAATACTAGACGGAATGCATTAAAGAATGAATTAATATCTAGGTCATGCAACCTAAAACAGGTTTTATTGTGGGGGCGTCCATTAGCTAATCGTACTTGTTCTTGAACCAAACTATCTGCGTGTCCACAGTCATTTAGGTGAAACTTATTCGCATGAAAAAAAACGGCTTGGTGGCGGGGGGAACATGGAATATTATAGAGTCTCAAGGTATAAATCTCTCTATTTTATCGTGTTCAACCGTCCCACATCAACACGCTCCAGTCAACACAGCTGTAAATGGACAACTGGTTTACTGTTAGGGAACATGGGATTAAGAAAGTGAACTTTCCCACCCCTTGTCATGAAAGGCTTAAACCTAGTACAGTCAAGTCTTTTATGATATTACCAAAATGACTATATATCTGGTTGAAATCTCACATAGAAAGGAAAAGAAATGAAGACTTAATAATTGATCCCTGATAGCATGGTCACCTTTCCTATTGCTACCGCTACGCAAATTGAATATACTACTCACAGTTAAGCCTCTACTACCATATTTTAAATGCCATTTCCTCGACCTTGTGTGTGTGTGCGTGCGTGCGTGTGTGAGTGCTTGTGTGTGTGTATGTGCGTGCGTGTGTGTGCATGCGTGTGTGTGTGTGTGCGTGTGTGTGCGTGTGTGTGGATGCTCGTGTGTGTGTGGGTGTGTGTGTGTGCGTGCGTGCGCGTGTGTGTGTGTGTGTGTTTAATTATAGTGCACTACTAACTTGTTGGGCCCATGTCATCACCGTATTGATAACCAACCTTAAGCATCCATTGTTGCAACGACTCTACAGTGGGTTTCCAAACGTGCTGAATCCATTCTGTTAGGCTTAAGACAGTGAAACTATGTATGAATTAATTATACGGCTTCGTGTACATTTTAACACGTGACTGACCTTTCCGTCAATGTAAGACAAGACGTTCGCTTCAGTTAATGGCGTGCTGTGTCTCTCTGTTCACTTTCAAAACACAAGTTTGTCACATTCACCAAAAAAGTTTGTCACATTCACAAAACACAAGTTTGTCACATTCATAAAACACAAGTTTGTCACATTCACATTATCCTCGGCGTCAGTCTGACAGATGTTCCGTTTGTGAGGAATCCAACAATATTATGTACGTGTCCCGATCTTTTGCAACGCTGTACCAATGAGGACCAATGTCTTTGGTCGATCAATCTCACCATCCCATAGGTGGGTTACGAGCACGTGGATAGGCATTTGTCTACCAAAACGTTGTTCTACGTGTCCATCTGTTGTCAGGCATTTCTCTACCAAATCGTTGTTCTACATGTCCATCTGTTGTCAGGCATAGGGCCAACAAAACGTTGTTCTACGTGTCCATCTGTTGTCAGGCATTTCTCCACGAAAACGTTGTTCTACGTGTCCATCTGTTGTCAGGCATTTATCCACGAAAACGTTGTTCTACGTGTCCATCTGTTGTCAGGCATTTCTCCACCAAATCGTTGTTCTACGTGTCCATCTGTTGTCAGGCATAGGGCCAACAAAACGTTGTTCTACGTGTCCATCTGTTGTCAGGCATTTCTCCACGAAAACGTTGTTCTACGTGTCCATCTGTTGTCAGGCATTTATCCACGAAAACGTTGTTCTACGTGTCCATCTGTTGTCAGGCATTTCTCCACGAAAACGTTGTTCTACGTGTCCATCTGTTGTCAGGCATTTCTCCACGAAAACGTTGTTCTACGTGTCCATCTGTTGTCAGGCATTTCTCCACGAAAACGTTGTTCTACGTGTCCATCTGTTGTCAGCCATTTCTCCACGAAAACGTTGTTCTACGTGTCCATCTGTTGTCAGGCATTTCTCCACGAAAACGTTGTTCTACGTGTCCATCTGTTGTCATGCCAACCACACGTCCAGCCCATCGATATTCGCGTGATATCGCTGCTTCAACAACGTCCCAAAACAAAGTTTGATGTTTAATTGTTTCTTTTCAGATTGTATCCAGTATTGAAGTTTTTAGTACGTGCCGTTCGATTGCTCTTTGAGTGACTTAGCTTTTCAATCTTTTTTTGGTTGCGCAAGTTCCACATTTCGCATCCATAATCCATAAATCCATTGCTGGAATGACCATGGTATTGAGTATTTGCGCTCTTGCCGTGGAGTTTTTCATCACTTAGTGTATTGGCTTAATGGAGTTAATAAAATTCTGAGCTACTTTTCGTCGTCTAGATATTTAGTTGTCGATTTTGTGGTTGGCATTTATCTCTTGGCCTTAGTAGGTATAGGATTTGACATCCTCGATTATTTTTTATAGCTTGATGTCCTGCTTTGGGCAGTAGAGGTTTCTGAAGCATTGTGTTTTACTTTCATTTATCTTCAAACCAGCAGCTCTGCTAACCATATTTAGGTCGTTCAAGGAAAGTTGGTCTTCCGCAATTGTACGGCTGATGAGCGCGATGTCCCCTGCAAATCGTAAATGGGTGAGCCATTCGCCAATAATACTAGGGTGATTCAAGTTAAACCGGGATTTTTTTTAAGGAAAAAAAATTCTTTTCAAGGAGTCAAAATGCCTTTTTTTTTTCTCCATATATCTTCTACAACGTTTATGCACTAATCCCAGCGTTGAAATATTGCTTGAAAATCTTTAGTGTAGAGAGATTTGTCAGTATGTTTGAACCAATCCAGGACAGCCTGTTTCACTTCGTAATCAGTGCTGAAATGCTTCCTCCAATGAATACTTTTAAAGGCCCAAACAAGTGTAAATCGCTTGGAGCAAGTGAGATGTGACCTCACCTCCTAGCCGAGTTGCTGCATATGGCACATAGTGTGGTCAGCCGTATAAGGTCGTTCATTATCTTGCAGGAGCAGGACGGGATCATCACTAACGGATGTACGGCCTTCTCTAAAACGTTTAGACCATTCACATGTCTAACTGCGACTGAGTCTCTCATAGCCGTATTGTGATCACAGTCTTCTGTAACTTTCCGCAGGTTTTAACACGTTGTTTCATGCAAGTAATAACAGTATTGTCCACCATATTTATTTATATGCCACGTTACTGGCCCATGGCAATTGGGCAACCCAGCAGTAACAGGAAACACGTGCTCTTAACTAACGATGGTAGTTCCAGTACGTTATAACTCATTCAGGTAGAATTAGAACAAAAAGTTATGGTTTTATTTGAACGCTTCGCGCATTTACACTTCTGTTGATCCAATGCAATTGTTGGAAATAGCTTCGATAGCCGATGGGAGATGGTGTCGCCCTGTTGGATTTCTCTAGCTATCGAAACATAATAGCAAATTGGAAAATTACCCCAGAAAATCCTATAGCAAAAAAAAAGAACTGCACAACAAAATTAAATGCAAAATTTTTTTTATGTACCTCAACGTTATTATTTTTCTTCCTCTTCTGATACTTCTTTTTCTTTTCTCATTCTTCTTCCTCACGCTCACCATCATCCTCCTGTCCGGATATGCTTAGTACGAATGGGGAGCTCTCCAAGACCCCCAAACACTTTATATAACTGTTTAAGAATGCATGAACCGTGTACTTTGGCGGATATCATTGGGGAAAATAAAAAGGACTCGACGGCATCTGATTTCTGGTCCAACACTTTGTGAGGTTTCGGGACACAGATAGTAAGTAGGCATCCTTCTCTTCTTCGCCATATTCAAGTTTATATTCCCTCCTGTACGTTTATTTCTTCTTCTTTCATCTCATCTTTATCTTCTACTTTAACTTCTCCTCTTTTTCCTCTTCCTCTTATATCAGCTACATCTTCTTACTGATATCATTCCTCACCCCCTTCTTTGAATCTCAAAGAAAAATGAGCGAGCCTCTCGCTCTCCTTGTATCATAGGCTTACTTGAAGCAGTGTGTGTCTACAGATGTGTTACAAACCCTGAAGGCGATGTGTCTAGAGATGTGTTACAAAGAGATGTGTTGCAAACCCTGAAGGCGATGTGTTTAGAGATGTGTTACAAACCCTGAAGGCGATGTGTCTAGACATGTGTTGCAAACCCTGAAGGCGATGTGTTTAGAGATGTGTTACAAACCCTGAAGGCGATGTGACTAGAGATGTCTTACAAACCCTGAAGGCGATGTGTCTAGAGATGTGTTACAGAGAGATGTGTTACAATCCCAGAAGGCGATGTGTCTAGAGATGTGTTACAAACCCTGAAGGTGATGTGTCTAGAGATGTGTTTCAAACCCTGAAGGCGATATCTCTAGAGATGTGTTACAAACCCTGGAGGCGATGTGTCTAAAGATGTGTTACAAACCCTGAAGGCGATGTTTCTAGAGATGTGTTACAAACCCTGAAGGCAATGTGTCTAGAGAGGTGTTACAAACCATGAAGGCGATGTATCTAGAGATGTGTTACAAACCCTGAAGGTGATGTGTCTAGAGATGTGTTACAAACCCTGAAAGCGATGTGTCTAGACATGTGTTACAAACCCTGAAGGCGATGTGTTTAGAGATGTGTTACAAACCCTGAAGGCGATTCCACTCCTATTAGGTTTTTAATTTGTGAGAATGGCGGGTTGAGCATTTGATTGGTCAGTCAGTCTTGTAACCACGACCGCCATATTAGTCGCCTATTGCGGCATGCGCTCTGTCGGTTCACGTTGGCGATTAGGGATCTCCACCTCCTCTTATCACGTGTGTCGATTATCACTTCCGCCGTTGATCGTCTCTCATGCCATTACCTCTAGCTGTCCAATATTTATCTCTCTGCCTTCCTCCGTCTCTCGTCCCTGTGATTTTGCCCAATGTCACCATGTGTTTTTTTTTCTGTTTTTTTTTTGCGTTCGCCTTATTTATCTATTCCCCAAGGCGTGTGTGCGTTACACTGTGGTTTTTATTTTGCGCCTGTCAGCCCAGTGCATCCGACTTCAGCATGCATTTTATGTAAGGGTCTGCTTCCTCCTGCATTTTCTAAGGGTTTGCTTCCCCGGGGTAACGGCCGGTGCTGTGATGGGGATCGAACCCAGCACCTTCTGGTTGTGAGCCGTGCCACTTAACCACTAGGCCACGCCGTCCCCGTCACCATGTGTTCCAATACCACTCTTCTAATGACATGACAGAAGAAGGATAACTGCCGTGTCTTGATGTTTGCCCCAATCTGACTTTGTGTTTGTGATCTTCAAGTATCACATTAATAGCATTATTCGCAAACCATGGAATTACCTACATTCTTCTGCAAAACCATTTTTTTCTTTTCCTTCAAAAATCCCTGTGTTTGCCTTGTAATTGTTCTTGACACGATGTTGTATGTCAGTAATGCATTTCCTCTCAGGTGTAATGGGGACGCCCAACTATTTAAACGTGCGTACTTGTCTTACTACCGTCGTGTTTACCTTGATACAACATTTGTGGGAGTCGTGTTTGTCTTACTTCCGTCGTGTTCACCTTGATACAACATTTGTGGGAGTCGTGTTTGTCTTACTACCGTCGTTATTACCTTGATGCAACATTTGTGGGAGTCGTGTTTGTCTTACTTCCGTCGTGTTCACCTTGATACAACATTTGTGGGAGTCGTGTTTGTCTTACTTCCGTCGTGTTCACCTTGATACAACATTTGTGGGAGTCGTGTTTGTCTTACTTCCGTCGTTATTACCTTGATACAACATTTGTGGGAGTCGTGTTTGTCTTACTTCCGTCTTGTTCACCTTAATACAACATTTGGATGAATTGTGTTTATTAGATACCAATTTGTCTCCGTTGAATCTGAAATATTTTGGCTTTGAACAACTACTATCTTACCAGTTCCTGTAATCGTTACACATTCTACTTTATCAATACTGTGTCATCAGTGCAAAGTACGGCGTTCATGTTGTGTACACGTACTGATATTTCTGACAATGACTCTATTGATCGCAAGATAAATTCGCGATACACAGAAAATAGGTCAGTGAACAGCACACATGGTTGGGCACCCCATTTAGTGTATTAGACTGAACTCTAGACAGTTTCCTACAGTCAACACAATCCGTACATACTAGTGCTAGTAAAAGCCACATCAAAAAATGGACGGAACTGACGCAGCTCTCCTGAAACGAACAGCTGGAAGAACCTGCACCTGGACGCCATTTACCTAAACAACATGTAACCGGATCTGGTGTTTACGATGCAGGAAGAAATTAAAGACATGGGGATTCAGTGACAATAAGGCATGCGGCTGCGGAACAACACAAGATACAGATCACCTAATGATCTGCCCAAACCTTCTGGAAATATGCAATATGGATGACAAAAAGGAATGACAAAACAATCCACGGGATCGAATATTGGAAACACGGTGTCTGACGTGGTGCTTAGGACACGGAAAGTAAGTCATTTTAAAAGGCATATCAAACATTGCTTTCCGGGAGGCAGTGTGAGAGACTTAATTTTGTTCAGTCTGAGGATTTTGTGAGGTTTGGTCGATTAGTTTCTTTCTTCGCTCATGACTTTCTCCAACAGTAAGCTGGGTACAAACTTTCAGCTAGGTGAATTGAAGCTTACCGAGCCCTGCAGACTAATCCGGTACTTTGTCATGGAAGGCAAGCAATCCAACATCACCGCCAGAAAACACACGGAAGAGGATTGGGGGGGGGGGGGGGAGGAAGGGGGGGGGAGGGGAAGGAGACTAAGTTTAAGGATGCAAGATGATTTCGTATATGAAAAAGACCCAGCGTATCACATAACACACCGGTTGTTATTATTTTCGTTGTCTTTTACACCAGACGTATAATAGTTTAAACATGACAACTTAATATATTTGATTAAAGCTTGAATAATATAACACGTACGACTGATCGGTCGTATTGATATCTTCTGGGTTTTTGTAACTTACCTATAACGTATCTTCAATATTACATCTCGTAAACTGTTCATGTGCTGCCTGCCGTCTGTGTCCCGCCTTGAATAGTTAGTCGGATCATTTGTGGCGACAGATGTGAGTGTGATCTGCCAGGTGTGTAATTGCATTCTGAATATGTATTTAAGTCACAATATTACTGGTGCACGTTTAGTTACACACTAGCAAAATGACAGAAATAGAGATAATTGCATCTTTCCTGTAACAATATATGGACTCGAGGCAATAACAACCACACAAACACTAAGGCAGGTGGTTGAATGCTTCGAGTTAAAATGCTACATGAAAGTGCTCAAAATACCACGGATAGCGAGAAAGAAAGGCACATAAAATTGGTTAGTAAAGTCTAGGAAACCTTGTTGATCAAACATAAAGTGGTCTAGAAAAAACCGATACTGGAGTGTATGGTACCTGACAAGCGAGACAGAGACGGATCAAGGTGAGATTGACACAAAACATTAAAGAGGTTCTGGCGATGACGGTGACAGAGGCCGGAGAGTTGGCCATAGATCGGAAGTCTTTCAGATCGGCTGTTTTAAGAAAGACGTTCTGCAAACTACATGCTACATGATACTAGTGTTTGTTTATATGGTCACTCTAGATTCTGAAATCCGTTACTGACTCAGAAAAACAGCCGCTGTCTGTTTGGATTCGTACTCTTAGAATATCATGAACAGTAAAAAGTAAAACCATGAAGACCTAAAAGAGTTGAGTATAGATCAAAATTGGCTGGCCAATACCGTCTAGAGAAATCTATATAATTTGGCCCTGTCAAACAAAGAACTCTGCAACATTATTTTAGAATAACTCATGGAACATGGAAACGTCATCATAAGAGAAGAACAGACTGGCCTTAGACCAAAGCGTTCTTGCATTTATCAAATTTTCACACTCAGAACTATCGTAGAAGAATCAGTTGAAATGCAATCCCCACTAATCATCAAATTTATTGACTTCCAGAAGGTCTTTGACAGTCTACACCGTCCAATAATATGGAAAATTCAAAAGAACTTTGGCTTACATTCAAAATACACAAATGTTATCAAGGCCTTATATGATAATTCACGATGCTGTGTTCCAACAACAAAGGGCAACCTTGAATGGTTTAACATAAAAACAGGAGAAACACAAACAGGGTTGTATTTTATCATCTCTACTACTTGGCATAGCTATAGATGGGATTATGAAACAGTATACCCATGGTAAGTGTTGAAGCATAGAATGGACAGATAACAAGACCTTAGAAGATCTTGATTTTGAAGACGACCTAGCGCTACTAAGTACCATTAATGAAAAAAACACAAGAAAATATAGATAAACTATGCCAATGGACAGAACAGACAGGCCTTCAAGTAAATGCCTCAAAGACAAAAATCATGGCTTCCACAACCACAACGGATGATATCAAGCTACAGGTGAAATCATGGCTTCCACAACCACAACGGATGATATCAAGCTACAGGGGAAATCATGGCTTCCACAACTACAACGGATGATATCAAGCTACAGGGGAAATCTCTACAAAATGTTCAACACTTCACATACGTGGGAAGCAAAAGGACACAAGATGGAGATGCCACGAAAGAAATTTCCACTAGAATTGCTTTAGCCTCGTGCGCCTTTAAACAGCTCACCAACATCTGGAAATCAACAACACTGAGCAAACATACCAAGCTCAGACTATTCAACTCAATCGTAATATCAGTCCTGACATATGGATGTGCAAGCTGGAAGACAACAAGGGCGCTGGAAAACAAACTATATATCTTTGAAAATAAATGTTTAAGAAAATTATTGAATATACGATGGGACCAGTTCATAACTATTGACTCGATAAGAACATAGACAAAACAACTATTCATGTCGAGCATCATCCGGAAAAAACGATGGACATATATCGGACATGTCCATAGAATGAACAAAAACCGTCTTCTTTTGTTAGCACGCGAATGGACACCAAGGGCGTTTGAAAAAGAGGGAAACCCAAGGAAAAACTCAGAAGAACAGTCATCAGAGAGGGCTCAGCCATGGCCATCTATAGATTAGAAGGCCTACGGACTCACTGGAAAACACCATTGAAAGACCGACGACTAAATGACGAAACTTTCTTGTGTCAACTATTGTCCGTTTTACAATGGTTGCCGTCAATTGCCGCCCAATATCTGAATAACCCTTACACCGAAATGCACGATTATTTGCACTTCAGCTTATCTTCTCGGTGCCTCAATGACTTAATAATTTACATCGTGTCAGTTAGTGCCATTTTCTTAAAGTGGCTAGTTCTTTTCACATTTCTTGGCAAAAGGAATTATTTTTTCCCTAAAGAAAATATTTTTTTAAATGTTTTTTTTTCAGGCATAGGCGTCTCTTCAATATGAATGAGATTTTTTACACTAGATTCCCCATAATGCCCTTTTGTAATGTAGCTCATGTGTTTTAGGAGCTGTAAGAAGTAATTGGGCATTTCGTTGAAAAAATGTGTGAACATGTAAAAGCACACGATATATAGTTCATATAAAGTACATACTGCAGATGGATTGGTTCAGTTTTATAAATAGATGCTGGGACAAATAGTAAATGGTTATAATTAAGTTCTGAGATCCATCTTCTGATTGGAGTGGGCCTAATAGAAGCGTTTTGCCAAGGTGATGGACACTTCTATTTCTCAGAAAGCAAACATGTAAGCTAATTTTTCACTTAATCATAGTCGGATGGTTCCAACACATTGATGACTGCTCTCGGAAGAAACAACGACAGTGCACCTCTTCTTCAATAGCTCTCTTCTTCTTTCAAGACATGGTCCTCGCATTTAGCCCAAGAATATTTGTCTAAATTTGAGAAGGCTGCATACTTTAGTTCTTCCATATCGCATAGTTTGAGAAGGCTGCATACTTTAGTTCTTCCATATCGCATAGTTTGAGAAGGCTGCATACTTTAGTTCTTCCATATCGCATAGTTTGAGAAGGCTGCATACTTTAGTTCTTCCATATCGCATAGTTTGAGAAGGCTGCATACTTTAGTTCTTCCATATCGCATAGTTTGAGAAGGCTGCATACTTTAGTTCTTCCATATCGCATAGTTTGAGAAGGCTGCATACTTTAGTTCTTCCATATCGCATAGTTTGAGAAGGCTGCATACTTTAGTTCTTCCATATCGCATAGTTTGAGAAGGCTGCATACTTTAGTTCTTCCATATCGCATAGTTTGAGAAGGCTGCATACTTTAGTTCTTCCATATCGCATAGTTTGAGAAGGCTGCATACTTTAGTTCTTCCATATCGCATAGTTTGAGAAGGCTGCATACTTTAGTTCTTCCATATCGTATAGTTTGAAAGTTATATCTTCAACTACTATTTATCCGTTAAGGAGTACTAACTAGTTAGAGATATTATATTTTAAAATTGTTGTAACTTTTAAAAAAATTGATAAATCCATATAAAGGTTGAGCAAGTGTTCTGAAGATGATGACCCTACATCACTACATCATGATATCATTTATTGTAATGTAGCATTCCATATATTAATTTAAAACGTAACTTTGAAAACTTAATAATTAAAATGTATGTTCGAAAAAAATGGCAAAAACTGCTTGTAATTTCTCTTGTGTCATTTCATTTTTTTTCTAATAATGATGTTCAAGATTATCCATTCATTATAGAATATAGATAAAGCTAAATCTGTTACGATTGTGTTTTTACGAATATTCAAATATTCATTCAATTTTGTTTAAAAAAATGAAGACTCACAACTATAATAACTCTTACACATTGTAAGATAGCTTTATTTCCATAGTTCACAATTAAGCCATGGTGTTTCAGAATATGTGTGCAAAGTTGCAGGACAATTGCTTTAACAACTAAAAGTTATCACACAAACCGTCTGTACATTGCGATTTTCGGCAAAAAGTTTAGGAAACTATTTTTTACCATTTTGTGATGATTAAATACCTTGATTCTTATCAATGACCTCCAACCTGACATATAAACCCTTCAGTAACTGCCTGCCAACCATCAATGACCCCCAACCTGACATATAAACCCTTCAGTAACTGCCTGCCAATCATCAATGACCGCCAACCTTATATATAAACCCGTCAGTAACTGCCTGCCAATCATCAATGACCTCCAACCTTATATATAAACCCTTCAGTAACTGCCTGCCAATCAACCAGTACAAATCTCCTCCTCTTTTTTGCTCTTCTGGCATCATAGGATGCCTTAATAGCTTTTTTCTGATTTTTTTGGTTTTTTTTGTTTTGCAACAAAATGGTCTTGCATTCACATGACTTTCTCAGATACCTGCAAGTATGTCATTCCATTTCCTCCATTACGAACAGAGATGCTGTCCTAGTATTATAAATAACAACTGCAATAGCAACAACGGCTTTCACAATAGTTAGACCATGATTCTTATTCTTGGAACATAATTTCAGGATAGCACTTTTCAGTCAATCATTTACATTTTGTGTATTTCCTTCAAGACACTTTTTTAGTTGTTCGTTCCTGTCGTGGTACTAAAATACTTGGTTTTTTTTTATTAGCCATAACAACAGCAGGTAGTTTACTTGTGTGTTTGTATGCACAGTTTCATCTGCTACAGATTTCTTATATGGACAGCATTTGTTGTTGCTGTTTTTCTAATTTGGTAATGTCAAGTTCTTAACATCACAGAATATTTGCAGGTCTGCAAACCCTTTTACAACATATCTCAATGTTGTTGCTTGTTGCTTAGATGTTTGCCTCACTAGTTTCTACTGGCGGAGGCGCGCTCATTCCACCCCAGACCGTAGTCCATTGGGCGATATCAGGACGCATAAACCAGTGCTTGGATGCATGTGTGTGTCTGTATGTACCTATGCTAGGTTTGTGTGCCCTCAATGCTAATACAACCCACCTATTTATTGCATTCACACACAAATTACACATATATATATATTTGATGACATGAAGAGGATTATGTACATTATAATTGTTTCTGGTACAATGAAACTCAATCTCACCGCCTAGATCGTTCCTCTTTTGTATCAAGCAATTGTGCATTGGAATAACAAAAGTGACAAAGTTTTGTAACCATCAGTGATCAGTGAACTTTTAAAAGATTCAATGTTGACGTTGTTAAATACACCAGAACATAATCACGTGACACAACGCATTCCGTTCTCCGGACTACATCCTGGTACTTGCAAAGCCCTGTTAAAAGCTTTTAGCGGGAGATTGAGAACGAATACAGAAGAAGATGACGAAGAACAGGCCTAACCTATAGTTCACTTATTAAATTGTCACATAGTTCGACATCTACTCCTTTGGTAGACCAATCCCATAGAACTTACATTTCCTATTACATTTCTTTCTTATCTCAGCGTCTCATGATTTTATTTCTCAAAATTCTCACAAAAACTGTTCTTTGACAACTACAATTTGTATGAGCTAAAATTGTGACTAACATATCTTGCCATATGCATTACGTCAGGAGTACTCGTTATTTTATATTTTTTAATGGAGCTTGAATACCCCTCATTGTTTCTTGTGATAACTAAATTTTAAGGGAGTAATAATTTGAAACTAGTAACTGGAAGCCATTTTTAATTTTTGTATTATTATTCGGGACTGACACAAAGCCTGTTTGACAGTCTATATATATTTTTAAAAATTCTGATTCTAAACATTAAAAATAACAGTTGTATTTGAAAGAAGATTGATTATACTTCCCAAACAGCCCAACAAAACGCAATTTACAGAACAAAACAAATTTGTACCAGATTCTAGGTGGCACCGTCCACCCCGCTAAACTTTTGCCCAAACGAGTTCAATTGGGATTAAATGTGAATTGTAAGGTGACAGTCTCAAATATGACCATGCTCTTGGTGCTCTTGCATCAACTTGTCAATATGAAATATATTTTGCTTTCATGTTTATATATATATATATATATATATATATATATATATATATATATATATATATATATATATATATATGTATATTAATATTCATATGTATATATATATATATATATATACATATATATATACATATTAACACATATATATATATATTAATATATATATTAATATATATATATATATATATATATATATATATATATATATATATATACATATATTTATATATAAAGAGAAGGATTATTTTTAATAATCCAGAGGGCATTTAAAACCCGATTATGGTCAAAAGTGAACCTCTGGAAAGTTGCGCAGTTCAAATATCTTGGAGCAGATATGAATGCGGAGGTGTCTAGTGTGAAGATTCAGTCAAGAACAGCGATGGTCATGGACATTAATCTGGACAGACCAGAACATTAGTCTTAAATCGAAGCTGACTTTCATGAATATAATAGTAAACTCGGTATACCTTTATGCGTATGAGACTTGGACTCTGACGACTCCCTTAAAACGTAAAATGTGCGCAAGGGAAATGAGATGCTTGCAATGAATTCTTGACATTTCATATTTGGATCGAGTTACAAGCGAGAGTATTCTTGAAACTGTTAGGGTGGAGTTAGGTCAATATAAATAAACCTATTGGCTATAGTAAAAACACGAACATTTACACGGTATGGACATATGTCACGATCGGTGGGGTTTACCATGACCATCTTGCAAGGCACTGTGCATGGGAAGAGTGTTCAAGGATTAAACAAAAAAGAGATTGGAGGAAAATATAAAAGAGTGGACGTGAAGATCTAAAGCTGAAACTTATACCGTGGCAAAAAATCAAGATGTATGGCGGTTTTGACAAGCTGCAATAACGGTCCCCCTAAACGATCTTCTAGGTTACGGGCTAAAGATGATATATATATATTAATATATTTATATATAGGCACCTGACGATGGCGTTGTGCTGATTCTAGCTTTATCCACCATCACCAATACCTCCCCAGTACGTTTTAGGCCCCAGAGAATAGGCCCGCGACCCTAATCTCATTTACTTGATCTATTACACCTATGGACTTGCTCACATAATTTTTAACTACATATTGAATGCACTGAAGGCTGACGTAACTGTTCAAAACCAGTACGCTTTGGGTTGAAACTGAACAGATTTCGTAAAAAACGGGTAACATTATTTCCAAAAGTACTAACTGTCATGAAAGGGGTAATCATTACATAAGACTTGTTTCATTAAGTACGCTGGTTGTTGTATACCATAAATAGATAAAGAAGATGACTATTCAGTTTGTTTCAGGGCAGGATTCTGTGGAAGGATCACTCTCAACACTGATTTGTTGTGTTTTGTACAGTTATTTGTTTTATTTCTCTATGGGGATTATGTATGGATTGATTATAAATCTTGGCACAATATGATTGCTGATGAGTTTTGTAATTTAGTTGATCTCAACATTTGACGTTTCATGGGTATTTTCTCAATGAGTCCGTAGCCCTTCTGAACTACAGATGCCCATGGCTCAACTATGAGCTTCAATACCATACAAGATCTAAAATGAGTGGCGTCACACAATTCCAACTGAAGATCATGTGTTTCTGCCTTATGAGCCGTAATTGGTGTGCAAAAAACATAGATAGATAGATGTCAAATGGCACAACAGTCTTTAAAAATCTATGGGTTGGGGCAGGGGGAAACGAGACAGAGGCAGACCAAGGTGAAGATGAACACACACCAGCACAAAAGAGATTCTGAAGTTGATAGTGGTGGATGCGGGAGAACTCGCTAAAGATCGAGTCCTTCAGAGGAGCTATGCGCGAGCGACATTCTGTAACAACATGCTACTTGATGATGATGATTTTATTTGCCAAAGTATGCTTGCTAGCGATGACCCAAAAGAACAGTATTTTATTGCACTCTGAAAACATATCTAACGTACAACAACAAAGAAATTGAAGTAATACTTACTTACTTTTCGCGTCCAAGCAAAACATAATTTTTTTGTCCATCCAGTGTTCAGCGAGTGGAATTCCCTGTCATTTACCTACAGCAAGTCGCTATTGCTACATCCGGGAGGTTGGGACAAATCGTCATTTGACCTGGATCTTGTACTACCGGCAGTCACATTTATCGCCGTCCGAGAGACCCCATTTATCGCCGTCCGAGAGACC
Organism: Ariolimax columbianus; assembly: GCA_036924085.1. Classification (NCBI taxonomy): domain Eukaryota; kingdom Metazoa; phylum Mollusca; class Gastropoda; order Stylommatophora; family Arionidae; genus Ariolimax; species Ariolimax columbianus. The sequence goes on along the minus strand of JAVGWX010000008.1, from coordinate 72,659,004 downwards.
CCATTTATTCCCGTCCGAGAGACCCCATTTATCGCCGTCCGAGAGACCCCATTTATCGCCATCCGAGAGACCCCATTTCTTCATGTTCCTCCTACATCGCGATACGCCAGTTTGAAGTCTATATATTGTCTTCCAAAGTGAGTAAGGTAAGTGATGTCCAGTGGCAGGTTGTTCGTGAAGATCGATCCCTGAGTCTGTCTGGTTCGATCCACGTGTTACACGTTCTATTCGATCCAGCTGTAAATGAGTACCCGAATACCGTTAGAGGCCAAGATGCAGCATTGAATGAGCTGACAGCAGACAGTAATACGTAGCTAACAGAGATCCTATTCCGCTCTGGAAACATACTGCACTAGTCACTAGTGTAGTCTTACCAAGCCTGATCGCAGTGGGAAGACAAAGTTTGCTTGCTAATCAGCTAGCTGAAATCAGATGTGTCGGGCCCAAAGACAAAGATATCGCAGACTAACTGTGAACCACGACACAAAGTCATTTTCATGAGGAACGTCGATGAATATGAAGAAAGTCTTACTGTTCCTAGGGAAGGGAAGGATAGACAGAAAAAGGGCACATGCCCTACCAGGTCATTAGAAAGAACTGAGAACTAGAACAATGAAGTTTCTAACACTCCATCTCTGACAGCAGTGTCTTCTATAGAACTACATTTTCCATTGTGCTCGAACCTGCCTCTTCTCAAAACGAATTGTTGACCTCCGTTAAGAGGCTTTCACCAAATCACTTTGAGAGCTTTTGCAGTGATCGTTTCTGAAGTATGATGTTGTGCATACTGACGTTGCTAGCATGGCCAACTATCTTTAGCCATTTTAACGGCATACATGAAAGCCAGTGGTTCTATTCTGTCCTCCCCAGAAATGGTATCTGGAGCCACTCGGGGAGATAGACCGTCTTCTCACAGTACATATTAATGTAACATTTCATAATAATTTAATATTCTTCTATACCTCCGCAGGATGAAATACTCAGCAGTTTATTTTTCAAATGTCAGGCGCTTGGAAATAAACCTCACTGTATAAAACCTGACACACTTTTCTGCGGAAAAAAAACAGGTCTGCATCTTGTTAGACATTTTTAACAAAACGAGTCAGTAGATTTACGTTTGGCGCCAACAATCTCATTGGGCAAATCATAATACGGTAGAACCTAGCCTGTATGAGATCCAAGCACATACAAGCATTATGTACAGTTCTTACAAGGATACCAATTCGTCCTATTCTGGTATACTCTTATTGGAGTGAAACGAATTTCGCGTGGTTGGAGAATAGAAACTGACATTTCTTTGGAAGCCTTACTCAATAAACAGCAGACCAAAGTAATAAGTTTTGTTCTGGAACCATCAAAATATTAAATGAGTAACCAAACACAATAAAATCAAGTAAACGGACGGGAAAATGATACCTTACTTTAATCAGTATCCCTTCAGCAATGGACGTAGCGACAACTTAGATATGCGCTCTTAAATCACGTTAGACAAACAGGAAATTCAGAGCGGAACGAGCGGTCCTGACTATAGAACTAGCAGTTTCGGTAAAAAACGAGGCTTCACCGTGAAAACGAGCCAGATAAGGTCATTCAGCCGACCGATCAACAAGGAAATTAAGACGTCTGCCTTTCACTTGTCCTCTGCTTTCAAGTGTGACATCAATCAGATTTCCGCTCCACAGCCGGTGTAGTTCAGCGGGCGTGTTACAAGAGACTATCATATTTCATGCAGGTGTTGACATGCTTCAAAAAAAAACCCAGAGCTAGAGCTGGCGCTGCTGTAGTGCTTTCACCAAGAGACACATTTCAAGTGAAATTATTCATTTCTGTAATAGATCTCCTTAAGGAAAACTTTTGGACTCTAAAAAAACGAACTAACGAAAGGGACGAAACAATGGTGATTCGAATTCCTCAAGTTTGACTTGGCTTGGCTTGGCTTGGTTTGGCTTGGTTTGGCTTGGCTTGGCTTCGTTCGTTCTCAATCTCCCGCTATCAAGCCCTTAAAGGGCTTAAGTAGCAGAATGTAGTCCAGAGAACGGAATGCGTTGCGTCGTAGTTTACAGCTTTACTGCGATATTTGCACATTTCGGTCTAACACATCGTCTTCTTCTTCTTCGTACGCTGTCAGACGTCAACTTGAATTTGTTCGAAGAAAGCAGATGTCATCCTGAGGCTGGCAACACTAGACAAACTCTATGGCAGTGTCGACACTGCCATAGAGTTTGTCTAGTGTTGCCACTGGTGATGGCCACATGTGCTTTCTCTGGTCTTCGTATGTCGGACCATTTTGCAGCAGATGTTCAGCGGTCAGTTTCCCTGTACCACAGGTGCATTCGTCAGTGCCACCTATCTTCAGTTTATTGAATAGGTGGTACCTCAGTCAGTTGGGGCCTGTGCGGAGTCTGAAGACCACGACCTGCTCTCTTCTGTTCAGCTGGTAATAAGCATCATTTTTTGTGTAGCCAGTATGTTCTGTTTCCCATTTGGCCATGTATCTGACCCTAATAAGCCTTTTGGACTCTTCGTAGGTTACACTCGAATCTGGTTGTGGTAGTCTTGCACCTTCTTTTGCCAGTCTGCCTGCCTCCTCGTTGCCTTGGATGTTACAATGGGATGGAACACATATGACTTCAGCAAGCATTTTTTGAGTATCGGGTTAACATTCCCTCTTCGATCCTTTCTCCTTAGCCAGTCTGCCCTGCTGCAGCCTGTTATCCAGGATCACTGCGTCGAGGTGTAGAAGGGTCTTGGCAGCTCTGTTTCGATAGCCCTGACGCTAGCAGTCAGCTATGGGTCGCTGACCACTGCAGCTCATGCGCTGCTTAGCATCTTGATCCAAAATTCCTCAAGTTTCAAGCGTTCTCTGATCTCAATGGGGGTGAGATCGGACTCTTAGTCTTATGGGACTGTCAATTCAAAAGGTATATGTACACGTCGTGCGCGTTAAATAACAGGCGGTGAGTCGCTGCCAATGCGAAAAATGCTACAGTAACAAAATTTCCATCAAAAACTGACTTGCATGCAGGTAAAAAGACGACAGCAGCCCCTACATAATCTGTTTATCTGCACATTCGATTACAAGCACATATAAGAGCACCTACACCCCAGAACTTAGAAGAGACGGTACTAAGCGAAGAGAGACATAGGCAGAAGAGCAATAGTATCAAATTATTATACACACGGATTTTCATTTTTAGTAGATTTAGAAGCTTCAGGTGCGCAGCAATGTTCTTATATGGAGCGGAGTTCATTCATTCATAGGTGCCTCAGTCTTTGAAGACCATGCGCGTGGTACCCTGTGAGTAGCCTCACAGGGCGCAAGTATGGGCGCTGAATATGGAGACCCTGGGCTGCCCAAACTGCAGGATCCCCCTCTCGGACTCGCTGGAAAAATCCAAAGGAATGCAAAGCATGACAATTTGGCAGCAGCTCAGCTGCAGGAGCTGCCGGAATGAGTTCGCAATTTTGAAACCATCCGCCTTAGGTGCTACCACATCGGATTTTCTTTCTTGGTTACTTCCGTAGCAAGAGTAGAAGTAGGACTGCGTGAAAGAGCAAATCATGGTGTGGGTTTTATAATACACACAGAGAGGGCAAAACTCATCACAGATAAAGAGTAGGAGAAGGACTGCGTGAAAGAGCAAATCATGGTGTGGGTTTTATAATACACCCAGAGAGGGCAAAACTCATCACAGATAAAGAGTATGTATCGGACAGAATTATACCGCTACAATATATAGAACAGGTGAAAAAAACAGCAGCTGCCATCCAAGTGTATGCTCCGTGTAATGACAGCTACACTGAGGAAGATATAAGGGAGTTCTTCGAGAAGCTGTCCGATACTTTAAATAGGGTTAATGGGAAGAACGAGTTGATAGTGACAGGGGATTTCAACGGGAAGGTGGAGAAAGAATCAATACAAGAGCCATGTCTTGGTGCATTTAGTGATTTCACATCAAAACGGAATGGCAATGGGGAAGGGCTGATAAATCTATGTCTTGAATAGGGCCTGATAATAACAAACACTTTTTTCCAACACCAGAAAAGCCATATAAAAACATAGTATCAGATGCAATGATACTGGCATATCATCCCAAATAGACATACTAGTCAGAGGGAGACAAAGACCAGAAATTACAGACTCAAGAGTGTTTCCTAATATCATTATGGACATTGATCATCGTCCTGCTGTACTAACCAAAATACCTACTTTCTAAAGCGAAAAGAAGTTGCAAAGACAGATATACGTCACAAATATGACAAAACCTGAGGAGAAAGACATCCGCAAAGATATACAACGTGAAATGAAAGACATATACGAGGCCCTGCCAGTAACAACTGGCAATGTAACGAATGAGTGGTAGAGGTTCAAATCAGCGCTGATGAACACAGCGAACGCAAAACGCAGTAGAAAGAAACTTCGACAATTCTAAAAGAAAAGAACAGCGTCGTGGAATCAACAGATACATGAAGCAATACGAGCTAAGGAAAAATTATACAAGAAGTGGTTGAAATTGAAGTCACAAGAAGATTACATAATCTACAGACTAGCAAGAACGCCTTCGAAACTGTAATCAAGAACTCCAAACAAACGCATGGAATAAATACGGCAAACAATTTTCTTTAAAAGAGTCAGGGCAATGGGAGTTAGAGCCGATTAAAGCTTGTGGTTACCTATGAGTAAAATGGTTACATAGAATAATCTCATTAGCTTCGGAGCAAAGTAGAGTCCATGAAGACTTGCAAAAAGTTATCAGTGTGCCAATCTGGAAAAACAAAGGCAACAAAATAGAGTGTGATACCTACCGGGCGATATCGCTTCTAAGCCACACAGGAAAACTAAGGGAAAATCCCGGAGCAGAGAATTCGGCCGATCCTAGAACCACAACTGAGTGGGGCTCAATTTGGTTTCCGACGAGTTGTTTCCAACTGAAAGCCAGTGCACTAAGCACTGCCCTATCTCGGTTCCCAAACTGTATAGTGCTGAGAATAATGTTTCGGAGCCCTATTTCCTTCATGTCCACTTTTATCTGGCGCAGTTAAGACGCCTACTTGTGAATAGATGCATGACGTTAGTGAAGGAAAGACAGCGCCAAATAAAACAGGCCGACCCACCTTGTAAATGTATTGAGCCAGGTACAACAAAGTCTCAACACTTCATCCCGGACAGCAATGTGTGCCATGGAACTACCTTTTCTATAATAGCGACATAAAATGTATGGATATATCAGGATATTTTTGCTTGTAATTTTTACTCTCATTTCTTTAGGGTTTTTCATTTTGATTTACATTTCTGCCCTTGTTATTTCGTCTGTTAGTAGCTCGTTAACATTTATTTATCCCTGCTCTTATCCTGCTAACCTGTTACTGCATATATGTTGCTACTTATATGACAACGACATAGATCATCTGAGAAATCAAGGTAATCTAGCTGTTTATGGAGATTATTGTAGTATTCCAGTTTTAAAGTTTGTTGAATAAACATGAGAAAGGTTTTTGAAGACAGTAGACATCTCTGTTTTATTACAGTTTTGAATTTTAACAGGTCTGATAGTTTGCATTGTGGACTAATGATAAGGTGACTTGTTCATAGAAATCTGGAATAATTGTTATATTTGTTTCTTGTACTTGATTGTGTTCCAGAGATTTTCATATCACTGTGCTATCTATAATATCAACTATCTTTTCAAAGTCTGCAAAGTGCAAATATAGAGCTGCTTGTCATTTATTTAATAGCTCGGGAATGCCCCGGGGAAATCGTAGGTTCAGTTCTAGATCATCAGAGGGAAGAAGAAGAACAAGAAGAAGTAGAAGCAGAACAAGAAGAACAAGAAGCAGAACAAGAAGAACAAGAAGAACAAGAAGAACAAGAAGAACAAGAAGCAGAACAAGAAGAACAAGAAGAACAAGAAGCAGAACAAGAAGAACAAGAAGAACAAGAAGCAGAACAAGAAGAACAAGAAGAACAAGAAGCAGAACAAGAAGAACAAGAAGAACAAGAAGCAGAACAAGAAGAACAAGAAGAACAAGAAGCAGAACAAGAAGAACAAGAAGAACAAGAAGAACAAGAAGAACAAGAAGCAGAACAAGAAGAACAAGAAGAACAAGAAGCAGAACAAGAAGAACAAGAAGAACAAGAAGAACAAGAAGAACAAGAAGCAGAACAAGAAGAACAAGAAGAACAAGAAGCAGAACAAGAAGAACAAGAAGAACAAGAAGAACAAGAAGAACAAGAAGAAGTAGAAGAACAAGAAGAACAAGAAGCAGAACAAGAAGATGTATGTGTTCTATTGTCTGACATGTTATTTCTATACAATGACAACATAATGAGATATGTAGAATTTGTGTCTGGAATGCTAACTGGCTGAGTATTATGTGCTGATGACGTAGTCTTTCTGCAAAAATGTGAATACAAGTTCCAGAACATGGCTAATGTACTAAGAGCAGAGATATAAAATAAAGACACTAACCTGTGCATCTTCAAGTATTAATAATAATGTTCGCTTAGGCGCAGGACTGGTAGATGCGAATTTTTGTCCCAAGGGAAATGTCGCCATTACTTCACTCACGTCGGAGGTCGTGCTGAACGGATGCAGCTAGTCCGATCCGCCTTGACACATCGGGACTGCTGCGTCCGTCGGATGAAATCATTCTACCGAGATAGATGAATTCGTTAGTGCCCTCCGCAGTGTGACCTTGAGTTTCAATACCATGGGGTGCTGTGTCGGAATTGAGGTTCTGAACTTTGGTCTAAACCAGGATATAGACAGGCCAAGGGAGGGCGTTTCACTGTCTAACATTTCCAAATAGCGCTGCAGCCCAGATCTATCTGTGCCGAACAGGACAATGTCGTCCGCGTTAATGAGCTATACTATTCTGATGAGCGGTGAGGCAGTCAAAAAGCCAGTTGACTGCCCGGTAGAATAGGTCGAGGACAAGAATACGTCCCTGTCTGACACCGGAAGTCGTGGGAATCTGTCAGAGAGAGCACCACCAAATCGAACTCTGGCGCCGGTGCCCTTGTGTAGCTCCTTGATCAGGTTCAACAGATGGGCCGGGGGGCCTATTTTCTGGTGGGCTTTTAAAAACACCCGGCCGACCAACCGATTCGAAGGCGGACTTCAAGATCGTGTATGCACGGTGCAGATGAGGGGCAGAGCCAGAACGGCCCTGGGTGAAGCCAGACTGTTCTGGGCCGACGTTTTGTGCTCAAGAGAGGCTTGAGCCTAGCCAGTAGCACGTGGGCAAACGCTTTCCCCGGTACCGAGAGTAGTGTTATAGGCCTGTAATTATTGCAGCCTTTGGGACTCCCCTTGCCTTTGTACAGGGAGACGACGATTCCACCGCGACAGTCGACCGGGACGTGTTCCGTCCTCCATACTTCTCTCTTTCGCCTTCTATCATCCAGGGGTGCATAGGTCATCAACCAACCCTCGCCAAGAAGTTCTGTCCTGTGCACTCTTTTCCACTTCCTTCCAGCCTTTTTCTGTTATCTTTACGTCCGCTTCCAGATCTTGTCTCTGTGTATTCCTTGGTCTGCCTACTCTTCTCCTTCCCTGGGAGTTCCACGACAGCGATTGCCTGGTAATACTGGCCAGGGGATTTCGTATTGTATGACCCATCCATCTCCACTTTCTTCTTAAGATTTCTTTTTCCAATTTACTTTGTCCCGCTCTCTCCCACAGTCTGTCGTTTGTAACTTTGTCAAACTATTTTATACCAAGAATCTTTCTCAGGCATCTGTTGACATAACCCTGTAGTTTCCTGTCATCGCCTTTGGTCATTCTCCAGGTTTCCGCTCCATACAGCAGGGCTGGCTTCACATTTGAATTAAAATTAATCATTTGCGAAACTCAATCAAATAAACAGAGAAATCGCTTACAGCACATTAATTTTTATTCCTGAGACAGTGAGACACAAAATAAATTATATTTTTCCTGAAAAATTGTTTTCGTAAAAGATCATTGGAGGCATACATAAAATAGACGACAAACTTGTGGAAAAACCGTGTGACACATCATAGGCAAAGATAAGTATATTATTAAATTTTAAGTGAATATTAAGTGCATTCAATTTACATTCGAAGGGTAACATGCAAGAATGTATGGATCGGATCGTCACAGCTAGCACAAATCTTCGGCCTCACATCTTAGTTCATAGTTCGACTTGTTCTTTGCCAATGGGTGGTCACCCTTGAGTGGGTCCCACTTCAAGATCCACCAGCGTGTATCGTCCAGTGAGATAGTAGTATGTCTTTTGTGTGGTCGTGTGTGTTGTACTTTTCTAGTGAATCTCCCCAGCGAGTTGGGGGGCCGTTCTCGAGGTCTTTTTTTTGTTGCGTGGATATCACATGGTGGTTAGGGTACTCCATCTTTCGTCTTGTTTTCTTGATATATTTTTTTTTCTTTTTTGCGTTCACCTTATTTATCTATTCCCCAAGTCAGTGTGCGTTGCACTGTGTTTTTATTTTGCGCCTGTCGGCCCAGTGCATCCGACTTCAGCATGCATTTTATATAAGGGTCTGCTCCCTCCTTCATTTTCTAAGGGTTTGCTTCCCCGGGGTAACGGCCGGTGCTGTGATGGGGATCGAACCCAGCACCTTCGGTTGTGAGCCGAGTCACTTAACTACTAGCCCACGCCGTCCCGTCTGGATATATGAACTGCCCAGGGGTGTTTTGAGTAGTTGACGTTCTGTAGGACATCCTTGATGTGTAACATTCTCCGGATGGCGATATTGTGTAGTTCGCTTTGCCACTGTTGTATGTGCTGTTTGTTAGCTCTCTGCTGCTTTTGTTAGAGACCAGGTTTCGCTACCATAGCAACGCGCTGGTGTGACTACCGAGACGAAGATGTCTGCACGTAGTGTGGTGTCTTTTGTGGTGTCTGTTGCTGTCATGATGGAGTTGAAGGCTGCCCAGCCCGCCCGTTTCCGTCTGGCGATCTCAGGTTTTATGTTGTTCTCCATGTTGAAGAGACTTCCCAGACAGGCCTATTCGTCAGCGTCCTCTATGAGTTTTCCACTCAAGAGTATAGGAATGGGCTCTGCGAAACGATTGCGTTTAGTTCTGGTTTTCCATTGATTTATAGCTAGACCTACTTTCCTGTCTTCCGTGTCTAGTGATCGAAGCACCTCTGTCACTTCTAGGGGCGTCTCTGTGATGAGGACAATGTCGTCTGCGAATCTGATGGGGTTTAGTATTCGTCCATAAATTTGCATGCCGTAGTTGTCACAGTCTCAGTGCCTCATCATCGACTCCAGGCATGCAGAGAATAGGTTCCTCGAGATGGGATCTCCTTGCCATACTCTCTTCTCGGTCGCGATGGTGATGGGATGAGTGAATGGGTGGATGACGCTGGTGCATCCATTGTATCATTTCTGAAGTATTTCTCTGTAGTGGAGGTCTACTCCTTGCTCACCCAGCGCTTTAAACACAAATATGTTTCAACCGAGTCAAATTGCCTTAATACTAACATCCATTGGCTACAAAAAAGCCTCACCATCTTTATCACAAAAACAGAGGTTCTACATCAACCGGCTCCAGATATTGCTTATTCAGAACCGTCATGCACGGTACACGGGCACTGTGTAAACAAATGTGAACAGATTCACGTACCTTGGCAGTACTCTGTCACAGATTATTCACATAGATGATGAGGTGGATACAAGGATAGCAAGGGCAAGTGGGGCATTTGGTCGACTTCAAATGTGTGGGATAGGATCAAGACTTACACAAAAATGATGGTCTAGACTTACAATTGTTCTACCTACCTTCTTATATGCGTGTGAGATCTGGATCCTTTAAAGTCGTCATGTTGAGAAACAACACCACTTCCACATGCACTGCATGAGGAAACTACTGAGGATTAGATGGCAGAAAATGGTGTCAAATACAGATGTGTTAGAGCGACGGGCATGTCCAGTATACACACCATGATATGTGCAGCACAGCTGAGATAGGCTGGCCTTGTGGTACGCATGTCGTGTCACGGAGAGATGGGCTGGCCTTGTGGTACGCATATCGGGTCACGGAGAGATGGGCTGGCCTTGTGGTACGCATGTCGGGTCACGGAGAGATGGGATGGCCTCGTGGTACGCATGTCTGGTCACGGAGAGATGGGCTGGCCTTGTGGTACGCATGTCGGGTCACGGAGACATGGGCTGGCCTTGTGGTACGCATGTCGGATCACGGAGAGATGGGCTGGCCTTGTGGTACGCATGTCGGATCACGGAGAGATGGGCTGGCCTTGTGGCACGCATGTCGGATGAACGTCCACCAAAAGAGTTGCTCTATGGTGACCTCCAAAATGGCGCGAGAACATGCGGTCGACACAATGAAACATGTACAAGGAAACACTTAAGAGATCACTGATTTGGATATTAACCATGGTGACTGGGAAGTAACTGGTACAGCACTATTGCGGAGGGTGTTCATAGTAATGAGGCATCAATAATAAATGATGCCAACTAGAGACGATCACTCCGCAAGCCAGCTCACAGCAATCCTTCTTCAACCCTGGCGGAGAGGGTGCCATTGTTTCATTGTACTAAGTGCAACAGACAATTCAGAGCTCTGATTGGCTTATTTAGCCATCTTCGAACTCATGTGAAAAGTAAATCTGACAAAGTGGCCCTCATCGATTTCGATAGACGAACGACAGAACAGTATGGTACAGACCAAGAAAGGTTGAGAAAGACAGGCAAATAAGATCTGGAACGGCATGCATAATTGGGAGGGAAATTAGCAAGAATGGGAAGTGTACCAATTATCAGCGAACAGATTGCTGGAGAAGGAACTCACCGTCCCCACCATGTGATATGAGGTATGATGGTCAATCAATGACAACCTTTTCAGCTCCCCACGGAGCTCTGATCTTCAACGACAACACGACAAATTGTATTGTACTGGGTCATTCGCCCTAGAAATGTTCCCGTGTTTCCCGTTTAACCTTACATTTGTCCCCTTCTCCACCCGCATTTTGGTTTCCTTCTACCTCGATTGTCCTGGAGATTTCAATATAGATTCTGCTTTGTGATGCCTTTAACTGGTTTCTCTAATGTGCGTCCTTTACATAACTAACATCTTCACCTGATCGCGTGTTCACGTGGGGCTCTGTTCAGCTATTCTATATTACTGGTCTGATCATATGATTTCAACCCTCTTGTTCTGCACATGCATACATTTGTCAATGATTCCAGTAATTATCCTATTTTACAATATCAAAAGCAGAGTTTCAGCAGTTAAGACCCTGTCCTTATGGCTATGTCTCTCTTACACGTGTCATGGGAAGGGGGAACATATAACACATTGCTAATAATGGCACAATCGTAGATCAAGAGGCATAGGAAGAAAACAGAATATACGCTATATGATATTGTCAGAACAAGGGACACAATAGTAGAGGTATAGAAAAACAGTATATTATTGGTTAGAATATATTATGAGAGGTTCTAAATGTTGTTATAGTCGGGAGTTCGGTTGAAGATGAACTCTCCACAAACTAAATGCTCCCATGGCGTGCGTCTCATACAGCCTCTGACAGCCGAACTGTTTTTACTAACTTTGAAGGGGCGGAAGGCGAGCCACTGGGGTCTTAAAAGAAGTAGTTTCGGGCAGATGCAGAGAGCCTAGCGGTGCAGCTTATCTAGGAGAAAGAAAACTCTGATTCTGATTTCAAACTATCTGACGCCTTGGAGAAAAGATTCTAGCGTATCTTATCGGATTTTTGTCAGATATGGCTGTGCAACCTGTTTTCTGGTAGCTCTGAAGGTTGATCATCGTCTCCCAGACCTGACAACCGGCGGTTTGCGAAGGAGAACACGGAAGAGGATACAATGTCATATCCTAGAGCGAGGAAAGGAAACCTATGCTGAGTGTTGTTGCAGGACCTTAGCTTTGGTTGGCGGATGGTCTAGGAGTGAAGCCTCGACAGGCAAACAGATAGAGCGTTGCTCTGCTGACCCGGCTGCTTCTGCAGCTTGCCTTGTTCCAAGTGTATTGGTATCACCTTTCCCTTGGAGCAAATAAGACAGATAGAGACTGGGACCGTACTGAATAGGCAACACATGGTCTCTATATTTCTGCCCGGGCTTTGTGCTAAAAGCACAATTACTATCCTCTGACAAGTCGAAAAGTGCCCATGATGATGATATTATGAGAATAAGTGACAAAGCTATAGAGAAGCATTAAGAGGAAAATAAAAGATTGGGATAACAATTGACACATTATTTTTGGATAACCAAATAAGAGTTATAGAACGTGGTTTACATGGTCGAGAAGGAACAGTTATTGGATCGATTCACAACCTAATCCTGCTTGCGTCCGGATTCATAAAATGGGAGATGAGAATTCAAGGGACAGTACTTCATAGTACAAGGATGACCTATTTCATGGATAATGTCTCTTTTCACGAAACCTAACGTTATGGTCGACCATTGGTTGAAAATGATGTTTTACGCTTTCTGTCAGACGGATACGATGACCGAAATGCAGACAAGATTCAAATGTTTCTTTACAAGAGAACGTTAACATACTATATTATTGTTGTTCTTATGGGATGTTGCACATTAACCTTTCTTGTATTTTCGTTATCATTGGTTATGACTTTTCTGCAGTGCTATGCATATTGAGGTACATATGCCACTTCACAGCGGATGAATATTTGATTTGTTTCCTGGCTCATAGAAAGTCATCTCAAGCAGCGCTTTCATCAACGTGCTAACAGACTGCTCATGTTTTTTGTCTTTGTCACAATCGCTGCCATTGTGACAGTAATTGAATGAATTGCGTTGCAGTTGTCGTGACTAGATTTCCTGTACATCATCTTTGGCTCTGTAGAGGATGAAGATTGTCACAAAATATACGTCATCATAAACCAATGACCACTATCAATGTTGTGAGCTCACTTAGAAAAGTAAGCCCGTTACGTCGAACGACCACTACCATGTGCAACTGTTAAGGCTATGTTCGTGCGTACCGTATCGACCGATATCCTACAGACTCTCGGGGGGGGGGGGGGGGGTGGAGGGGGAAGGCGAGTACCCCGCTGCCTCGGGATGAGGAGAATGTGTTAAAACAAACGTTTGTGACAGGCTTTCTGTGTCTGTCCGAGTCTGACTCCCTGTGTTTTCGTGTTCTGCCCCCGAGACCTCTGGATTGTGTCCACCTCAGCGTGACACTTGCTGTGCTCAGAATACGAGGCTGGGAGAGGTATCGTGAAACCTCCGGTAAAGGGGGCAGGAGGAACATGGCTCCAGTCCAAGCACGGAGGTCCTTGAGTAGTGATAACCTGGACTGGATTCTGGTGTGCAGTTAAGCGGAACTTTGAACGCCATCTTGTACTGGTTCCCCACAGTTAAAGCAAGGCATGAAATGCAGCATTACAAACAGATAACTGATCGAAAGCACATAAATTTCACAGAATATAGTCAGTTATACCATCTGGCAAAGGAGTTGTGAATTATAATCCGAACAGGAACCAGCAAACATCATAAGACGACACAATCACCGATAAGTGTCCCTCGATGCTGATATTTAATCTGTAGGTTTGTTTGGCGATTGCCATCGCTTTTGTTTTACTACCATTAATCGCCATATCAAATACCTTGCCTGTGTCACTGATGTTGGTGAGTAGACTATGTAACGGTTTCTCTGTTTCTCCTATGATGGCTTGATCATCTGCCAACTTGATGGCACTAATTCCTTCTCCATTTACTTTGACCCTAATGTTTCAATTTCTGGTGGATTCTTCTATCCTCATCTCCGAATAAACATTAAATAGGCTTGGAGATAATAAGCATCCCTGTCTCACCTTTCTTGATTGCCACTGGGTTTGTTATTCCCTGATTGCTGTATTCGCTGTTTGATTATCCTACAAGTTATGTATTAGTTAAATTATGGCTTTATCCACCTTAAGCTACTATACGACAGGGGAGACGTTTGTTCCATGGCATCATGCCAAATGTCGTGTATAGTCAATAAAGCAAGAAACATCAGTGTTCAAACTGCATCTAAAGTGTTACGAAACTGGTTTTCATTTAACAGAGATTATTTCTTGTTATCAATTCTTCTTTTAATTATCTTCAATATATTTTTCGAAGCATATGATATTAGGCTTATCTAACGAAATTGGCTGAAATAATTGGATTTGACTTTTTGGGTATTGGGATGATTACTAATATTGTGTGATCTGCAAGGCAAATACCTTCTGGGTAAATATTGTTCACATGTTGAAAAAGTAATTGTTGCAGGGTTTTTTTCTGCAGCTTTGATGAGGTCAATGGTATATCATCTATCCCTGATGCTTTGTTATGTGGAATGCAGTGTAGAGCTGTGTCAAATTCCTCTCAAATTCCAAGTTATTGACTGATTTGTATCTTCAAATCAAACTCCTTTAAGATTTATAAACTTGGGTGATGTAGTTTTTATCGTTACACAATTCTTTTACGTATTCTCTCCATCTCTCTGTTTTATCCATTGTGTCTGTCAGAAAGTGCCTATTGTTGTCCCAAATTGATCTTAGTTGAATTCCCCCCACTCTTTCTATATGTTTGTTTGATTTTCTTATGCGTCAGATCTGGCCTTCCTGTTCCATTGAAATCTTCCTTTTCACCATTTCTCTAGTGCTATTTTACATTTCTTATTTCCTTTTTTTATTTTTATGTTACAATACCTGCTCCTGCCCCCGCTCACTTTTGATGTTCTTTCACTGACGTCTTTCTTCCATCAGTCTATTTCTGTTGTCACACAAGGTTTCCTGTGTCCTACTTCCCTGATCCGTATCATGTCTTCTCCTGCAGTCGTAATTGCTATCTGTATACATTTCCATTGGTGTTTTGTGTCTTTGGAGGCATATTATTTTTGCCATGCTCTCTTCTTCCTTTTTTTTTTAAAGTTAGCCTTTGTTTTTAACTCGTACAGCGCAGTGATGTTCCATTTGAAATTTTTAGTTCTTTTCGGAAACGTTTTCCATCGTTGGCATTTCATCTCAAGTAGGTTATGTTCCGTATCAAGATTTGATACTGGCTATGCCATAGATTTAATAGATTTCTTACTTGATTTCGATATCGTGTTTTCACCAGAGAGTACTAGTAATCATTTAAGATTCCCTGGGTTCATCTACGTATACCGTCTTCTATTACGGACTTGATACCAAGTGTTTGTTATCATATATTTTTCTTGCTTCTACAAAACTCAACTAATCGTTGTCCTTATACATTTCTTTTTCCTAGTCCATATTTCTCTACTATATCTCCTTTAAAGTCCATTTCAAATGTTGCATTCCAGTCTCCAAGTATAATAACATTCTCTGCTGCTTTAGTTGATTTTAATATTTCTTCTATAAGGTCGTCTCTTTCTCTTCTATCTCTTCGTCGTCATGGCTGGTAGTGTGTATGTAAACCTGTATAAGAAATGTCTTCAACTGCCGTATCTAATCTGAAAGCAATTATTCTCTGGCTTTAAATGTTGACATATGTTACTGCTTCTGTTGCGTGTTTGTTCACCACGAACGACACTCCCGATTGTCCCTCTTCATTTCCTAAGTGAATCTCGCGATATTCATGGCTCTGGTATTCCCTTCTTCCACAGTGAGAATTTATATTTGTTTCCAATTTTTTTCTTTGTGCCCTGATATGTTCAGTTTTACATGTCAAAACTAATTCCAGCAACCGTTTCAATCACTAAATCATAAAATGAGTCTTTCAGTCTTAAGGGTTGTAACATTTATTTTTCTTTAGAAATTATATTCAATCCACTAAAACTAAATTGTCCTTCAATAGCCGTTTCATGTAACCGTTTCAAAGCAGAAAATGAGCGCTCTACAGTGCTCGGAATAGTTAAAAATAAATTCACTTAATTTGTACAATTTTTCAATCCCGATTCTAAATCCTTGACTATCATAACCTTGACCTAACAAGTTCAGAAATAGGCAACCTTTGGAATTCATGGCTTACATAAATTAGATAGTTCACTTTTAAGACGGATGGGATAAAGTGTGGTCCCAAAAGTCAATCGTATTGTATTTTGGAGTAAATCGGGAAAGGTTGGTCTGTAGTAGTTACATTTATGATGTGCCAGAAAAATCTTGTTTATAAAATTAAGTGCATCTTAATTTTCATTAAATAAAATGCAAACTTGAAAATCATTTATTATTGCTCTTACTATGCCCTTTATTTCTCAACATAATATTCACCAATAGTGACAAACTTATCTCATGGCTATTTCAATACACCATAACCTGCAGTATAGAAGTCTTTGGTCTGCTGTCTCAGCCACATTTGCATTTCACGTTCAAGCTCTTATCCAGTCGCGAAGCGTCTCCCAAGTTCGGTTTTGAGTGCTCCAAACAGGTGGAAATCGCTCAGAGCTAAGTCGGGACTGTATTGTGGATGTTCAAGAAGTAGCCAGCCCATTTGATCAATTTTCTCTTGGGTTAATCGAGCTGTATGTGTTCAGGCATTGTCATTTTAGTCAGCAGCGCTGGACGTTTTCTTCTAATTGCATCCAGAAACAGTATAGTCACCTTTCTTCTAGAAATTGGTTAGCTGCACTGCGTGATAATCCCAAGACACTGTAAGCATTAACTTCCTAACCGATGGTGTAACCTTCAATTTCTTGGTAGAAGTTATAGAAGGATGTTTTCATTGCATTGTAGCACGCTGTGGTTCAGGTTGATTGTGTTACATCAATTGATCGTCCTCAGAAACAATTCTATTCAGTGTACTTTCTTCATCATATGCACATAGATCCTGCAAGCACAGACGCATTTTGTTCATTTCGTGTTCGTCTGCACGCTGTCTGGGTACCAACTGCGAGCATACTTTCCGGAAATTAAATTGATCGCGCATTATGCTGTAGGCTAAACCAAGCAAACACCCAATTTCTGTTGCTACACTGTCTATCGTTTCTCATCTGTCAGCTCGAATAATCTCCTACACCAACCTCAGAAATGCTACTATTACAACCTGAATTGGACGACCCGAGCAGGCTTCATCGACAACTTTTGAGCGTCCTTGAAACAATTGATTGACCCAGTCAGGCACTCTACTGACTGAATAAGAGCAGCATGTATTCAAGCATGTTGGCAATAATATTCGTATGTTTTAGTGTCTTGTATAACACATTTACCATAAGTCTTCACTCTGGACTATGTTTCATACTTATAAACAAAAGATTGTTTTTCTAATTAGTCAAATTTTTAAACCTTCTTTTGTCACTTCCTTGTCAATCACTGTATGCATTTTTTTCCTTTTCCTTATTAAGATTGTATCATTAGTGCATCACTCGCACAAATGAAATAACAGACACAGGTCTTTCGCAAAGACCAAACCAACAGGCAATACATCAATAGAAATTGGAGATGGAGTGGACGTACACTCATTAAAAAGCTAAGCTGCATAATTATTTATGCACTGCATTGAACTCCACGTGAAAATAGAAAAACAGTAAGGTAAATTAAAACACCCGAGGAAGCAAGAAGCCAAGACCAACTCATGTCTGAAAGTGGCAGCATCAGAAGACGGCTCAAAATGTTAATTGATGGAAATGTGCTACTGCAAACCTATAATCCAACGAGATCCAAAATGAATAACCAAACCATCAACACAGGAAAAGCTGTTTATGCCTAAATAATAATATATGCATAGACTTGTATTGTACACATGAGCGAAATGGAAGAGGCTATGAGAACATTAAAGAAAAGGAAATCTCCCGGAAAAGACGGGATAACAAACGAAATGCTGATGGGGCTGGGCCAAACAGCGAAGAGGAAACTGCTATCGGTCCTGAACCAAAGCTGGAAAAGGGGAATTGTACCCCAGGCATGGAAAGACGCAGTACTGGTACCAGTACCAAAAACAGGAAAGGACAAAACAGATCCAAATGGATACAGGCCTATCAGCCTACTGAGCTGTGTCGGCAAGCTGATGGAACGTATGATAAACACCAGACTGGGCCAAACAGCAAAGAGGAAACTGCTATCGGTCCTGAACCAAAGCTGGAAAAGGGGAATTGTACCCCAGGCATGGAAAGACGCAGTACTGGTACCAGTACCAAAAACAGGAAAGGACAAAACAGATCCAAATGGATACAGGCCCATCAGCCTACTGAGCTGTGTCGGCAAGCTGATGGAACGTATGATAAACACCAGACTGGGCCAAACAGCGAAGAGGAAACTGCTAAAGCCGGCTTTAGACAGCACAGATCCACTGAGGACCAGGTCATCCTCATAGCCCAGGAAATAGAAGATGCCTACCAGGCACAGAAACACACAGTAGCTGTTTGGGTGGATCTGGAAAAGGCATTTGACATAGTCTGGAAAGACGGACTTAGAGTCAAGCTAAGAAGAAGTGATGTTTGTGGGAAAATGTACAAGTGGATCAACCACTACCTCAAACAAAGAACGGCCAGAGTCCAAGTACAAGGGCAGATGAGCAAAAAAGGTGACACTCGAGCAGGGAATACCCCAAGGGGGAGTACTGTCACCCACACTCTTCCTGGTATATATAAACGACATTACAGAGAATATACCAAGGAGAGTCCATAGCTCAATGTTTGCAGACGATCTGGCTATGTGGACCTCTGAAAAGAATCTCACCATAGCAAGAAATCGGATGCAGCAGGCCCTAACATCGCTGGAAGAGTGGGCGAACTCATGGCTGGTCAAAATAAACGAGGAGAAAACCACATGCACAATATTATCGCTTTCAATAAAACCCCAAAATACCAAATTAAGTTTAAATGGCAAATTCCTGCAGCCAAACGACAACCCAACCTATCTGGGAGTCACATTTGATCGGCGCATGACATGGAAAAGTCAGATCGAGAGAAACCGAATGAGAGCCAGAGAAAGAATGGCAATAATGAGGAAACTTGCTGGCACAAGCTGGGGAGCAGACGAAGGCATACTAAAGAAACTGTACACTGGAAGAGTGAGACCAGTACTCGAGTATGGCATTGCGGCATGGACAACAGCAGCAAAGGCGAACTTCGATAAAGTTAGCAAACTTCAAAACCAAGCCATGAGAGTTATAACAGGAGGCATGAAGTCAACGCCAATTGTAGAACTTGAAAAGATTACAAAACTGCAATCCATGACCGATAGAAGAGACTGCAGAGCCCAGCTGCAGTCAGAGAAACTCCGAAGACTGACTGACCATGCAATGTACCAGAGACTAAACAATTTGGGAACTGGGAAACTAAAGCGGAGAAACTTTGCAGAAATAGCCAAAGCAAAGATGCACGAAGATCCCATAAACGCAATAACAACACCAAAACCCATCACTACTGTACGAAAACCTACCTGGAGGCAGGATATATTTCCAGAGGTGGTAGAAAATATACCAGGTATTGGAAACAAAAACTGCCAGACTGAAAAAGAAAGGAGAGATACTACCCTAAGCTTTATATCGAAAAGCTACCCAAGCATGGACTGGACCCATGCATACACCGACGGTTCTGTAACAAACACTACACAGAACGGAGGGGCAGGAGCATTCCTGAACCTACCAAATGGCAGACAAATAACACTGTCATTTGCTACTGGTAAGTACACAAGCAATTTCAGAGCGGAGGCAGAGGCACTGAGGGTGGCAGTGGAAGAAATGGTAACACACAGTGAAAATGAAAGCCATATAGTCCTGCTTACAGATGCTCTCGCCGTAGTCACAGCGCTAAAAAGCCAGAAAAACACTGAGCTTAATGACTTAAGAGCAGCACTCTGCAAACTGTGCCAGCAGTCCGCACCAAAAAGGGTAGTGGTACAGTGGGCCCCATCACAGTGCAACATCAAAGGCAACGAGGAGGCAGACAGACTGGCAAAAGAAGGTGCAAGACTACCACAAACAGATACTAGTATGACGTACGAAGAGTCAAAACGGCTTATCAAAGCCAGATACATGACCAAATGGAAAACCGAACATAATGGTTACACCAAAAACGATGCCTATTACCAGTTGAACCGAAGAGAGCAGGTCGTTGTCTTCAGAATTCGCACTGGCCACAATAGACTGAGGTACCACCTATTCAACAAATTGAAGATAGGTGGTACCGACGAATGCCCGTGCTGTACCGGTAAAATGACCGCTGAACATCTGCTGCAGAACTGCCCGACATACGAGGATCAGAGAGAGCAGATGTGGCCATCACCAGTGGAATTGCAAGACAAGCTCTATGGCAGCGGCGACAGCCTCAGGATGACCGCCGCTTTTTTCGAAAAAATAATGGTTACTGTCTGATTGCGTACGCAGAAGAAGAAGAAGTATTGTACACAGAGAGTACAGTTCAATTAAATGTGCACAGGACTGCATCACAATCTGTTTTATCCGCTGAATGCTATTACTTGTTGCTGGTTCTTCTGTTTGGCTCCCCATGGTTATATTAAGGTTTTAACAAGGTCAGTAAGAACATTACTAATTATCTAGTCAATATTCGAAATACGATAATGATGATACTTGAATGCCTAAAGAGTTAGAGCCTCCTTACATCAAGTGGCACGGAGAGTTCCCCAATAATTATAATTATCATATGGGCTCATCACGGTGACGTATTGTATCCAGGACAATTAGATATATGTGAAAGTTGTAGGGTCAAAATGTGTTCTGTAAAGTACATCTTTTATTCGCTGCTTCTCACATGAAGCATAACAAGAAAAGTTCAAGTTCGATAATGTCTGAGTGCATGAATTATTGTGTGTAGTTGTGTCGTCTTGTCATTCTTCTAGGCATCTGACAGCAAATGTCAATCACGAAAACGTGCCAGGAAAGACACATGCGCAAATATAACTTTTTATATCTATCAGAACAAAGGAAGTCATTGTGTGTGTGTATGTGTATGTGTGTGTGTATGTGAATGTGTGCTTGTGTCTGTATGTATTTATGTTTATTTGCTAGTGTGAGTGTGTGTGTGTTATTTAATATATATTTTGTTTCGTATTTTTGTTTTTTATTTGGTAAAAAAGGGATGGGGATGAAAAAGTGTTGGTGTTGGTTTCTTTTTTTAAAAAGTGGAGCCGGGTTGGAGTTCATTGATGCAATGGACAATTCGTGCAGTGAAAAATGTCCGTTGAAGACAAAAAGGCAAAATTATGAGCCATTCAATATTATGTTATGGAAGACAGTTCACAATGGAATTGATAAACAAAATTCAGGATAGAAAGTAGTGGAAGTGCATGCCCATCTATATCAGTGGCTATAGCACACGATGTTGATGATTGTGACTGTATTTTCCGAGCTGTCTTCGCTTTTTATCAGCTCCTGATAATGTGACCTTTACCGTCAGTCATGGCGATGCAGTTGTGCCATTTTCACAAAATCTCGTACATAGAACATGAGACATTGTTGATGCACATAAATATGTCTGATTCCGATTTAAGTTATCTTTGTAATACGGAGAGTTGCACAAATATTTCATAATGTCAAGTGTCTCTTGTATTTCCTTCGACTCATGGACACACATAATAACACACACAAATGCACACATTTGAACCAGAAGTTGTGTCACAGCACTAAGAACCGGCAAGTGTGTCACAGCTCTAAGACCGGAAGTTGTGTCACATCTCTAAGAACCAGAAGCTGTGTCACAGGTCTAAGACACTAAGAACTTGAAATTGTGTCACAGCACTAAGAACCAGAAGTTGAGTCACAGCTCTAAGAACCAGAAGCTGTGTCACATGTCTAAGACACTAAGAACTTGAAATTGTGTCACAGCACTAAGAACCAGAAGTTGAGTCACAGCACTAAGAACCGGAAGTTATATCACATCACTGAGATGCAGAAGTTGAGTCACAGCACTAAGAACCGGAGGTTATGTCACATCACTAAGAACTGGGAGTTGTGTCACAGCACTAAAAACCAGAAGTTGTGTCACAAGACTGTGAACCGGAAGTTGTGTCACAACAGTAAGTACCAAAATTTGTGTCAGATCACTAAGTCACTATGAACCGGTAATTGTGTCACAGCACTAAAAACCAGAAGATCTGTCACAACACTAAGAGCCGGAAGTTGTGTGCATTTCTGCTGATGCCAATCGATATGGCCCGCAAAGAACAACACTTTTAGGCAAAGGAGAAAGAATAAATTATTAACAAAGGCACCACTTTCTTAATTTCATAATTACTAAAATGGGAAATGCTCACAGAACCGACTTCATTGCCACAGAGCGGCACCCCTCTTGTAAACCGATCACATTACTAAATGTTTAGATATGTTTAAATGAATAAAGTATGCCATTTCGTGTTTGATTCACACTGTGACCAGATATTTAATCAACTGTCCGTACATCATCGATGTCATATAATATTTTATTTCCAATATTTTCAACAAACTGTATACCTGACATTTTCGATTTGAAGACGGAAATTCAGTGAAATATGCTTCTTTTTCTTTTGTTCGCTCATTGATTTTGACAGAGCCGAGTTCCCATTGTCTGGAGATCCTCTTGAGCTCCGTACAGCTTTGAGCTTAGTGTTGAATCATTTGACCAGTGAGTCTTACACATTTGACTGTACAGAGGGCAGTCCAGTAAAACATGATCTGCAATTTGTTGACCCAGTCAACACCTGCACTTCGTGAAGCAGTGACGTGATCTGAACATACAAGGGGCTTTTCATAAGTCTTTACCCTGACTATGAAGGAGTAGGATGAGAAAGTTGACATTTGGCACATAAGTAGCTCATTCAATTTGTACTGGATTTGAGAAGTATGAATTTCCCTCCTTTGACGGGTTTACCCGGTATGGTGCATGGCATAATACACCTTATTGACCGGATCTGTTACTCTAACGGTTTGTCCGAACAATGGAGAAATCAGAGGCCAGAACTGTGATAAAATTCTTGATGTTGCAGGGGAAAACACCTACAGAAATACACAGGGAGATGGAACCAGTGTTTTTGGAATGCTGTCCTTCGTATGCTTCTGTACAAAACTGGTGTAGGCAGTTTAAGTGTGACGTTTCCCATGTTGCTGATCTTCCAAGATCAGGAAGACCATCCTCAGAGTGCAGCGATGAAAATGCTGCACATTTGAAGAAAATCATTGGCCTAGGATAGGAAAATGACAATTGCAGAGATATCTAGATCAACAAAACTGCATGAAAGTACCGTTTTTAGAATTTTACACAACAGACTGAACATGAGAAAAGTGTGTGCTTGCTGGGTCCTGCGTCTGCTGACATGGGAACAGAAACAAACGAGGGTTGATTGATGTGGCCAGTTGCTAAAATTTGCACAGATCGCCTGATCATACCTGAACCAATTATATGTGAATATACAGATCACCTGATTGAAAGTGATCTGATTATAAGTGAATGCACAAAACGGTTGAGTACGTAATCCGATTGTAAGGACGAGTTTGTGATTGTGTGTTGAGTGTGCAGAAAAGAGAATGCAGCGGCAAGAATCTGGGTTTTATGTAGCTTCCTAGAGGAAATATCAAAAGCTAGTGTTTAAAACCTCCTATTGTAGTTCAATATATATATATAATGATTATTTGGTTTAGATGTACTTTGCTTTTCGTTGAAACTGTACACAAATATTTATTGAAATAAATAATATTGTTTTGTTTTATGGTCAGGAAAGTGTTAACTGTGTTTTACTGTGTGAAGTCGTGTCGTGGTGTAGATTTATGTTGTAACTCTTTGGATAAGTAACTACTCAGCTAAACCTAGACTCTACCACACTGACGCTAGCAGCCAGCTATGGGTCGCTTAGCGCTGCAGCTCGTGTGCTGCTCAGTGTCTTGATCCCGTTTAATTTAGTCAATATGTCTTGTCCTGAGACGATGTTTGGTGAATTATCTCTGCCGGTCATGTTTGCGGTAGTAGTCTACATGTTCCTCTAACAGGCTGGATAGCTTTCTGTTTCTCAAAGTATGTGATGCCACTATTTAACTGTTCCAATGCTCAAACACGTTTTTTTTAAAAATATTGTCTATCTTATTATTCTCTGATACACCACAATAGAGCGTGTAGTCTAGTCGAAAGTGAGCTGGCTTACTACGCTGGGATAACAGGTTGCCAGTGGTTCGAGTTTACGGATGGACAGAAACAAATCCGGGCTGTGTTTCGTGCCTGGTACGACCGCTCCTGCAGTTGACTCAGTTGTAAATGGGTACCTGACGTATGCGTTGGGGAATGTAAAAACAACAAGGAAGGGAACTGGCCATTCCACCTCACATAGGGTGCGGCTTAGTACATGAAGAGTTATCTTCATCCCCGAATTCAATTGTTGTCATGGGACGGACATTTATTTACACCACGATGGGAACGTAACCCCTGATTATAGTTTACTGGTATCCACCCATTCCCCATGAATGAAATATGTTGCTTATTGCAAATGGTCAAAGGGAAACTCAAATATCTGATTTAAGAAGCCTTTTACTCCACACTCTATACTAACGCAGCACAAGATAGTAGTTTAATTAGTACGTCATTTCCTGTCTGTTAATTTCCCCACGCCTATCTTGTTGTTAGCTAAGCATGGACAATATAAAAAGTAGAGCAGATTAACTTTCAATTTCTTTCTTGTCAATTACGAAACAAATCTGTAATTAAAATGCAACTGAATGAATAATCAACGTTCGAACACACACATAAAAAGGATGTAAATTAATTATCTCCACCATTACAGATTACCATTATTTTAATGACGCAGATTCTGTTATACTGTGGATCAGCATTTTTAATTTAATTCACGGGTCACGCTTCTAAGTAGACTCGTCAGTTACTTTAATAACAGTCATTCTTAAAATAGATCATATAAATCGTTTAGAATAAAACGTCTGAAATACTTAATGAGCAATATTTCTAAAAATAACGTATAAACAACTTTAAAATTAAACTCCTAAGCAAACTTCTAAATTACTTAAAGAGAAGTACTTCTAAAATAACTTCTAAACTACTGTAAAGTTAAACTCCCAAGCAGACTTCTAAATTACTTAAGGACCAATACTTTTAAAACAACTTTTAAGCTACTTTAAACTGAAACTCTTAAGCAGACTTATAAATTACTTAAAAAGCAATATTCTTAAATAACATCTAAATTATTTTGAAGTGAGTGTCCTAAGTAGACGTCTAAATTACTTTAAGAGCAGTACTCTAAAAGAGCTTCTAAACTACATATAATAAAATTACTTCAAATAAGGTAAATATAATTCCATAGCATACATTGCTGTCGGGTGTAAGACTTGCATAAAGTAGTTCTCAGCTTTCATGAGGCAGAATGTACGGTTCTTTCCTCACTACGTATACCTCCTTAACAGTAAACAAGTACAGGCTGGTCAACCGAATCGCGTGAATAACCTAGTACCTCTAACATACAAGAGGCTTGTTATAAGTCTTTACCCTGACTATGAAGGAGTCGGAGGAGAAAGTTGAAATTTGGCACATTAAATTTGTACTGGTATGGTGCATGGCGTAAAACACCTTATTGACAAGATCTGCTACTCTAACGGTTTGTCAGAACAATGGAGAAATCAGAGGCCAGAACTGTGATAAAATTATTGATGTTGCAGGGAAAAACACCTACAGAAATGCACAGGGAGATGGAACCAGTGTTTTAGGAATGCTGACCTTCGTATGCTTCTGTAAAAAACTGGTGTAGGCAGTTTAAGTGTGGCCGTTCCCATGTTGCTGATCTTCCAAGATCAGGAAGACCATCCTCAGAGGGCAGCGATGAAAATGCTGCAAGAGTGAAGAAAATCATTGACCAGGATAGGGAAATGACAATTGCAGAGATATCTAGATCAACAAAACTGCATGAAAGTACCGTTTTTAGAATTTCACACAACAGACCGAACATGAGAAAAGTGTGTGCCCGCTAGGTCTCGAGTCTGCTGAGATCTTCCGAGACCAGGTTAGGCGCATATTGTTGCGTTAACTCACGTCCATCTTTAAACATCGTTGCCCAGTTCTTCACTGTTGTCTTCGACACAATTTTGTTACCATACACTGCCTGCACTCTGCGATGATGTTAGAAACCGAATCACCGCTCGCTGATCAACTCTGGACAGATCAGTTTCACGCCATATTTTCAACGGTCTGCTGATGAGACTATGAGTCGGAGCATAATGCAATTCTGCAAACTTGACGGTCGGTATGTGCTGTTTACACCAGAAGTGACGTATCATGCGCATCATAGGTATATTCGCTTGTTGCAGTTTGGTCCGGTTTCATTTGAACACGCATCCACATTAAGATTATTACTTTTAAAAGAACTTCTAATTTACTTAAAATAATAATGCTTCTAATAAGTAAAAGTGCTTACATAGCAGACAATTATCAACCATGGAGTATTAGAATCTTCATGTACTTAGCCTCCTTTTAAAAAATTGAGGTGACCATTTTTCTTTCCTCGGTGTATTGTCTTACATAAAGGTAAGCTAGGTACCCATTTTTTACAGCTGGGTCGACTGGAGAATGGGGGTTGCTGGTACTTGTAGTTACAGTTTAAAATATCTTCAAGAGTTGTACTTCTCAAAATTGTTTAGGAACAAATCATATAGATACACCTTAATTAGGAATTCTAAATTACTTAAAGAACTAGACTTCTATCATAAATTCTAAATTAATTAAAGAAATATACTTCTAGCAAAAATGTTAAACTGCTTAAATACGTAAACTTCTAACATAAATTGTAAATTATTTAAAGAACTATACATCTAGCAGAAATTCTAAATTACTCAACAACTATACTTTTAGCAGAAATTCTAAATTACTTAAAGAACTATGCTTCTAACATAAATTCACAATTACTTCAAAAGTTGTGCTTTTAACATAATCTCTGTATGACTTTACATGTTTAATTCTTACCGAACGAAAGGCGAAAAGAGCAATACGTTTCAGGTGAGACATACTAATCAAGACTACATCTCACGTCCCCGTTCGGGCTCCTGGAAACAGGTGGTGACTCATTAATCTGACCAAAGAACTGGAGTTCCACATTGTCATTTCCACAGCGCATGAGGAGTTTCGCATTGCATTACAGCCAGGATGACCCTCGTCCACTCTGTTAAGTACCCCTTCGGGATGCAAGAAGAGTCAAAGTAATCCACAACAAAGAGACGTTTGCACAGCGGTACGATTAGGTCAAGAGTAGTACTTCTTACAGAGCTGTTACATATCTTCAAGAGTAGTACTTCTTACAGAGCTGTTACATATCTTCAAGAGTAGTACTTCTTACAGAGCTGTTACATATCTTCAAGAGTAGTACTTCTTACAGAGCTGTTACATATCTTCAAGAGTAGTACTTCTTACAGAGCTGTTACATATCTTCAAGAGTAGTACTTCTTACAGAGCTGTTACATATCTTCAAGAGTAGTACTTCTTACAGAGCTGTTACATATCTTCAAGAGTAGTACTTCTTACAGAGCTGTTACATATCTTCAAGAGTAGTACTTCTTACAGAGCTGTTACATATCTTCAAGAGTAGTACTTCTTACAGAGCTGTTACATATCTTCAAGAGTAGTACTTCTTACAGCGCAGTTATATTACTTCAAAAGTAGCTCTTCTTGAAAAGCATTTAAATTACTTCAGGAGTATTGCTCTTACTGGGCGGTTTTATTACTTTAAGAGCAAATTTCTTAGAGGATATTTAAATTACTGAAATAGTAGTACGTTCTATAAAGTGGCTTTATCACTTCAAGAATGGTAGGTCTTACAGAGCGGTTACAGAGCAGAGCAGTACTTCTAAGATAACTTCAAAATTATTTCAAGAGCAGTACTTCGTACATAACTTCTAATTTACAGTAAGAGCAGTACTTCTTACATAACTGCAAATTTACAGTAAGAGCAGTACTTCTTATATAACTTCTAATTTACAGTAAGAGCAGTACTTCTTATATAAC
This sequence comes from Ariolimax columbianus, assembly GCA_036924085.1. Lineage (NCBI taxonomy): Eukaryota > Metazoa > Mollusca > Gastropoda > Stylommatophora > Arionidae > Ariolimax > Ariolimax columbianus. The sequence continues at coordinate 72,631,168 of JAVGWX010000008.1, read as the reverse complement.
TTCTAATTTACAGTAAGAGCAGTACTTCTTATATAACTTCTAATTTACAGTAAGAGCAGTACTTCTTTTATAACTTCTAATTTACAGTAAGAGCAGTACTTCTTATATAACTTCTAATCTACAGTAAGAGCAGTACTTCTTATATAACTTCTAATTTACAGTAAGAGCAGTATTTCTTATATAACTTCTAATTTACAGTAGGAGTAGTACTTCTTATATAACTTCTAATCTACAGTAAGGGCAGTACTTCTTATAAAATTTCTCAACGATTTCAAAAACTGTGCTTTAGAAACGTTTACCTGAACGCATCAAATAAATATATAAGGAAACAATTGTCTGTAAAATAAAAATAACTCTTACTCTCCAACACTTCCTGCAAAAACCGCTTGTTTTTTGTTGTTGTCATTCACACATATCTTATCATCCCACTCCCGTCCCTCATTTTTCAGCAGATAACTCTAAATAATCGTGACCTACATATGGAGGGAAGTCTGGTCTGTGCACACACAGCTGCCAACACAAAGAAACAAACAAGGCATCTTTTCTGGCTAAATCGATTATGAGAACAGACAAATGCTATTCTTGTCTGTCGCTGTGATTTGAAGATAATACGATTAGTAGTAACAATAGCGTGGTCAGATCAATATTGAAGATTGGTGTTACAAAATACGGTGATTGTGTTATGTGCAAATTCAGATCAAAAACAGTACAAATGAATCCCTGCTAACAAATAATCTCTGCTTTGTGTTCCGTCAGTATATCTTTCTATTCTCTCGTCTTGCATATAGGTACACACAAGAATTGTACAAAATCTAGCATCCATTTTATAAATGTTATTCTTTGTTTTACCTCGGCCTTATTCATTCTCTCAGTTAACCTCAGTAATGGAAATAAACGCAGTATTGTTAGTGATAGTGATATTGACTGTCATAGTGGAATTGATAGTGATATTCATATTCTCATTGATATTCATTTTGATAGTACTAGTGATAGTGATATTGGTATTTATAGGGATAGTGATAGTGAAGTTGATATTGATAATTGATATTAACAGTAAAAGTGAAAGTGATATTGATATTGGTATTTATATTGATAGTAATATTGATAGTGCTAGTAATATTGATATTGAAAGTGATGTGGATAGTGATATTGATAGTGATGTTGATAGTGATGTTGATAGTGATGTTGATAGTGATGTTGATAGTGATGTTGATAGTGATATTGATAGTGATGTTGATAGTGATATTGCTAGTGATAGTTATATTCATAGTAATAATAATGTCTGTTATTTTTCTGAAACTCCTTGCTTAAAATTATATTTGGGAAATTTAAAAAATGTATGATCATAAAATTGTACAGTGAATTAATGTTTGTTTTTTTTCTTTGTTCATATTGCTAGAAATGCGAGTAATTTTTTCTCTTATCCAAAATCGATGGAATCAACGACTTACTTCAATGTCTGATGAAATATACAGACTAAGCTCACATCTCGTTGTCGTCCCACTACTGGGAGCAGGCTGTGTTACGGCAGTCCCGCTAACGAATTGGTGATTAACAACGTTATCATCACATCGGTGAACTTACTTAGAAGCCTCGCATTGTACCACATCCAGGAGGACCCAGGCTCACTGTCTTCAGTAGGCATCTGGATTTAAGAATAACCCTTGCAACAAGCTACTAAAGAAACTTTGTAAAGGGTGAAGAACTCAGCACCAGTTGATTCAAACAACAACACCAACAACACAACACCAACAATCCCTGTATTATAGAACTACCCTTTTCATGCAGTAAACTACGTCACACTAAGAAGGCCTTTAGGCTGGGGGAATGACGAGTTATGTAAAATAATGAGTTTGCAGTCTTCACTTCTATAGTGGTTTGGACCACACTGATAGTCGTCTCTTACTATATGCTGTCAGCGTTTTAGTGTTCCTATCATTGTCTCTGTCTTACATAGATCGCTTACAACAGCCACATTGAGGGTGGGGAACAAATCATAACATAATTTCAAAATGCCTGCTTAGTCAGGCCGAGAAATAAAGCGGGAATAGTCAACGGGTCGGCTGAACATTTCCGTGTACAGTCCCAGCTATGCGGCGGCGCCTTCCATGGCGTCGTTCACGTTGGCTGACACTCGAAAGTCAACTCTGAGCTGGAACGAACCATCGGACTGTCTGTTTCAGGGATTCTCAACCAATTGCAATTTTCCGCCCAAAGTGGAATTTTAGAGGTTTTTTGGGTTGTTTTTTTTCGCTTTTGCCTTATTTCTCGAATCCCCAAGGCGGTGTGCGTTGCAGTGGGGTTTTTATTTTGCGCCTGTCGGCCCAGTGCATCCGACTTCAGCATACATTTTATGTAAGGGTCTGCATCCTCCTGCATTTTCTAAGGGTTTGCTTCCCCGGGGTAACAGCCGGTGCTGTGATGGGGATCGAACCCAGCACCTTCGGATTGTGAGCCGTGCCACTTATCCACTATGCCACGCTGTCCCCTTTTAGAGTTTAAATGGTGGAATTATGCTTCATTTTAGTATGTTAAGTAATTAGTTAATATTATTTTATTTTAACTGTTATTCATGTTTTACAAACCATCAACATATATCTATTTCTATAAGATTTGGAAAACACTGTAACAATAATTGAAGTAAATAGTTATGTACTGATATAGAAAACATAACAGTTCTTCTATATTAAATGCTTATTATTTCTAATGCTCCTTTGAATCTGACAATCTTGGAAAGAAAAAAGGGCATTCTGTCATGTGGTGAAAAGGAGGAAATGATATTTTAACATATCATTAGTAGGGTACAGGAGACAATTAAAGTTGAATACATCTTGTATAATATAAACAAGACTTAAATAACCGGCTGCAAATTTTGATGGTAGTAGAAAATACCTCATCATCCAAAGGTCGTTGCGAACTGCTGAGACTCAGTCTGGGTTTTGAAATTTACTACCACAGCAGACGATAAGCATCTCAGACGTCTGCGGAAGTTGCTGGTCGCACCTCAGAGAACTAGTCTCGACATCCGAGTGGTTAATGGTTAAATATCTCAGGGCCACTGTTTCCTTCTCGGCATGTCACAAAATCAACTTGGGAAGGCTGTACATTGGACTAGCAGCCTAACCATTGAAAAATTACTGCTATTGTAATCACACTGTAAGCAGTGGATCCAGGATTCCATAAACGTTGGTTAGGGTAAATCAAATGATGGATCCATACTCCAACCGTCTGACAGATACATGATTTCATTATTAAACGTCTCTATTCTGATTCAGGATTGCTTCGTTTAATCTAAAGTTCTTTAAAATGGTTATTTTTTTTTACTGCTATAAGAGTTAAATCCTAGGTACCAAATATTCTTAGATGACTCATACTCTGATATACACCAAAAGACACTGTCTGTGGATGAATTTAGCATATCTTGACAGCAACAAGGTAAAAACCCCAAAACAAATAAACATAATATCAAATACAACCGCGAATAGGGACACATTTGTATTGATAGTTGTGCTTTAGGACATTGACGGGATCTGAACAGAACCATACAATTAGCCATATGAGTCACGTGACAAAATAATGTTAGGTACAATCTTGAGGAGAGTAAGCAGTAATTGGTTCTAATGAAAGTGGAAGACAAGCAAATTAGAATCTATTTATCTATCTATATATATATATCCATCTATCGATCGATCTATCTATCTATCTATCTATCTAACTATCTATCTATCTATCTATCTATCTATCTATCTATCTATCTATCTATCTATCTATCTATCTATATATCTATCTATCTATCTATCTATCTATCTATCTATCTATATCTATCTATCTACATATATATCTATCTTTCTTCTATCTATCTATTTATCTGTCTACCTATCTATCTGTCTACCTAGCTATACATATATATATATATATATATATATATATATATATATGCCTATATATCTATCTATCTATCTATCTATCTATCTATCTGTATATATATATATATGTCTGTCAACTGTTTATTTATGTCTGACTGCGATTACGATACCAAAATCGCGGATGTGTTGTTTTTCTACTGTCTTTAACCGGATAATTTCGAACAAAACTCGTTTTTTGTGGTGCAGGGTGGAATAATACAGCGAATTCATTCCCTCACATTGAAAGAGTTAGGTTAGATTCGCGAACTATGGGATATATATTTGTATTCGTGATTTCGCGATGAAACCAACTGAAAGTACACACTTGGTCTAGTGACATTGTTACCCATTCGTGATGTAACGTATATTTCTAAGATCCCTATCCTCTCACCCATTCCCCGTCCCAAACCCCTACCCCCATCCCAATGCCTTGTGGGAGACCTGTTCACGGGAAAGGCTTCATGAGTAAGCGCTGAGGAAAACCGTAGTCAGTATCGGTTAATGTCGTTCCGCTGGATTAATTACCTACGTGGAGAGGGAGAACTTCCTTCTCGGGCATCAGTTTGTTCTCCCTAGAAGTGTGCCCAGGCTTGCACATTGGACAGGTCTTCGAGCATTATCCATCGACACTGACACACCCCGTGCTATAACGAATGTCAACCTGGGCTGTTGGAAAGTCGGTACTAGGTTGACTGGACTGGCTGACAATCTTCAGAAATTTTAAACGAATTCAGAAAAAACAGGCATTATCAACAAGGAACTAAAAATACTTGATGTGGACATTGCAGCCCTTCAGGAAACTCGCTTAGTGGAACAGGATCAATAAGTGCGAAGGATTACATATTCTACTGGCAAGGAAAAGTGCGCAAAGGAAAAAAGAGAGTATAGAGTAGGCTTTACAGTGACATGCATAACCTGTTGAAAATGGCTCAGAAGGCCTGCTTACATTCCGTCTCTATACTACTGTCGGTTCCGTCACCCTTGTCAGTGCATATGCTCCTACCGTGTGCTCCATGCCTGAAGCCGAAGATACTTTTTATGAGAATCTTTCGTCAGTCAATAGAAGAATACTGAGCCAGGAACTACTTGTTCTACCCCCCGACTTCAATGCTAGAGTAGGCGTTGATTACGATTCGTGGTCTTCATGTCTTGGCAACTTTGAAATCGACAAAATTAATGTAAATGGACAACGACTTTTAGAGCTCGGTGTCTCTCCTGCCAGCCGTGTAACTAAGTCCTATTTTCAGACCAAGCCCCAACATAATGTTTCATGCATGTACTCACGATCCAAGAATTATATACTCAAATATGTTATCCTCACGTGTTCGTACTATAGTGCAGACTGTGACACAGACCATGCACTGGTTTGCTGTAAAATCAAATTGCCAGACACGAAGGTAAACCATGTATCGACACGAGAAAAATGTCAGAACCTGTGTTGATCAGTCGCTTCAACGACGCCTCCTAGGGAACTCTCAGAATTCCCCAAAGTAGCACCATGGTTTCAGAAACATGGAAACAACTTCGAACCAACATCGACAGTTCTGTGCTTGTTACCTTTGGCTGAAGAACTGTACAATCAAATGACTGGTTCGAAGCAAAAAGAAACAATAAATGACACCCGTTATTGAGAATAAGCGCGCTGCTCTGAGTAAATGCAAGTGCCTTCCAAATGCAGTTATTCATTAAACGCTAAAGTCAGCCAACAGCCAAGTTCAACAAACAGATCACGGCTCTAGATCGGTGAAGACATCCAGACTGAGGAACAAACTGGAAACATCAAAGAAATATATAATGGCATACAAAACTACTGGGTCCGTGCTCAAGACGATATCATGGATTAAATACATCAGTGCTGAGAAAATGACTGACAAAGGCAGGTAGTTAGAGCTATGGGTAGAGCACTTCTATGAGCTTCATTGATGCGGCAGTACGGTTACTCCCACAGCGCTTGATGATGTTCAAGGCTATTTTAAAATGGAGGGTCTAGACGTCGAACCATCTTTAGAAGATCTCAATACAGCCATTGATAACTTGGCCCTGGATAGAGCATGAGCTAGTGATGAGATCTTACCTGACCTGATCAAGCACTTTAATACTGCACGCTTGAAACCGTTACATTTGCTGTTATGTCAGAGTTATCTCAAGATATGATGGATTCAAAGATCGTTATACTATATCAAAATAAAGGTGATACACGTAGTGGATTCCAATCTAAAAGATCAAAGATCAAAGATCAACATGATCTTGTCTCTACGGCAGCTACAAATAAAGTCATGCGAGCAGAACAAGCCTTTTTATGTCACTTTCTTTGACTTTAGAAAATCATTCTATTTCGTAACCAGGAAACGGCTTTTCAAAATCCTTCACAAATAGGCTATCCTAATAGCATCATTTCGTGTGTAAAAGAAACAGTTCAATTGTGCGGTAATGCATCACAACCATCCAGTGGTGTTAAACCAGGCTGCGTCCTTACCCCGACACTATTCCGAATCTTCTTTGCACTGGTACTATGGCACGGATTTGGTAATTTAATAGAATGGTTTTGCCTTCACACTAGATCAGACGGCCGTCTGTTTAATCTTACGACTCAAAGTTAGTTTTAGGGACTTGTTATTTGCAGATGACGCTGCAATTGTCACTCACAGTGTGCATGAACTACAGGGATTGATAAATCGCTTCTCCCATGCGTGCAAAGATTTCGGTCTTACTATAAGCCTAAATAAAACAAATTTGCTTGAACAAACCGTAGTTGCTACCCAAGCCAAGATAATCGATAACTACGAATTTACAACTGTGGATCAGTTTACTTACATGGGATTCATCATCAACGGTAAGCTCTCATTAGACCCCGAAATATTTTTCTGTCTGTTAAAAGAACAGTTTGCTGACCATAGCTTAAGTTCAAGGACTCATGTAAGTGGGGCATGCACCGGCTATGGATTTGACATCTTCGGAAGACAGCAGCAGACGGGTCCAAATGAAATGGCAAACCGAAGACCCACCTCAGGTTGGACAAAAATAAGTTCTTGCAACACAAGGAAGTGAAAAAACAACACTGCAGAAAAAGGAAAACCAAAATTCAGTGGAGAATAGCTATTCCAAGATCGCATCAACCTATAATCAGACATGACTAAATATCAGCTTCTTATTTGCTTACTGTGTTAGTATCCCTTGTTTCATTTGGCTATTTTAAAATGATTTAAGCATCTTTCACCTTCCCTCATTTCTCTCTCTTCTGTCTCGCTTTCTCTCTCTCTCTATCTATCTCTCTCTCTCTCTATCTCTCTCTCTCTCTCTCTCACTCTCTCTTGCACTTATTCTTCTAATTGAAGGGGAAGTAATCTTGTAAAATTGAACTTAGTGTAATGTAACGAAATGATTTCATAATGGAGTGAACGCTCCTTTCAGAAACAATTTCAAAATGTTAATTTCTGCTGAAGAAATATAAACGAAAGGGAGAAACGGTACCTTAAATGTAAATCAAACAGGGATTTTTTTAATATATGAAAGTACTGTCTAAAATATCACCTATAAGATAAGTTATTAATGAGCTGACATCCGCACGTTATGGTTTCGTACTAATGATAAGTTCGCCTATGCGTCTGGGGCCTGTTGCGTTGGTCGGCCACATTCATGACTCACTGCTGTGGCACGGCTCCATGAAGAGGCTGTTATCTACTGCAGCCTATACACATTATAACGTATCACCGTTAACGTGTTTTGTGTCTCACTATTTCTCATCGAATTATCTATCTCTTCTACCGGCTGTTACACGTCAAGTTTACAACAATATGTGCTTTCTTCGTGATCGCTTTTGCTGTTCTTGTGAATCATGCTTTATAAACTAGCAAGATGTCTGAGATGAAAAATTTTAGCTCTTGTATAGGAGGACTTCATCTCCATAGATTTCCATACATTGTCTTTATCTCTCAAAGATCATAACTCCCTCATGCAGGAGAGCCGTCATATATTGTGTGAGGCTAATGAATGTTTGCTAGGATTTGTTTGTGCATTTTAGTGTACGCGTTTCAGTATGTGGCTTTTTCTGTGTCTGTTTTGTCACTATCAATGTGTGCGCGTTTGTTTATGTAGTTGTGTGTTTTGTTGTTAACAGTGCGCGTAAGTGTGATTTTGAGTTTGTGTGTATGTATGTGTGCGTGTGTGTGTGCGTGTGCGTGTGCGTGTGTGTATGTGTGTGTGTGTGTTTGTGTGTTTGTGTTTGTTTTGCGATCAGCGTTTTTAAAGAATGGGAAAGCTTGCTTCATGGCCGGACATCTTCAGTTGCATTATACGACCTATTGTTCGCATTTCTTGTCCCATTTCTGTTATCTTACCTCACAGGTAACTTGATGTACTTGATGTACTTGATCTACTTGATGTACTTGTTCTACTTGATGTACTTGTTCTACTTGATGTACTTGTTCTACTTGATGTACTTGATCTACTTGATGTACTTGATGTACTTGATCTACTAGATGTACTTGATCTACTTGATGTACTTGATCTACTTGATGTACTTGATGTACTTGATCTACTTGATCTACTCGATGTACTTGATCTACATGATCTACTTGATCTACTTGATACACTTGATGTACTTGATTTACTTGATCTACTTGATCTACTTGATACACTTGATGTACTTGATTTACTTGATCTACTTGATACACTTGATGTACTTGATGTACTTGATCTACTTGATGTACTTGATCTACTTGATGTACTTGATGTACTTGATCTACTTGATGTACTTGATGTACTTGATCTACTTGATGTACTTGATGTACTTGATCTACTTGATGTACTTGATGTACTTGATCTACTTGATGTACTTGATCTACTTGATCTACTTGATACACTTGATCTACTTGATGTACTTGATGTACTTGATCTACTTGATGTACTTGATCTACTTGATGTACTTGATGTACTTGATCTACTTGATCTACTCTTATCGCTTAGGGGTAGGACAGACTCTACAGCCAAACAACACATCCTTTCTAAGTGAGACAACTCTGACTACATGATATCTTTTAAGTGGGTTGGAGATAGCCACAAGTTATCTTTAGATGGTTGGTTGGTTATTAATTCAGCGGCCTATGGGCTCCTGCTTGTTGGCCCAACGCCATATAGTGGTATCTGTTAGTTGTCTGTAAGCTGCTGTTTAGTTCCGTACAAAGTTTTCAATGTGTCTGACCTTGGAGGAGGATGTTCTTTTCTAACACCGGAAAGCGCCGGACATTCAAAAAGATGATGTTCAACAATTTCATAGGGATGTGTGCACAGCCGGCACTCTAGAGTATGTTGTGGTCGGATTCTGTTCAAGTGACTGTTAAGTTGTATGTGTTGCATGCGAAGTCGGAAAATTGGGCTTTGGCCTCTCCTTTTCAGGAGGTTGATGTAGTTGGGTTGGCAATGATTTCTCTTTCAGCATTTCCCATTGTGGAGCCGCGTAGCGCAGTGGCTTCGCATATGAGTGGTTCTGGGTTCATTCCCCAGTTGAGGCGGTAATGTTTTTTTCAGACCGCAATGGCTCCCGGGTCGACCCAGCCTAAAATGGGTACCGGTTCAGTCCGGGAAGTAAAAGCGGCGAGGGAGAGGAGATGGCTACCGCCCTCATATAGCCGAGCCTTTGAAATGTGAGATCGCTAACACCTCACACCCCTACGGCAGTAATGCTATGGGATACTTTACTTTACTTTCCTTTTCTCATTGCCCATCTATTCAGCTAGGCCTCTTTGTTCGTAGTCTTCAATAGTTTTTTTGTCTGTAGGGTTTTTCGTGTGTATTTTTGTTTTTTTGGCTTGATCCCGTCTTAGCCAGTCCGTCTGCCTTGTATTAGCTTGTATTGTCTGCCAGGTGTATTTGAGTGATAAAGGATCTATTGTATAACTATTCTGACTTCATGGGATTTGAGAAGTTGGTTGTCATCTAGAGATATTTGGCTAAGTTCAGGCGTACAATGACCACCATCTTCCAGAGCTTGCTGCAAGAAGCTTCGTGTGTGCGGTGGGTAAGTAGGAGAAATCATTCTTACGGAAATGCCCATCCCTAGTACAAGAAAACTGAGACGGTCAATGAGACGGATGACCCGTCAAAATTAACGTCTCTCACGAAGCGAAACAGCAAAGTGTGCAGCAACTCTCCACCATGGAAGAGATTGAAGCCTCACCATGCATACACCCTACAGCAGTCACTGGAAGGACATACCAATAAGTACAGTTGTGCTGATACTTCCTGGTCCACTGGGGCGAAATTTGCTGTAGATATTATCAGGGAAGAAGAGACTTCCAGTGAGTAAGGCGATATATAATGACGAGTGCATCCCAAAAAGGGAACTTCATGAGAATACCTACATAAAAACTGGAAGGAGGAGCCTGCAAATGAAAATCTAGAATGTGAGAAACAATATTTGACAATATTATCTCAGAGGCTAGCTATATGAGCCTTGTTGTCTCGAGTGTGACTGAGGCAGGACTAAGATATGCCGGAAAAGAGGAAAGAGCGGTATACATGAATACATTCAGAAGCAATCAATTACAATCGTGGAGTCGGAATATTGATTTTTAAATGTGCTTAGATAATTATGTATATGGTTATTGGACACAGAAATGAATAGATCGAAGATGCTGCTGTAATGAAGGTCAAAAGTCGATTAAAAACATAAATATAATGGCTCAATGACAGCACCAGGATCAAAACAAAAAGGAGAGCTTATTTACGGCCGCAAGGTCTTCGTCATGGACAAAGGAAAACAAAAACAAATTAATAAATCACAACGAAAAACAAGACGTGATGTAAAATGAGCGCTTTAAGTTGGACGCCGTAACAGGGTGTGCCAGGAAAGTTAAACACGGTATGCCAGTTATAAAATACAGTGGACAAAACCAGAAATAGACAATTTAATTCAACACATACAAAGGCAGACGAAAACATGAATAACTTAGTTGCTATCGGTCGTTCAGGTGTGACATGAATAAGTTAGTTGCTATTGGTCGTTCATGTGTGACATGAATAAGTTAGTTGATCTTGGTTGTTCAGGTGTGACATGAATAAGTTAGTTGATATTGGTCGTTCATGTGTGACATGAGTTGCTGTTGGTCGTTCAGGTGTGACATGAATAACGTAGTTGCCATAGGTCGTTCAGGTGTGACATGAATAACTTAGTTGCTATTGGTTGTTCAGGTGGGACATGAATAACTTAGTTGCTGTTTGTCGTTCAGGTGTGACATGAATAACTTAGTTGATATTGGTCGTTCATGTGTGACATGAATAACTTAGTTGATATTGGTCGCTCATGTGTGACATGAATAACTTAGTTGATATTGGTCGTTCAGGTGTGACATGAATAACTTAGTTGATATTGGTCGTTCATGTGTGACATGAATAACTTAGTTGATATTGGTCGTTCAGGTGTGACATGAATAAGTTATTTGATATTGGTCGTTCAGGTGTGACATGAATAAGTTAGTAGCTATTGGTCGTTCAGGTGTGACATGAATAACTTAGTTGCTATTGGTCGTTCAGGTGTGACATGAATAAGTTAGTAGCTATTGGTCGTTCAGGTGTGACATGAATAAGTTAGTTGATATTGGTCGTTCAGGTGTGACATGAATAAGTTAGTAGCTATTGGTCGTTCAGGTGTGACATGAATAACTTAGTTGCTATTGGTCGTTCAGGTGTGACATGAATAAGTTAGTAGCTATTGGTTGTTCAGGTGTGACATGAATAAGTTAGTTGATATTGGTCGTTCAGGTGTGATATGATGAATAAGTTAGTTGATATTGGTCGTTCAGGTGTGACATGAATAAGTTAGTTGATATTGGTCGTTCAGGTGTGACATGAATAAGTTAGTTGATATTGGTCGTTCAGGTGTGATATGATGAATAAGTTAGTTGCTATTGGTCGTTCAGGTTTTCAGAGACTCATTTCTGACACAGCACCACAGAGTATTGAACCTCAAGGTCACCGTGCGGAGGACACCAACGAGTTCATCTATCTCTGTATCATGATATCCCTCGATATCGGTCTCGACATTTCAAGGCGTATCACACTAGTTACGACTGATATGCCCGACCTCCGAATTGTATGGAAGAACGGCAAGATTTCGCATGAAATAAAAATCCGCATTTACCAGTGCTGAGTGGACCCAGTACAGCTTTAGAGCTCCTAAACCTGGACATTACTGAAACATGACATGTCAAAACTGGAGGCCTTTCACGTGTACAACCAGCGTCGTGTTCTAGGCATCCGATGGCATGACTGTGTCTGCAACGTGCAGGTCTCTGCTGAAACTAGCTTTATGGAGGAAAATTACGTTTGGTCAGACAAAACATACTGATCAGACATGTTAGTCAGGGTCAGGCAAAATATGCAGGCCAAGACCCTGACTTCTACATCCGCGTAGTCCTTCTTGGAAACTGGCGATATTCATGGCAATCTGACTAACAACGTGAGGGATCGACGTGATCCCCGCAGTAGTGAGCGACACTCAGATGAAGCCAAGCATAACACATCACGTTCGGGATGTGGGGAAAGCTTCAACAAAGCGCCACCTAACGTCCTTTTCGGGGCGCACAAAAGAGTACATCTACTCATTGTAGGCATTCAACAACAATAACAACAACAACAGCAACAAAAACAGGTATCCACACAATTTTAGAAACACTTGATCGCAGCCGAGTTTTTTTTCGTTCGGTCATGCTGTACGGCTGGGCCAGGTACCCCGACTCACAAGATACTACACAAGTCGCTATTCTTCCCCCAACCGGCTGGAGGTGCAGAAGAGGCCGTCCCCGAACAGCATGGCTCCAGTAGATATCAACCTCTGCCTCCGCCCTGGACGAGGATCGGAACCATGCAGCAACATTGTGCCGTGGATGTGGCCAATCGACGCAACGTGCCAAAGACGCCTAAGCGAACATTATTATTATATTATTAAAATATAGGTATTGATGGAAAAGACACACATGTACTCAGTAACCTATACAGGGAGCAAACTATCATTGTAAGATCTGGCATGATTTATTTACCCTCTATAGATATACACGTAGATGTGCGACAGGGATGTGTGGTGTCTCTTGTCTACTTAACGTTTACACAGCACATATGTTCACCACAGATAGAGTGGATGACAGAAACTATAGGTGGAGTGTCATTAAATAATCTTAGTAAAGCGTGTGGTACAATTCTGCTAGATGAAAACGAACAAGATTTTCATGAACTCGTAATTTAAGTACAGAACAATAGTCAGGTATATGGGTCTGACATCAACACTGAGAAAACGAAAACAAAAAAATGCAATTAAAAATAGATGATCAAACACTAGAACAGGTAAATATATTGTCTTATTATGGAAATATAATAACGAAAGATGGAAGACAGGAAATGAAAATCAAGAAAATAGGAATAGCTAGATTTAATTTTACCGACGTGAGTCATATATTGACATACAAACACGTAATCCACCAATTAAAAATGAGATTGATCAGACGTACAGTTTACTTGTCATTACTGTATAGCACAGAATCCTGGAATATGAACAAACACTCGAACAAGAACATTGATGTCTTCTAAATATGGGTGTATAGAAGAATGAGGGACATCTTGGGGAAACAAAGAAAGCAATTCCGGAAGAATGAAGAAGTTAGGGGTGACAAAAATAATTGATGAACGAAACATCTGTCAGAGTCTGACAGGAAAGATATTTTGGTCGAATCAAGAAACACAACACCTTGATGAAAACAATAATAGGAAAGGTGGAGGGGAAAACGTGCTAAGATAAAAAAAAATAATATTAACGATATGTTGAAGGATAACATCAAATTATGGACTAAGATTAGACTAGCAGACTGCATCTTCATAGCAACAAACAGAGGACGGGGGCGATTCATTATAGCCGATCTTCGATGTGAACAGAGCATTTCAAGGGAACTGAGAATATATGAGATATTGTTTCTAGAGTTTTATTTGAAACCCTAGAAGGCTACTCCATACACTTCAGTTGACTAGGACGCGAAAGACGGGACGCGTTAAATAATGAGTTCATGAGCCTTTTAATGTAGAAGAGGTAAACCTTCCCATTAGAAGAATCTTACAGGACGCTCTTAGTGTTGTGTGTCTATTCTCGTCTATGTTACAAAATGCTGCTGTGGGTCTATTGACGTATATGTTGGAGTGTTGCTGTGGGCATAAACACGTTTATGTTAGAGTGCTGATGTGGATCTAATCACGTTTAAGTTAGAGTGCTGATGTAGGTCTAAACAAGTTTGGTTAGAGTGATGATGTGGATCTAATCACGTTTAAGTTAGAGTGCTGATGTAGGTCTAAACAAGTTTGGTTAGAGTGATGATGTAGTCATAACCACGTTTATGTTAGACAGCGAATGTGGGTCGAAACACGTTTATGTTAGACAGCTAATGTGGGTCGAAACACGTTTATGTTAGACAGCGAATGTGGGTCGAAACACGTTTATGTTAGACAGCTAATGTGGGTCGAAACACGTTTATGTTAGACAGCTAATGTGGGTCGAAACACGTTTATGTTAGACAGCTAATGTGGGTCGAAACACGTTTATGTTAGACAGCTAATGTGGGTCGAAACACGTTTATGTTAGACAGCTAATGTGGGTCGAAACACGTTTATGTTAGACAGCTAATGTGGGTCGAAACACGTTTATGTTAGACAGCTAATGTGGGTCGAAACACGTTTATGTTAGACAGCTAATGTGGGTCGAAACACGTTTATGTTAGACTGCAGCTGTGGGCATAAATACGTTTATGTTAGAGTTCTGATGTGAGCATAATAACGTTTTTGTTACAGTGCTGATGTGGGTCTAAACACATTTATGTTAGAGTGCTGCTGTGAGCATACACACGTTTATGTTACAGCTGATGTGGGTCTAAACACGTTTATATTACAGTGTTGCTACTGGCTTAAACACGTTTATTAAAGGGTTCTCCTGTATTCCTAAGCACGTTTATGTTAGAGTACTGCTGTAGACTTATTCCCGTTTATGTTAGAGTACTGCTGTAGACCTACTCACGTTTATGTTAGAGTGCTGATGACCTATTCACGTGTATGTCAAAGTGCTGCTGTAGACCTATTCACGTTTATGTTAGAGTACTGCTGTAGACCTACTCGCGTTTATGTCAAAGTGCTTCTGTAGACATACTCACGTTTATGTTAGAATGCTGATGACCTATTCACGTTTATGTCAAGGTGCTTCTGTAGACCTACTCATGTTTATGTTAGGGTTCTGCTGTAGGCCTATTCACGTTTGTGTTAGAGTGCTGATGATCTATTCACGTATATGTCAAAGTGCTGCTGTAGACCTATTCACGTTCTTGTCCAAGTGTGTTTGTGTGGGTATATTACCTTTGACGTTAAACAGCGTAGCTGTTGACTTATTCTTATTATGTCAAAGAATGTTGACGTTGACCTAATCTCGTTTATATTAAAGAGTGTTGCTCTGGGTCTAATACAAGTACATGTCAACGAATGTTGATATGGGTATATTCTTGTTTATGTCAAAGAGTGCTATTTCAGCCTGAAACCGGATTGAAATGAAAAATATTTTAACGGTATACATCATCATCATCATCTTCTTGGTAATCAAGAGTGGTTTCTCTATATGTAGAATCTTGGGCTGGAAGTATTTAGTCTTTGTGGAATAGTTTAAAAGTGGAAACTTTACTGTGTACTAAACAATTTATAGATGTAGAGTTGTCAGTCGATATTTAATGGTTTAACTGCATGCAGTTCGACAAAGTAAGTTAGTGAGATAAGGACGAGCACTTGATTATGAACATATCCATGATAATTTGAAGAATGTGACCGCGTTCATAGGTTTGTAGCATTAACCCTTTGCATGGAAGACTGGATGTCGCTTTTTGAGATCCGGGCAAGCTATTTTCACTACATCTTTTTCTTGACATTTTACTGAGAGATTTCTCTTGCCATACTCCACGCATGTTAATCTCCTTTTTCAGTGAAATTAATAGGATTACTGTGCGCACGTTTTCTGTTTATAAACTCGGTCTGAGAAATTACTATAGGCCGACATTACCGTAATGAAAGAATTAGGGAAATGCTGAAATTAAATGACATCAGGTTACATTGATTACAGCTGTTAGGACGCGCGTCCCTAGCTGCTCTGTTTACACAGTCCATTATCGGCGTTGTTTGTAATCCGTCCTAGGAGGCTGGTGTATGTCAGAGGTTCCATCTGTCTCGGAAAACAAATGCCAGTAATCAGTGATTGCGTTGTGGGCTTGTTGTCTTAGTTAACTCACATTCCGTTGTGGCTTGTATAGAGGGTCAAGTTTAAACAGGGATAAGAGATCGTGAAGTGACGCAAACTCATTTCAAAAGGTCAAGTGTACAAAACTTTGCTGCAATAATTTTTTTTAAATGGAAATCGGAGATAAAGTATCATTTTTATATACATAAATGTATATATATATATATATATATATATATATATATATATATTTATATATATACATAAATATATATATATATATATATATATATATATATATTCATATATATACATAGTGTGTGTGTGTTTTTGCTACTGCATTACAATTACAAATAAATGTTAAGGTGGGTCTAAAACAGATACTGTCGTTTAGAAGAATGAGAGATATCATTGTATTAGGTCTCAACTTGTTTATTGGGTGGGGAGGGTGTCACCAGGTCAGTTCCTTGCTGTAATTTCGTCCCTGATAATAAGTCAGGCACACACCTACAGATGGGTAAGCCGGTGCGCGTCAAGACCGGACTGAACCTTACACGTGAACCATGAGGAACCGTTGATGCATCCACTTTGCTACTCTGCTCGTCCCCAGCCTTTGACTTAATCCTGCGCTTACTACTACCAGTTTGCCGTGTAGCTTAACTTCTTTATACTTGTTTAGAAGACTCTGCAGAGGCTGCATACAACCAATGTCGTAAACACAACGTGATGTAAAAATAAAAATTATGTGCATCAATAATTAGAAAATGCGAATACTTTGGTCACATCAAGAGACACAACGGTCTTGAGAGAACGGTGATGGAAGGTATGGTGCCAGGCAAAAGAGGAAGGGGTAGACCAAGAAGACGATGGCACCAAGATATCCAGGAATGCCTGGGTATGACTGTGGCAGAGGCTGGAGTTTTGGCAAGAGAACGAGTTTCTTTCAGACAGACTGTGATGGGAGCGACGTTCTACAAAGGACATGCTACATGATGATGATGTTGCATCAATAATAATAATAACTTTTGCCAAACGCAAGCATCAGACTATTTCTGCGAAATGTGCTTTCTGGTGACTGTAAAGATCAATCCTGGAACGGCACACCTTGCCACATTCAGGGCACACATGTGGTGAGCCGGCTGGGGAATTGTTGTTGATATTGTGTTTTTTTCCCAGGCAGCACCCTTTTGCTGTGCCTCCAGGATGGCTGTACTCTCTGCGATCTGAGCACCTTTCGGTAATACTAGCTCACCAGGGGGTAGAGCTTATGGAAACATCTCCCAGGAGTTGACATCAATATTGAAGCATTTTAGAGACACTTTCAAAGAGCCTCTGGCCTTTTAGTGATCGTCTGCCTGTTTGGCGCTCACCGTATAACAGCTGTTTGGGTTGTGCTTTTCTATCTGGCGCGCGAACAACATGTTCTTTCATCGTAGCTGATCCAATTTCAGAGGTTTACGGATGTTTAACATGTGGGTATTGCTAAGAATTTCAGAGTTCGACACTTTGTCCTGTCTGCCACATGATTCTGAACAGCCTCATCAGACAGATCAGGTGAAAATGATTGAGCTGTCTGGCCTGTCTGCTATACATTGTCCATGTCTCACAGACGTGCAGCAGACTGGGTAAAACCACAGGACAATACACTTTTATCTTGGTGGTCACACAAATCCATTGCCGGTTGCTGACGTTTGCTTGGAGCTTCCCAAACGCAGAGCTCACCTTAGAAATCATGTTATTGTTGTTGCTACTGTTATGTGCATTCAATCTATTCTTGAATGCATAAACTGACCTTGCCCTCACTATTTCATGTCGCATTACATTCACGCATTGACCACTCAATAAATATACAAATATTTCCTAATATCTGATCTGGACCTTTAATTTGCAATTGTGACCACTTCTTATAGTTGTCGGCTGTACTTTAAAAGCTTGTTATCTCTTTCGCATTTTTTCACCCACTGGTGCATAGGCCATCAACACACCCTCGCCAAGCAGCTCTGTCCTTTTCACCCACTGATGCATAGGCCATCAACACACCCTCGCCAAGCAGCTCTGTCCTGTTTCACCCACTGGTGCATAGGCAATCAACACACCCTCGCCAAGCAGCTCTGTCCTGTTTCACCCACTGGTGCATAGGCCATCAACACACCCTCGCCAAGCAGCTCTGTCCTATTTCACCCACTGGTGCATAGGCCATCAACACACCCTCGCCAAGCAGCTCTGTCCTTTTTCACCCACTGGTGCATAGGCCATCAACACACCCTCGCCAAGCAGCTCTGTCTTGTTTCACCCACTGGTGCATAGGCCATCAACACACCCTCGCCAAGCAGCTCTGTCCTGTTTCACCCACTGGTGCATAGGCCATCAACACACCCTCGCCAAGCAGCTCTGTCCTGTTTCACCCACTGGTGCATAGGCCATCAACACACCCTCGCCAAGCAGCTCTGTCCTGTTTCACCCACTGGTGCATAGGCCATCAACACACCCTCGCCAAGCAGCTCTGTCCTGTTTCACCCACTGGTGCATAGGCCATCAACACACCCTCACCAAGCAGCTCTGTCCTGTTTCACCCACTGGTGCATAGGCCATCAACACACCCTCGCCAAGCAGCTCTGTCCTGTTTCACCAACTGGTGCATAGGTCATCAACACCTTCGCCAAGCAGCTCTGTCCTGTGCAATGATTTGCACTTACTTCCAGCCTTTTCCTGTTTTCTTTACTTCCATCTCCAGATCTTGTCTCCGTGTATTCCTTGGTCTGCCTATGCTTCACCTTCCCTGGGGATTCCATTACATGGATTGCCTGGTGATACTGGGCTTTCTTAATGTATGACCCATCCATCTCCACTTTCTTGCTAAGTTTTAACTGTTCCAATTTACCTTGTCCCGCTCTCTCCCACAGTCTGTCGTTCGTAACTTTGTCAAACTATTTTATACCAAGAATCATTCGGAGCCTACTGTTGACAAAACCCTGCAGTCTCCTGTCATTGCTTTTTGTCTTCTTCCAGGTTTCTGTTCCCTAGAGCAGGACTGGCTTCACATTTGAATTTAAAATCGTTTTTTTTTTTTCTTCCTTCTTATTTCTTTTGAGTTCTATATGGGTTTCAACATTCCGAATACAACTCTTGCTTTTTGTATCCTTGTTTTTTAGAGACCTAACGCTCTCGAGTATGGAGGTCAGAGACTCCAACTGCATAGTAGTTGGAGATTTCAACAGCTACTCGGAGAGATGGGGAGACTCTGACACAGACAGCAGATGTGACGAAGTGGAAGATTGGGAGATAGATACAAATCTCTCCCTAATCAATAGGCCGGAGGATAGCCCTAGTTTCTATTCTAGAACATGGCGTACCACCTCGACTCCAGATTTGGCCTTCTCCACACAGGACATACACCATAAAATAGACCGCCAGGTGCTAAACCAACTGGCAGGTAGCGACCACAGGCCGATCAGGCTAGACATTGATATTGAAGTAGGCCCACAGGAAACAAAACCGCTCCCACGTTGGAATTACAAACGAGCCGACTAGGACAGATTTGCAATCTTGACAGATGGGCTGTGTGAAACCATCAACACACGAAACAACAAAATGAAGCCCATGGTGGAAAGCCTAAGCAAGGCAATAATGCAAGCCGCCACTGAAACCATCCCAAGAGGAGCTAGGAAAAACTATAAGCCCTACTGAAATGATGAGTTGCAGAAAGCGGAAGATGCAGTAACAAATGCTAGGAACATGGCAGAGCGAGAACAATCTATGGAGGCAAACATCGCCCTCAAAGCCGCCACGGCGAAATACAAAAACACTCTCAAGCAAACAGCAAGAGAGAGCTGGAAAAACAAAAACGGAAAGCCTCAACCTGGACAAAGAAGGGAACAAGCTATGGAAGCTAGTCAGAGCCATGAATGACGAAACCCCGTCAAATAAACAAATTACCATCAAGCAGGGCGAAAACTTGCTCACTGGTAAAAAAGCTGCAAACGCTTTTGTCGATCACTATGCGATAGCAAACCACATCGAGGTCCCTGCAGATAGGCATACAGACATTAGTGAAGAGCAAAAGGAGCACGACAACATCAGTACGGCTCCTGAAGAGCATATGATGGCCAAATTAACAATGAGCGAAATGGAAGAGGCTATGAGAACATTAAAGAAAAGGAAATCTCCCGGAAAAGATGGGATAACAAACGAAATACTGATGGGGCTGGGCCAAACAGCGAAGAGGAAGCTGCTGTCGGTCCTGAAACAAAGCTGGAAAAGGGGAATTGTACCCCAGGCATGGAAAGACGCAGTACTGGTACCAGTACCAACAAAAGGAAAGGACAAAACAGATCCAAATGGATACAGGCCTATCAGCCTACTGAGCTGTGTCGGCAGTCTGATGGAACGTATGATAAACACCAGACTGATGTGGCATCTGGAAGAAAAACGAATACTAATTCCACAGCAAGCCGTCTTTAGACAGCACAGATCCACTGCGGACCAGGTCATCCTCATAGTCCAGGAAATAGAAGATGCCTACCAGGCACAGAAACACACATTAGCGGTTTGGGTGGACCTGGAAAAGGCATTTGACAAAGTCTGGAAAGATGGACAGAGTCAAGCTAAGAAGAAGTGATGTCTGTGGGAAAATGTACAAGTGGATCAAGCACTATCTCAAAAACAGAACGGCCAGAGTCCAAGTACAAGGGCAGATGAGCAGAAAGGTGACACTCGAGCAGGGAGTACCCCAAGGGGGAGTACTGTCACCCACACTCTTCCTGGTGTATATAAACGACATTACAGAGAATATACCAAGAAGAGTCCATAGCTCAATGTTTGCAGACGATCTGGCTATGTGGACCTCTGAAAAGAATCTCTCCATAGCAAGAAATCGGATGCAGCAGGCCCTAACATCGCTGGAACAGTGGGCGAACTCATGGCTGGTCAATATAAACGAGGAGAAAACCACATGCATAATATTCTCGCTTTCCATCAAATTCCAAAATACCAAGTTAAGTTTAAATGGCACATTCCTGCAGCCAAACGACAACCCAAACTATCTGGGAGTCACATTTGATCGCCGCATGACATGGAAAAGTCAGATCGAGAGAAACCGAATGAGAGCCAGAGAAAAAAATGGCAATCATGAGGAAACTTGCTGGCACAAGCTGGGGAGCAGACGAAAGCATACTAAAGAAACTGTACACTGGAAGAGTGAGACCAGTACTCGAGTATGGCATTGCGGCATGGACAACAGCAGCAAAGGCGAACTTCGATAAAGTTAGCAAACTTCAAAACCAAGCCATGAGAGTTATAACAGGTGGCATGAAGTCAACGCCAATTGTAGAACTTGAAAAGATTACAAAACTGCAATCCATGACAGATAGAAGAGACTGCAGAGCCCAGCTGCAGTCAGAAAAACTCCGAAGACTGACCGACCATCCAATGCACCAGAGACTAAACAATTTGGGAAATGGGAAACTAAAGCGGAGAAACTTTGCAGAAATAGCCAAAGCAAAGATGCACGAAGATTCCATAAACGCACTAACAACACCAGAACCCATCACTACTGTACGAAAACCTACCTGGAGGCAGGATATATTTCCTGAGGTGGTAGAAAATATACCAGGTATTGCAAACAAAAACAGCCAGACTGAAAAAGAAAGGAGAGATACTACCCTAAGCTTTATATCGGAAAACTACCCAAGCATGGACTGGACCCATGCATACACCGACGGTTCTGTAACAAACACTACACAGAACGGAGGGGCAGGAGCATTCCTGAACCTACCAAATGGCAGAAAAATAACACTGTCATTCGCTACTGGTAAGTACACAAGCAATTTCAGAGCGGAGGCAGAGGCACTGAGGGCGGCAGTGGAAGAAATGGTGACACATAAAGAAAATGAAAGCCATATATTCCTGCTTACAGATGCTCTCGCCGTAGTCACAGCGCTAAAAAGCCAGAAAAACACTGAGCTTAATGACTTAAGAGCAGCACTCTGCAAACTGTGCCAGCAGTCCGCACCAAAAGGGTAGTGGTACAGTGGGTCCCATCACACTGCAACATCCAAGGCAACGAGGAGGCAGACAGACTGGCAAAAGAAGGTGCAAGACTACCACAAACAGATACTAGTATGACGTACGAAGAGTCAAAACGGCTTATCAAAACCAGATACATGACCAAATGGGAAACTGAACATACCGGCTACACCAAAAACGATGCCTATTGCCAGTTGAACAGAAGAGAGCAGGTCGTTGTCTTCAGACTTCGCACTGGCCACAATAGACTGAGGTACCACCTATTCAACAAATTGAAGATAGGTGGAACCGACGAATGCCCGTGCGGTACCGGTAAAATGACCGCTGAACATCTGCTGCAGAACTGCCCGACATACGAGGATCAGAGAGAGCAGATGTGGCCATCACCAGTGGAACTGCAAGACAAGCTCTATGGCAGTGGCGACAGCCTCAGGATGACCGCCGCTTTTTTCGAAAAAATAATGGTTACTGTCTGACTGCGTACGCAGAAGAAGAAGAAGAAGAAGAAGTATCCTTGTTTTTATATCCTAGTATGTCCCTCCTTCCTTGTTGATGATACTTCCTAGGTATGTAAAATGCTGTATTGACACTAATTATTTTTGTCTTTTCCTCATGAATCTCAAAACCGACTTGTTTAGAGGTATAATCCAGTCGATCCAGTTTCATTTGCATTTGGCTTTGGCTGTGGGACAGAAGAGCTATATTAACCTCAAAATCCAGATCCACCAGCTGTTTATTCAAGGTCCACTGGATTCAATTTCTCTCAGTTGTTGTTACTTTCATGATCCAGTCCAATGCCGGGAGGATCAGGAAATCCTGCCGAATCCCTGAATTTAATTTTGAATGGCTCTGTGAATTGTCCTTCGTGTTTAACTCTACATTGCATACTTTCATTCGTCTGTCTAATTATGTTTGTGAGCTTTTGAGGAATCCCATAGTGCCTCAGTAGTTTCCAGAGTATAAATTTGTCCAAACTGTCGAAAGCCTTTTCATAATCAATGGAATTGATGTACAAACTCGAATTCCATTCCAATGATTGCTCCACAATTATCCGGAATGTGGCTACCTGGTCAATGCATGATCTATTCTGTCCGAAGCTCGCCTGCTCATCCCTTATCTTGTTATCCACTGCCATTTTAAACCTTTCTAGGATTACTCTATTTAACACTTTCCGGCACTGATAATAACATTATTCCTCTTTGGTTTTTGCATTCTTGTAAATCTCCCTTCTTATGCAATTTTACCATATAGCCTTCTCTACAATATTTTGGTAAGTTTTCTTGCTCTCAGATGGTGCCTATCAAGTTGTGGAGCATGTTAGTATATGTTTCAACATCTGCTTTTATGGCTTCCGGTGGTATCTCATCAGGTCCTGCTGCTTTTCCGTTCCTTAGAAACGCTGTGTACTTCTAATCTCTTCTTTACTTGGATTATCACAGTTGATCGGTAGGTCCTCCTCTGCTGGAGGAAGGTCTGGTGGGTTGTCTGGTGCTAGTCCACTCAAAAGCTGTTCAACGAATTCTATCCATCTTTTCTTCTGTTCTTCAAGGTTAATTATCTTTTCCCCAAGCTTATTTTTCCTTGGTCTACCTTGTTGTTGATACTTTCCCAATAGTGTCTTTATAGCCTCATACAAACCTTTCATATTTCCCTTTCCTTCAGCCTCTTCCGCTTCCTCAGCCAGACTTTCAATGTAACGTCTTTTGTCTGCCTTGATGCTCTGTTTAACCCCCTTGTTGCTCTCTACATACTCTTTCTGTGCTGTGCTTTTTGCGGCTCTCGTTTTACTATTTAGTAAGGCCATTTTCTTATTTCGTCTCTTCTCGATCTTAGTGATTGTTTGTGCCATTATCCATTCTTTATACTGCCGTTTACAGTTGTCCGTGTAATTTGGACTTGTTTCAATGTATCCTCTATGCTGGCCCCTTCATCAAGCTGCTTCAGTGCTTGATCGTTATTCCTGAGTGTTATGCGGAACTCATTTTTTTTATCATCTTCTTTCGTGTATTGTACGCAGTACTGTAGCCTGCTGACTTGCATCGTTCTGTTTATCCTTAACTTCTGCTGTACCCTCGCAATGACTAGAAAGTGGTCTGAGGCCACAATTGCCTCCCCTCCCCCCCCCCCCCCCTGTAGACCCTAACATCCAATAATGATCGTCTAAATTTGAAGATTACGCAGATGTGGTCAATCTGCTTCTTCATTTTCTGGTCAGGGGATACCCATGTTACCTTATAAATGGATCTGTGTGCAAACATACTTTCTCCAATGACCAATCTGTTTCTTGCACAAAAATCTGCATAACGCTCTCCGTTTTCATTTAGAACTCCTAGTCCCTCCATCCCCATGATCTCATATGCCAGGTTGTCGTGTCCTATTGTTGCGTTGAAGAAAACGTCTTATAGTCCTATTTATTTTTTTTGTTGATAGTCTTATAAACCTGTTTTAAATTACCTCGAATCATTCTCTTTTCTAGACGCTTTAGGTCGGTTTTTCTTATTCTTTCCTCATAACTGTAATTCTTAAATCCCACTATCAGTTTTGTTGATCTTTGTATTCTCTCCATGTTTATATCTCCTCTATGATAAGAGCGCCACATTCATGAACACAGAACTCCAATCTAAGTCTGACTAATCCTATATGAAGTTTGACTATCACTTCCTTACACCTTTGTTTGATATTTCATCATACCTAATGTTGCATTTACCTTTATCGCTGCTACCTGGACTTGCTCACTAACCTTACCTGTATGATCTACGAGTATTATAACCCATATTTGTCTTTCCTTTTCTACCGTCCTGATATTGTTCTATCTCATCCTGCAATTATATTTCAAATTTATTCTAGCGTGCCATGTTGTACTCTAGCTGACTTCCAATTGGTCATTCTCTTCAAGTCTCATGACTGATCATCTCTCTTGGCAGTAATTAAACAATTTAATAAAATCAATACAAAATTAATTTAATATTTATTTAAGAAACCCACATTCTTCTCTTCCACTACACGATCACTTGCATTTGTTTATATTGACGGCCTCACATTATCTGAATCTTTTGCTGATTATTCTCATCCTCTGGAAAACTAGTTCTTTCTTTCCATGTGTAACGCAATTACGTCACACTCGGCAGACTCTCGGCTTGTGTAAATAACTTGACATCGCTGCTAAAAAGTCGTGGCGACCTCGCTTCTTAATGCAAAAGTACTTACTTGGATTCTCTTTATCGACATGTTCCTGTATACTCTACTGAAAATGTGTACATTGTTTACTGTTATGGACGATCAGGTATCGAAGAAGGGAACTGGTCCTCATAAAAACATGCAGCCTAGTATAATGAAGGTGGGAACATCTAATACCGGACAACAGTTTCTGCTACGGACTACCTTTTACTTTGACATGTGTACAAAGCTGTCAGTTTGTTGTTAGCACCACTGAACATGTTTTTACTTAGTTCACTGAGACTGTTTCCTCCGGAAGAAGAGCGGGCTACTTTGAGTGAATACCTTCTGATTTATATTGTATAGACTTGTAAACAGTTCACTCTTATAAACACTTTGAAGATGTAAAGACTAGCATCAGCTTCCCTGACCAAGACCCCACATCATGTCCACGCTAGACACCTGGTAACAGGCTTGTTCACCTAAGTATGTCCATCGATTTGGGGATTGACACAGTGTTCACCATAGTGATCAATCTACTGAGCAGCCCCGCATCGCACTACGGCAGGGACAACCCAGTCACACATTCATCAGTACACTTTGGAATGTAAGAATAGCCGCAGTAACATGCTACACAAGAAATGTCGTCAAACGTTAAACTACCTCAGCACGAGTAACTTCGAACATGAACATGAACAACAACAACAGCAACAACAACAACAACATTGATCTTTGTCCGAGTTGAACTCTCTTGGCGAAAATGTGGGACAAAAATCTGACAAAATGCAAACAAAATATGTTTGCAGTTCACATATAAATAATGTATAGATCATTAGTTTCAAGATAATTAGAAACACAGGTAATCACAGTTGTATCTTGGCTGCGTAAGTTAGAGAGTGTTCACAAAAGAAAACACTGCCATATATTTAAATTCCTTCAAATAATCATATATGTGCACCATTAATTTTATTAGTATTGTATTTATCTGTCATTCTGTATGGACTTGTACTGGGAAGGACAGAATAGACCTTGTATGTATCTGTCATTCTGTATGGACTTGTACTGGGAAGGACAGAATAGACCTTGTATTTATCTGTCATTCTGTATGGACTTGTACTGGGAAGGACAGAATAGACCTTGTATTTATCTGTCATTCTGTATGGACTTGTACTGGGAAGGACAGAATAGACCTTGTATTTATCTGTCATTCTGTATGGACTTGTACTGGGAAGGACAGAATAGACCTTGTATGTATGTCATTCTGTATGGACTTGTACTGGGAAGGACAGAATAGACCTTGTATGTATCTGTCATTCTTTATGGACTTGTACTGGGAAGGACAGAATAGACCTTGTATGTATCTGTCATTCTGTATGGACTTGTACTGGGAAGGACAGAATAGACCTTGTATGTATCTGTCATTCTGTATGGACTTGTACTGGGAAGGACAGAATAGACCTTGTATGTATCTGTCATTCTGTATGGACTTGTACTGGGAAGGACAGAATAGACCTTGTATGTATCTGTCATTCTGTATGGACTTGTACTGGGAAGGACAGAATAGACCTTGTATGTATCTGTCATTCTGTATGGACTTTTACTGGGAAGGACAGAATAGACCTTGTATGTATCTGTCATTCTGTATGGACTTGTACTGGGAAGGACAGAATAGACCTTGTATGTATCTGTCATTCTGTATGGACTTGTACTGGGAAGGACAGAATAGACCTTGTATGTATCTGTCATTCTGTATGGACTTGTACTGGGAAGGACAGAATAGACCTTGTATGTATCTGTCATTCTGTATGGACTTGTACTGGGAAGGACAGAATAGACCTTGTATGTATCTGTCATTCTGTATGGACTTGTACTGGGAAGGACAGAATAGACCTTGTATGTATCTGTCATTCTGTATGGACTTGTACTGGGAAGGACAGAATAGACCTTGTATGTATCTGTCATTCTGTATGGACTTGTACTGGGAAGGACAGAATAGACCTTGTATGTATCTGTCATTCTGTATGGACTTGTACTGGGAAGGACAGAATAGACCTTGTATGTATCTGTCATTCTGTATGGACTTGTACTGGGAAGGACAGAATAGACCCTTTCATGCATCTCGCAATAGACGGCTAATGAGAATTACGAATTGGGCTTACAACCTGAACAACATTTACTGCTACAGAAACTATCTCTGGAAGAATTTCCAAAGTGCTTTGGCGCAGGCTTCCGAAAGAAGGTCAGTTGAAGGGTTGACATTATGCATCAGCTTGAGTAAAAAATGACCATATGGTTATGCTGATAACGAAGCTTCTATCATAGTTCATACAATGTTTTTGTCCAGTTGGTCTGCATTATCTCATCTCGATGGAGAGCAATACAAAATGGTGGACACAAGGACAAGTATTTTACTGCACCTGAGGGGACGGCGTGGGCTAGTGGTTAAGTGACACGGCTCACAACCAGAAAGTGCTGGGTTCGATCCCTATCACAGCAACGGCTATTACCCCGGGGAAGCAAACCCTTAGAAAATGCAGGAGGAAGCAGACCCTTACATAAAATGCATGCTGAAGGATGCACTGGGCCGACAGGCGCAAAATAAAAACCATAGTGCAACGCTCACCGCCTTTGCGGAATAACGAAAGAAGGCGAACGCAAAAAAAACAAAAAACTGCACCAAAGAAAATCATACAACGAAAAAAATGTGAAGTGATGGGCAGCCCGGATTCGATCCACGGACATACAAGTGATGGAAGCCCTTTGCCACAAGAGAGATGCGAGTTAATGGATTCAACGGTCCAGCAACTAAAAATAGGTGCTCTAAATGACCAAAACTTTCTTCATTCATGACTTGTCATTATGGCGTATAGTATAACGAGCGGTAACGCTCTCTCTTCTCAATGTAATGGTAAAATAGGTAATGGTAGTGTCATGACAGTCACTGCCGTCGGGGATAAAGTGTTAGAGCCATCATTGTACTAAGCCACAGTTTTGTGAAGGGGGAATGGTGAGTTCCCTTCCTCGCTGTCTTTTTTTCTTCACTAACCATCAACCAGATACCCATTTGCATTTAAGTCGACTGGAGCTGCCAGTAGCTGGAGTAGAACCATCGACCTTTACCATGAAGAGCGAATACTCGACCACTACGCTAATCATCCGCTCAATGGTCAATCAATCAACGTCCGTCGCTCCTCTCGGAGCATAGACCAACATCACGCCGGCATACACGGTCCAGGGCTGCTCTTTCTGCCTTACTCCAGGTGTAATCATTTAATCTTAGTTCCTTCTGCCTCACTCCAGGTGTAATAATTTAATCTTAGTTCCTTCTGCCTCACTCAAGGTGTAATAATTTAATTTTAGTTCCTTCTGCCTCATTCCAGGTGTAATCATTTAATCTTAGTTCCTTCTGCCTCACTCCAGGTGTAATAATTTAATCTTAGTTCCTTCTGCCTCACTCAAGGTGTAATCATTTAATCTTAGTTCCTTCTGCCTCACTCCAGGTGTAATCATTTAATCTTAGTTCCTTCTGCCTCACCTCAGGTGTAATCATTTAATCTTAGTTACTTCTATCTATATTCTCCATCTATTTTGGGCCTACCTATCTCTCTCTCTCTCTCTCTCTCTCTCTCTCTCTTCCCTTGAGGATTCCATGTTAGAACCAAGTGTCTGGCTGGGCTGTACTGTGCCTTTCGCAGCGTATGTCCTATCCATCCTCATTTTCTTTGCGTAATTTGTTGTTCATTCCTCACCACGTGTTGCCACTTTATTCCCATTATTTTCCTTTATTCCCTTTATTTCCAAATGGGAAACCGAACATACTGGTTACACCAAAAACGATGCCTATTACCAGTTGAACCGAAGAGAGCAGGTCGTTGTCTTCAGACTTCGCACTGGCCACAATAGACTGAGGTACCACCTATTCAACAAATTGAAGATAGGGTGTACCGACGAATGCCCGTGCGGTTCTGGTAAAATGACCGCTGAACATCTGCTGCAGAACTGCCCGACATACGAGGATCAGAGAGAGCAGATGTGGCCATCACCAGTGGAACTGCAAGACAAGCTCTATGGCAGTGGCGACAGCCTCAGGATGACCGCCGCTTTTTTCGAAAAAATAATGGTTACTGTCTGACTGCGTACGCAGAAGAAGAAGAAGATTCCCATTATCCTTCGTGGTAATCTATTTTAACGAAGGACTGGAGTCTTTCTTCTTTGACCTTGGTCGTTCTCCATGTCTCCGCTCCATAAAGCAGCTCTGACTTGACACTGGCGTTAAATATTCTAACTTTGGTGTGAATCTTGATTTATCTGGATCTCCATATGTTGTT
Source organism: Ariolimax columbianus (assembly GCA_036924085.1). Lineage (NCBI taxonomy): Eukaryota > Metazoa > Mollusca > Gastropoda > Stylommatophora > Arionidae > Ariolimax > Ariolimax columbianus. The sequence goes on along the minus strand of JAVGWX010000008.1, from coordinate 72,601,511 downwards.
CAGATTCAGAAATTCCCCTCTAGCCTTTACAATTTTGATCCTTACATCTGCATCTGTACCTACTGATGTGTCTATTGTGCTGCCCAAATAGGTCAAGGTATCCACTTCTTCCAATTGCTCTCCCTCCCTCCAGCATGATTGGTTCTCTACTGTTAGTGTTGAGTTAAAGTCCCAATCGTATCAGTGTTTAATTCCTGTTATCAACATTCTCCAGAAGACTGCTATAAAAGGGTACCTGGATTACTTTTAGAGAAAGGAAGGCATCTCATTAATAAGCTTGGATCAAGATTCTGAGCAGCGCATGAGCTGCAGTGGTCAGCGACTCATAGCTGACTGCTAGTGTCAGCGCCAGCGAACCAAAGCTGCCAAGACCCTTCTACACCTCCACGCGGTGATCCGGGATAACAGGCTGCAGCAGGGCAGACTGGCTAAGGAGAAGGGATCGAAGAGGAAATGCTAGCCCGGTACTCAAAAAATGCTTGCTGAAGTGCGATGTGTTGGACCGAAAGGTGCAAATATCGCAGTCAAGCTGTAAACTACGACACAATGCATTCCGTTCTCTGGACTACATTCTGCTACTTAAGCCCTTTCAGTGTTTGATAGCGGGAGATTGAGAAGGAACGGAACCAAGCAAAGCCATTAATAAGCTAACACCTAAAGCAATTAAATCGCTAACACTCCATCCCCGACAGCAGTGTCTGCTACGGGTTCTACCTTTAGCTATACCTTGCCTCTAATCTAAAATCAATATCTTCGGGTCCAGCCTAACCATTCTTGGTCATCAACAACGACGTGACGAATAAAACACATTCACATAATCCCTTGCTAGCCTGAAGTATCCATCCATGCCACAGCTATCCACTTTGGACTCTTCGGAAGCATGGCACGAGGTAGAGCCATACACGGCAACAGTTTTTTTCCAAATACAATCATGATAGCCATTGTAGAAGAACATCAACTGCGAATACTAGATACCTTTGGCATGAAAGCTTAGTGCTACTCGCTTAAGGTTTTTGCTCTCACTCATAAGCGACCTATTCTCTCAGACTCATCAGTTTAATGTATACAACATAATTTTGTTTTTCAGATGTCTAGTTTCAAAATCCGCGCTCAGACACCTGTCAAACCTTGATTGATCTGTTCGATTAGTGTGAATTTAAATGTAGTACGGATTGTCGATTATATATCACACCTGACACAGCAATGAACGCGTCATTTAGGTAACTCTAATGAGAATGTCGTGTGAGGAAATCTACACACAGCAGACAAGAGTTGTTGTTGTTGTTGCTGTAATTCTAACGATCAGATGAGAGTTTTTTGTGAGGAACTCTTCATAAAACCTGGTTGTTGTTGTTATTGCTGTTGTTGTTGTTCTTGTTGTTGTTGTTGCTACTGCTGCTCATGTTGTTGTTATCATATTTAACGATCAAATGAGAGTTCTGTGTGAGGAACTATTTACAAAGCCTGTTGTTATTGTTGTTGTGGTTGTTATTGCTGTTGTTGTTGTTGTCGTTCTAACGATCAGATGAGAGTGTTGTGTGAGGAACTCTTCACAAAGAATGTTGTTGTTGCTATGGTGGTTGTTGCCGTTGTTGCTGTCAGATCTAACGATCACGTGAAAGTGTTGTGCGTGGAACTCTTCATAAAGTATAGTTGTTGTTATTGTTTTAGTTGATGCTGTTGTTGTTGTCACATCTAACCATCAGATGAGAATGTTGAGTGAAAAATTCGTCCCAAAGCGTGGTTGTTGTTGTTCCTGTTGTTGTTGTTGCTGTTGTTGTTGTCACATCTAACCATCAGATGACAGTGTTGTGTGAGTAACTTTTCATAAAGTCTGGTTGATCGTGTTGTTGTTGCTGTTGTTGTTGTCACATCTAATGATCAGATGAGCGTTCGCTGTGAGAAACTTCCACACAGAAGAATCATTTGTTCTTGCTGGTCTTGTTTCTGTTCCTGATGTTGAGGTAATGAATGTTTGCCCTGTGATATCTCTTGCGCTGCCATTTGTATCACCTGTAAATAAATTATGAAAATGATAAGACAAGAAATCATGTTATGCAGATGAAGCAGAATTTTATGTTGATGAGAGCATTTGTACTAAATGTGTATTCATAAATGTGTTTATTCTATGTCGTTTTTGAGTCAATTGTTGGAACTTAATAGACTGTGAAACAAGTCGCGTGTTAGTTTAATTCTTTGCATCGAATCACGCACTGTTTCCTATATAATGATGTGCTTGTCCCCTTGGGGAAAAATTTTTATTAAGATTGTGTCTCGTTTTGTAGAGTATTCTGAATCCTTTTTTTAAATTATGAGCCGTTTTTGTTGGTAACTAATGGGAAAGATGAAGGCAGTACTGACCTCTTTTTTGGACAGATATCATTTGAAATTATTTCTACCCGAAATTAAAGAGCAGCCGGATATTTTTCTCCTAACCTAACAATTTGTTTATATATTTTGAATGTAAAATATGAAGTTCTGGTTATAACTTAACTTAATGTTTTTATACTGGTTTAGAAGACTCTGCAAAGTCTGTAAACAACCAGTTTCTTTTACATTTCCCTTCTCTAAAAGCAATGCGCATCTAATCAATTCTTAAATGCATTAATTGTCCCTGCCTCAACTACTGCCTGTGGTAATGCACTTTAAGCATTCACCACTCTCTGACTAAAAAAATATTTCCTAATATATACAACTTTATAAATCTGGAAAAGATAAACAGGAAGTGATTTCCCTTTGAAACTGTCCTAAAAAAACAACAGCTTCCTAACGTTAATTCAGGCAGAAACTTAAAACAGCGAGTTGATCTTTTTTTCTCCCTATATGTATGTTCTAGGTTCATATCATTAGCCTTATTTTCAGTGTGTCAATAACACAGATAAACTAGTTTATCTGGTATCAGCTCATTTGCCTAGACGACGCTGGGAGGGGCATTCTTCGATCACGCGCCATCTGCGTGGTAATTGATATTCTCAATGCATACTTCGCTAGTATTGTTTGAACACCACCAATAAATCTGATGGTCGTGGTACCTCGTAGTCTACCATTTCTGCTGTCTTGTGTTATAGGCTAGCGCAATTGTTATAGCGCTCTATGTTATTATTTCATAGTTGATTGTTGTGTTATTGAAGCTCGTTAGACGAGTACAGAATGAAAACTCTATAATCTGACAGTGGCAAAGTTGACCATGGGATCGGCAGCCCAATCGTACATGAACTATAAGACACGAGATAAGATAAAGAAAGAACACATTCAGATCCCAATGGAAGTAGATGAGCGACGAAAACAAAACTAAAAGAATTTGCTAGTCCAGTTTCAAAACTTCTGGCACCGATGAATAATCGCCAACTGTGTCAGCATAATGTCTACAACGACGCACTAAAATTGTCATATTAAATAACCTATGTAAAGACCATACTGATAAAGTAGGCAAGGATTCATCACAATATCAATATTAGAAGATGGTTCCTAATACCGCTACTCTGAAGACTTTCAAATACGTGATAATGTAGAAATATAAAAGCAACATGCAGGTATGTGGTATGACAAAGGGTTAAAGCAACATGCAGGTATGTGGTATGTCAAAGGGTAAAAGCAACATGCAGGTATGTGGTATGTCAAAGGGTAAAAGCAACATCCAGGTATGTGGTATGTCAAAGGGTAAAAGCAACATCCAGGTATGTGGTACGTCAAAGGGTAAAAGCAACAACCAGATATGGGGTATGTCAAAGGGTAACAACAAAATCCAGGTATGTGATAAGCAAAAAAGTAAAAGCAGCTTTCAGGTAGCTCGTATGTAATTGATAAACGCAATACCCAGGTATGAAAATTCAAATGTAACTTTCAGATATATGGTATGTGAAATATCAAAAGCAACATCCAGGTATGTGGTAAGTGAAATAGCAGAAGCAAGTTCCAGGTAAGGTATATGTAAAATGATGTAAGTAACTTCGAGGTATATGTTATGCAAAAGGAAAATACTGCCACATAACAGTTACTGTGAGAAACTCACTGAATATCAGCGATATTTCTATCATGTATTTGTTTGTTTCACAAGACATTTCATTAGGTGTGGCATGATACTCTTTGGCACTAATTGGAACAATACGAAATTGAAAATAAACTTACTAGCGTCATACGGAACTTACATTTAAATGCCCAGCATACGGGTTTCATCAATTGTGGAATGGGTGCAAAGATTGGTGTGTGTGTGTGTTTATATATATATATATATAAAACACGTATCATTAATTATATTATTATATTAATACCAAAATTCCACACAGTTTTTCTGTTTTAGCTTTAGTACTGATTTCAAAGAATATTGTATGTACTTTTCATTGGTGTCCATATGTGAACGTCAACATAATATATACTTTACCAGTTGCACAAAGGTCGGGAAGCGTTGTAACGGAATACTTGATTTATTTTAATTCTAACTTAAATGTTGTATCGGTCTATCGCAATTGTAATTTAAAATAAAACGAAGAAAATGTTGCCGTATACGACCGCCTGTTACTCGAGTCCTATACTCGAGTCCCATACTCGAGTCCTATACTCGAGTCCCATACTCGAGTCATATACTCGAGTCCTATACTCGAGTCCGATACTCGAGTCCTATACTCGAGTCGCATACTCGAGTCCTATACTCGAGTCCCATACTCGAGTCATATACTCGAGTCCTATACTCGAGTCCGATACTCGAGTCCTATACTCGAGTCCTATAGAGGAACAAAGAGTGGTTGTGCTTACACTTGAAAGGAAAGTGGTAAGAGCCGACTAAAGAAGATTGAACATTGAACTGTCTATCCCAACTCACAAAAACTGTAAGGTATTAGGTAGAGACCAATAATCTTCTAGACCTGCATGGTAGGTTTCTTCAAATGGCCACAATGAGTAGGTTATTTTTTGGTGCGTACTGAAAAGGACGATAAGTGATGGGTTGCAGTAGTTTTCCGGGCTTGCTGATGACGGTAGACCGGGGTTCTCCAGGCTGCTGTGCTATGCATGGCTTAATCTGCGTGTCGCTCAATTCTACGGGGATCACGTCCATCCCTCACCTTGTTAGCCAGGCTGCCATGAAAACAGTTCGTTTCTAGGGAGTACTACGAGGAAGCCGAAGTGAGGTTCTTGGTCAGTGTATTTTGCCTGACCCTGACTAACATGTCTGATCAGTATATTTTGCCTGACCAGACGTTAGTCTTCCTCCCCACATCATGGTAGAAGAACAACAGCCAGGTAAAAAAAGAGATAGAGGATTCCCACATTACCTATAGATTTATAATGCTTACATATGTGATATCCACTCATTTCTGAGCTATCCCTTTGGAACCTTCCGAGTATGGACTGATAATCAAACTTGATCGTAGATGGAGTCACTTTACACGTATTTAAATTGCACACCCCCAATCCACAATTGCAGTACTCAAAAACATTAACATAAACATGTCCACAAAAATAATGCTGATCAACAGCATATTCATACCAACTCTCTGTTACCAGTGCCAAAGGTGGACTTTAACAAAATCTCTAGAGAGAAAGATCGCATGTTAAATGAGATGCCTCCGAGAAAACCATCAACATAACTAGGAGAGACAGAATGCGCAACGAAGATGTGCAAAAAATAGTTAATGCAAATCCATGCACTGAATATATTAATTAGGAAAGAATGATGTAGTTCGGCCACCTAATGAGAATGGAACCTGGCCGACTACTCCTGTGCGCATATAACACGCACAGCGATCATATTTTCGCTACCGTGGCAGACCAAGAACTAGGTGCATAGGAAATGTTGCAGATATTCTAAAACGTCATGGTATGGCGACTACTTCAGCAATGAGTCTGGCTATGTCTATCACTGGACATAAAACTACGAGTCCCCTCACGGCACACCTGGATTAGACAAGATAACAGCAAAGAGACATGTGCGACGAAGATCAATCTGTACTACGGAATAAATGTTTTCTTTTTTTTAATGGATGTGTTGAAAGTGGATAAATGTGCAGGTCAAGATGGTATTCATCCAAAATTGCTGTTTTAAATTAGAGATATGTTAGCAAAATCATTGGTCATACTATGTTCTCAATCACTTGCAAAAGGGATTGTTCCAGGGGATTAGAAAGATGCAGGAGTGATCACTTTATTGAAAAAGGGCAATCAGATCCAGTAAATAATAGACCGGTCAGTTTAACGAGCATATGTAAAATGTTAGAGAAAAGATAATCAATGAAAACATTGTAATGTATTTAGACAAGTTTAATCTAATCAGAAATAGTCAGCGTGAGTTTACTAAAGGGTGATCGCGCTTAACAAATGTATTAGAATTCATGGAGGAGGTTACTACAATGATAGATGGAGGGGAGCCAGTGTTATTTATCTAGATTTTGCAAAAGCCTTTGACAGAGTGTCTCATCAAAGATTATTTAGAAAGTTAAATACCATTGAATAGGTTGAGAAGTTGTCAAATTGGTTGAAAATTTGTTATCGGGAAGAAGGCAGAGAGTGGGCATAAATAAGTACTACTCTGAGTGATGTGAAACAAAAAGTGCAATACCACATGGCTCGGTTTTAGGACCAATGTTGTTCTTGATATATTTAAACGATTAGGACGATGATATCGGATTCTCGATTGTAAAATTCGCTGATGACATAAAACTATGCAGAAGTGTCTCATCTAAAGTTGAATTTAGATCCAATCGGGAATGGCCTGTGAGCTGTCAGATAGAGTTTAATGTAGATAATTGTAGTCATTCACATGGGTAGATCCAATATGGAATGTAATTACAGAATGGGAGAAGCAATATTAGAAAGATAGAAAAGGAAAGGAACCTAGAGGTAATAACAGATCATGCAGGTAACGCGGGTGAGCAAGTCCAGATAGCAGTAACAAATTGCAAATGCAATGTTAGATATTATTACAACAAATATTAATCATAGGCACTAGGAAGTGAAAGTCAAACAGTATAAAGCATTAGCTGTACCTAGATTGGAGTACTGTGTACAGGTGTGAAATGCTTGCCGCAGAGGGGAAATAAACATGATGGAAAGAATACAAAGAAGAGCAACAAAACTGATAGTGGGATACCAGAATTACAGTTATGAAGAAAGACTCAGAAAAACCGGACAACACTGTCTGGAAAAGAGAAGAATTTGAGGGGACAATACATTTTTATAAGATAATCAATGGAAAAGAAAAATGGTTTTTTTTCTTCAAATAAAGCACAAATCTAAAAAAAATTATACAGCTACAATTTAATTTTTTTTTTTAAACCTCCAGATTAGATATTAGAAAATATTATTTGTGTGTGTTGGGTTGTGCTGTTGTATTGTGATGGTGGGTTATGCTATAGGGTTGTGCTATGGGTGTTCTGTCAATGTGACAGCGTGAAGTGTGGTGTCGGGTTGGGGTGTTGGGTTGTGCTATTAGATTGTGTTGTTGGGTTGTGCTATTAAACTGTGATGTTGATTTGTGGTGGTGGGTTGTGCTGTTAGATTGTGGTGTTGTGCTGTGTGGTTGGGTTGTGCTGTGCTGCTAGATTGTGGTGTTGGGTTGTGGTGTTGGGTCGGGGTGTTGGATGGTGCTGTTAGATTGTGCTGTTGGGTTGTGCTGTTAAACTGTGATGTTGATTTGTGGTGGTGGGTTGTGCTTTTAGATTGTGGTGTTTGGTTGTGCTGTTGGGTTGTGGCGATGGGTTGTTTATGCTGTTGGGGTGTGCTGATGGGTAGTGCTGTTTGATTGTGCTATTCGGTTGTAGCAGTGGGTTTTGCTGTTAGATTGTGCTGTTTGGTTGTTGTGGTGGGTTGTGCTGTTATATTGTGCTGTCGGGTTGTACTGTTAGATTGTGGTGTTTATTGTGGTGGTGGGTTGTACTGTTAGATTGTGATGTTTTATTGTAGTGGTGGGTTGTACTGCTAGATTGTTGTGTTTTATTGTGGTGGTGGGTTGTGGTGTTGGGTTGTGATGTTGGGTTGTACTGTTAGATTGTGGTGTTGGGTTGTACTGTTAGATTGTGGTGTTTTATTATGGTGATAGGATGTGCTATTAGATTATGGTGTTTTATTGCGGTGGGGGGTTGTGCTGTTAGATTGTGGTGTTTTATTGTGGTGGAGTGAGGTGCTGTTAGATTGTGGTGTTTTATTGGTCATGTACCAACCAGCACCAGGCATGCTGTACACAAAACCAGAGACTACAGTCAGCGGGCAGACGCTAAATGTGGTAGATAAATTCACATATCTGGGCAGCACGCTGTTAAGATCTGTTAGCCTAGACGATGAAGTGGCAATCAGAATAGCAAAGGCCAGCACATCCTTTGGTAGAATGCGCTCGATGGTCTGGGCACGTCGTGGCATCAGCGTCAAGACCAAACTCAAAGTCTACCGTGCAACCATCATTCCAACCCTACTATGCGCTTGCGAAAGCTGGACTGTATACTCTGGACATGCAAGGAGGTTAAACCACTTCCACACAGGTTGTCTGAGGCGAATATTCCACATCCGATAGCAAAATTGTGTCACTGACATCGATGTTCTCTCGAGGGCTAACATGCCCAGCATCCATGCACTGCTAGAAAAAGCACGACTAGGATGGGCCGGCCACCTCGTCCGTATGTCAGACGAGCGGCTCCCAAAGAAGCTTCTCTACAGCGAGCTGAGAGAGGGATGGCGCGAGAGAGGGCGCCCAAAGAAACGATTTAAAGACGGTCTGAAGGACTCACTGAAAAGTTGCCAGATAGACATCGACACCTGGGAATGTCTTGCTCAAAACAGATCTGACTGGAGAAGCGCAGTCAAATCGGGTGTAGCTGCCGGTGAAGAAGACCGTGTTGTGAAAGCCCAGAGCAGACGCGAGACCCGGAAATCCCGAACAGCGGGAACACCATCATCTTCTACAAACCTCGTTTGCCCGATATGTAGCAGATGTTTTCGTGCCCGCATTGGCCTGTTCAGCCACATGCGCACTCACACTCAACAGGGAAAATTGTGACAAAGATGATGTCGGCGGTCCTCATCGACAACGATGGACAGCTATCATTGTAGTGGTGGGTTGTGGTGTTGGGTTGTGCTGTTAGATTGTGATGCTGGGTTGTGATATTGGGTTGTACTGTTAGATTGGGGTGGTGAGTTGTACTGTTAGATTGTGGTGTTTTATTGTGGTGGTGGGTTGTGGTGAGGGTTTGTGGTGTTGAGTTGTGGTGTTTGATTGCGCTGTATGGTATTGTTGGTGGGTTGTTCTGTTGGGTTGGGGTGTTAGATTGTGCCGTCGGGTTGTGGTGTTGGGTTGTGGTGGTGGATTGGGGTGTTGGGTTGGGGTGTTGGGTTGTAGTGTTAGGTTGTGGTAGTTACATTAGTTTCCTTTGTAAGAGAAACCGGGTCCTTGATATGAGGATCAAAGTAGAAGAATAAGGAGAGATCTAGCTACATGTATTCCATTAACAAACATTCAATATTTAAGCTGTCTCAAATGAAGAGAAATGCTAGCAATATTCAGTTGATTATTTGACTTTCGGTTGTGCGCAAATGAACCATTACCAATGTGCTTGTTGTGTAAACACGTGTTTTCTAACGAAGCAATGTAGCCATCGGGACTTAATGAACCAATGTACTTGTGTAAACACGTGTTTTCTAACGAGGCAATGTAGCCATCCAGACTTAATGAAGAAGCGTGCTTATTAGCACGCTTCTTTGGTTGGCAAGAACATTTCTTACTTTCAAGATTTAAAGCAAAGGTTTGAAAGCTGTGCCATAGTTGTTGGTATGCTTAAACAGGTTTATTTTCAGAAGGGTAAAGGCCTCATTGTATCTTACAGGATATAACAAATGATTGCAACGAGTGGTAAGTCCGACAATATTGGAGAAAATCTCATATTAACAGCAGCTGTCCATGAGCTGATTAGTACCGTGATGGAAATAAATCAAAGTGAAATAACTACCCCTTTTCTACTGAGCAATGATACTGTGTCTAGAAGAATTGATGTAATGGCAACTAATGTTGAAAATCAGCTGTGTCAGGATTTGCAATCAACCAAATTTTCATTACAGATTGATGAAAGGACGGTACACGGTAATGAAACCTGATCCTTGCATTTGTTAGATTCGTGAAGAATGAACAAGTTGTGAAAGAAATGGTATTCTCAAAATTACTGACAACAGATTCCAAGGGCTTGTTGGTCCTTAACATCATTGGAAAATATTTCATTACAAAACACATTACTTTTTCTAATGTTATAGCACGTGTGACAGATGGAGCTCCTGCAAAGGTTGGTCGTTATCACGATTTTATGGCGCACTTAAAAAAGGTGGCACCAAATGTCTTATCAATTCATTGTGTTATTCACCGGTAGCACTTAGTAACCAAACAACTTAGCGACAGACTTAACAAATCAATGAGTGTAGTTATCGGTGTTATTAATAAAATCAAGTCACATTCCTTGAACTATAGATTATTTCGTAAATTGTGTAATGACAATGATGATGAGTTTGAACGTCTTCTCCTACACACGGAAGTAAGATGGCTGTCCAAAGGGAATTGTTTGAACAGATTTCGGGCATTATTTGATACCATCATGAAGTGTCTTGATTCAATGCAAGAACAGGTTAGCATTGAAATTGAAGTACTGCGTAAAAATGTGGCCTATCTTTCAGATATATTTGAAAAGTTAAATGATGTCCTTCTTAAGTTACAGGTGAACGACATCGGTAAAATCAAAGTGACAGGAGTTATTATGGGGTGCATCAGCAAATTGAGATTGTTTAAAAATAGTCACGGTCGTCGTGAACTATATCAGTTTCCATGTTTACAGCAGTTAGACAAGGGCAGCTTGAAAGATGCAGATTTGGAAATGTCCTGCTGCCATTTGTAGACTGTTAAGAATGATATGATGATCAGATTGAAAGATTTTAAGGAAATCAACATACCAGAATGGGTGATTGATCCGTTTGAAACAGACATGGAACTTGATAGTGAATATCTCTAAGAAGAGCTGATTGAGGTACAAAATGACTTTCAGGCAAAAGTACGATTTAGTAACGTTCATTACGAAAAATGTTGGAATCAGATTAAGATGACAACAAATTAAACTGCTCAGTACAGCATTTCCAATATCATATTTAGTAGAGAAATGGTTCAGTCATGTTGTGATGTTGCTGCAAAAGCAACGCAAACGATTGCAAATATGTGACAGAGCCGACTTGCAACTTCTTTTAACAAATACAGAACCAGAGATTGTTCAATAAGCTGTGTCCCACGAAACGCAGGGAACACGCTAAATTTAACTGGTAAGTCATTCTTTATAACAAATCAATCTGTCAATAAATGATTGAAAACAAAAATGTGAAACTAATGTGAGAGGCATGATTGTTGTGTGGGTGTGTTGGGGGGTTTCGCCATTTTTCTTTAGAAATGGCGTCGGCAGGTAAGTTAGGATGGAGAAACACTGATGTAAACTATCAAAAGAGTATTGGAAATCAATAAAGTTAATAAGTGGGGATTGCATTTCTACAGATTTCTCAATAATTGTTCTCAGAGTGAAAATTTGGTTGACACAAGATCTCTTTGGTCTAAAACCAGACTGTTCTTCTAGTAATCGTATGCCTATCTTATCCCTGAGTCTTTCCAACATCATACTGCATAGTACTTTTTCCGGCACTGACAGAAGTGTAATGCCTCGTCAGTTGTTGTAATCTGATAAGTCGCCTTTCTTTGGCATTTTAGCAATAATTCCATCTTTCCACTGTCGGGGTGGGTTTTCGTCATTCCACACTTCATTTATGATGGATAACAAGTGTCTAAGCACATCATGTAAAATGATCTGCCTAAGGCTTCATCTGTTCTTTTTCTGAAGTAAGGAAAATATCACGTTTATTTCTTATTGGGATATTCGCCGCAGGCGGATTATTACATAGCCGTCTTGTAATCTGGTGTAAGCATCTGCTGTTGCTAGTTGTGGTTGTAGTTTCAGCTGAAGTTGTTATGTTATTGATGTACAGTCTTTTGTATCTGCGAGTCCTTGATTTAACTATTTTGTTTAGTTGTTTTTTTTTATAGCGTTTGTTTTATAAAGATATATGTAACAAATTAGACAAGAGTACTGTTATTCTATAAAGATACATGTGACAAATTAGACAAGAGTACTGTTATTCTATAACGATACATGTGACAAATTAGACAAGAGTACTGTTATTGTATAAAGATGCGTGTAACAAATTAGACAAGAGTACTGTTATTGTATAAAGATGCGTGTAACAAATTAGAGTACTGTTATTGATGAGAAAGCTAGTAACACAAGAACACAAGCATGGTGGGGATTATTTTTTTTTAATAAGCTGGTAAGAAAAGTGAAAATTCTTGATTTCAATTTAAAGTTCTGTAGTGAGTCTTTTCAAAACGGTTTTTCTACCTGTATCATTCTGTGATTGATGAAGGTTTGATCATGAGAAAACACTACATTTGATATTCTCGGCTCTGTGTTTCTGCTACCTCACGTCAAAAATATTTATGTTTCGTCTTGGTTTGTCAATAAAAGCAAAACAACCCCGAAGTTTCACATTCCTATTAATTTGCTTCTTGTCAGCCTCATTGTTTATGAGCGTGTCTGCTGCTACTTAGAAAATAATATCAACGGATGCATTGTTTGTGTATTTGTTTGTTTCCGTCTGTTCGTTTATTTTTATATTTGCTGTTATTATTTTTGCTTGATTGCGACTTGCTGAACAGAAGCAAATCTAAAGAAAGCAAAATAATGTTTATCTCCTGACAATCAGAAACAATAGTTTCAAAACATAGGTCAGTTCTAGTTTATTTTAATCATAAAGAAAGCAACAAAACATGAAGGTCGACTCAATACAAGGTCATTAATCGTTAGATTTTTTATTATTGTTGGAAAAAATATTTTTTTTTTAAACTGTTTAAAGTTGATTAAAATTAAATTTAATCAAAATTTTAAAATATTTACGGTCAGATACCGCACCGAGACGAAAACACAAACGAAACCTACGTTACGACCAAAAGGCCTTCATCATGGACAACAAATAACAACAATGATGAACTAGCAAATCATAGAAGAAGGGATGAATACATGTATGTGAGAGATGTCAACATATAAGGAAAAATAGTGTACTTATCTGATATAGCGTCTCACATCGCGACCTACCAGGTCGTTGGCCCGAATGACGAACAGCGGTCAGATTAGGTGGCCAGAAGAGCGCGTAAGAAGTGAGAGGGAAGCGGTCAAATACGGAAAAGACAAAATAGTGATCCAAGAAGGGTAATAAACGGAAGTGATATAAGCTGGGGTGGGGGGAGACGGATATAAGTGCGGGGAAAAGGGGGGGGAGGGGAGAAGGCAAATAGATAGTGGCCAGTATGAGAGATTTTTAATAAGGTATGGAAGATATTGATGCCATGTAGGTGGAGGCAACTTATGCTAGAGATAAGTCTATTCTCAATGACGAATCGATGACGATCGTTAGAGAAGCCATAAGCTAGGCATGTGACACTAACATCAGCCTTTATCCCTGTGCCTAAGACCATTGAAGTGGCTTGCAATAGAGGAACCCGATATCATTGAGGTGTTGTCGGAAACGCTCACGCAGTTACAAACCAGTCTCCCAAATGTATATCATACCACACTGGCGATGATGATAGAATAAATGAGTCTACGGGAATTACATGTGAATCCCTCTTTGACGAAAAGCTTTCCTTTGGGGAATTTAATGGAGCGAGAGATGATGGCATAAGGGCAGGTAACACATCCGCGTGCATTTTTGTACGGCCTGGTGCCTGGAAGGCTATGAGGGCTAGTGTGTAGGCGACTACTAACCAGCAAGTCCCTCGGGTTTCTGTTCCGTTCGTAACCTCATCTATTCTATCATCTGCCGCCAGTGTGGTATGACATACATTGGGGAAACTGGTATGGAACTGCGGGAGCGTTTCCGCCAACACCTCAACGACATCCGCAACCGCAGTGGTTCCCCAATTGCCAGCAACTTCAATGGTCCTGAGCACCGGGGTATGGCTGACGTCAGTGTCACTGATCTAGTTTCGTGCTTCTCTGACGATCGTCATCGATTCGCCCTTGAGAATAGACTTATCTCGAGTATGGGCTGTCTCCAACCACATGACATTAATATCTTCCATACTTTTTCTTAAACCCTCACATTGGCCCCCATTTATTTGTCTTTCTTTGCCCCCCCCCCCTAATTCTTCTATCAGTCCCCCCCCCCCCCTTTCTATATCAATCTCACACCCTCCCGGCTAATATTGCCTTCTCTTTGTTCTCCCATCTAGACCCCTAATTGGCCACCATTGGCTTATCCGGCACATTCCTCCACATTGCTGGCGCACTCCTGGCCACTTTGTGTTTGACCGCTCCGATTCAGTTTCAATCAAGCATCTGGCCCAACCGGTCACTTAGCCAGACTGGGTCTACTATCAGAAACAGATGAGTTGTCCATTTTTTCTTTTATGTTGATTTGTTAGTTCAGTATTGTTGTCCCTGATGAAGGCCTATTGGACGTAACGTAGGTTTTGATTGTGCTCTCGTCTTGGTGCGGTATCTGACCATGCCCATTTTTAAATTTTGATTAAACTCAACCTTAATCAACTTTTACAAGTTTTTTTTCATCTTTTTTTCCCATAAGGGGATAAGGGGAAGATTGGGAAAAACGTTATGAGCGGCAGGATCAGAGTAAAGAATAGGTAGATGGCAGAATAAGATATCACGGACAGAGGCGCAGTGAGGGTGATAAGGGACGACAAGTTTCACTCGGTCAGAAGGAGGCCGGAGAGTGGGAGTGAGGGAGTCGTGACGGAAGATAGTGAGAACCCTCTGGAGGGCGGAGGAGATAGTGGTCTCAGGGTAGAGTCGCTCGCGGAGTAGCTCAAGCATGTCGTGGACCTTGAGAAGGAAGTCGTCGTCCTCTTGACATAGGCATTGAAGGCGGAAGAGTTGGGAGAAAGGAAGCGAATCGGGGCAGGATTGAAGATGGGAGGAAGTGTTGTTGTTGAAGTTGTTGTAGTTATTGTTTAATGCCCACAATGAGTAAGTTTACTCTTTTGAAAGTAAGTTAACGTCCTGAAAAGGACACTAGGTGAAGGGTGATAGTAGCTTTCCTCACATCACGAGCATGCTGACGAAGGTGGACCGCGGTCCGCCAGGAGGTTGTGCTATACTTGGCTAAATCTGAGTGGAGCTCACCGCTACGGGGATCACATCGATCCACATCTCGTCAGCCAGCTGCCTTGAAAACAGCCTGTTTCCATGGAACGATAAATGAAAGAGCGATTGTGGTCGTAGTCAGTGTTCTGACCCTGACGCGACACGCTGGTCAGTATTTTGTGCTTGACTGGACTAGCGTCACAGTTCCCCGGGAGGAAGTGTAGAGGAAGTAGTTGTGGGCGTCAGTGATATTTGTATGATGCGCTGAAAGTCGTATGTTGATTTAGTGGAATATATTTATTTAATGTGCTGACAGTAGTTTGTTGTTTTAGTGGAATATATCTGTTTAATGTGCTGACAGTAGTTTGTTGTTTTAGTGGAATATATCTGTTTAATGTGCTGACAGTAGTTTGTTGTTTTAGTGGAATATATATGTTTAATGCGTTGACAGTAGTTTGTTGTTTTAGTGGAATATATCTGTTTAATGTGCTGACAGTAGTTTGTTGTTTTAGTGGAATATATCTGTTTAATGTGCTGACAGTAGTTTGTTGTTTTAGTGGAATATATCTGTTTAATGTGCTGACAGTAGTTTGTTGTTTTAGTGGAATATATCTGTTTAATGTGCTGACAGTAGTTTGTTGTTTTAGTGCAATATATATGTTTAATGTGCTGACAGTAGTTTGTTGTTTTAGTGCAATATATATGTTTAATGTGCTGAGAGTTTTTACCTATAAAACAACTTACCATCATATCGATGTTCGTTCTGGGTCATGTTGTAAGGCATCTGAATAAATTAGCTAGCTTGCAAGGGAAAATTGGAAAGTTTTCCTACGTCAACCTTGATGATCTCTTCTGGGATGCTATGTCTGCTTTGTCTGGACGTGCTTCTGTCGGGGATTACGCTGGTTGTACTATGCTTCCGAGCTGGTGATGGGGGTATAAACTTCAAGGAATGAGAAGCATCGATTCCAATATACTCATTGTTGCAGGAGTTCAATGCCGGAATTGAGGAACATTCGGAAGGGCGAATCTCAAATCCTGGATGAATGGTTGTCGGTATCATATGGTTCGAAACGTGGGAAGAACAATGTGCTGATTGGAATTGTCTTTCTGATGTGCTTTGATTCCATTCACTACCTACTGACAGCGCAGGTGTAGACTGAACTCTGTATAGTACGTAAGTACCTTTAGGTCCTTTATGAGCAGACTTGCCTAAGCTGGAGATGTACGAAGAGCTTAGGCAGAACCCTCCTGGTGAGTTCGGAAGTGCCTGTTCTCGTGATATGTCTAAAATATTCGATGTGAGCTTAACATCAGTCAACGAAAGAGCTCTATTACTCTCTGTCCTGACTATAACATCTTCGGAATGCGGGGATTGGTAATTAAATTCTAAAGGCGATCTAACGGCATTTAAACAGTCTCTCTGATCAGATAGGGATGGTGTTTCCAGTGCACTAACAGTGTCAAAATACAAAGAATCGCTGCTAATTCCAACAAGTCGTTGATCAAAAGTAAGGTTACATGATTCGGGCAATCTTTCTTCAGAGCCGAAAGTTGTGTTTGAATTAATAACAGTTTGAGGGCTATCGAAATATTCTTCGTCTTGTTCAACACAGGCAGACTCAATATTTGGGACAGAAGAGTTGGTTTTGTGCATGTGTCCATGCCCTAATATTGTAGAAATATTTTCATGCATTTCGAATTGGAAGGAATTTGTTCGCAGAGATGCATAGGGGTTGTCACTAAATGGCACAGGTATATTGTTATATCCTTGAACATCACACGCTTGTAACGCTTCGTCAGAGATTAACAATCCGCCACAGAAAGAAATACATGATTCCAGGCCTTGCTCAACGCTAACTTTTCTTCTTTCTGAAGGTGTCCAGTACAAACTTTTGTTTGATGCTAAGCCCACTTCTGATTTCATAATGACTGGCCTCCCTTCCTTTAGTTGAGCGTCGTACCTTTCTGGGAGCGGACTTAGACTTCTGAAGCAACGACTGTGGGTTGGGGTTCCAGACTCCACGATATCTTCCGACCTACTGGGTGTCAGAACTCGAGATTTACCTTCAGTAGAATCAGAACAACTTATAAACCTGTACTCGTCCTTGGATGGCGAGTAACCGGCTTGGAATGCGTAGCAACTAAAATCTTTTTGGGATTGAGGCAAAGACAGAGAGGATGCAACCACGCGATCATTTCGCTTCCTATATCGGCGAACTCCAGATCGGCAAGGTTGGCTACGTTTATTCTGGATGACCCTGCTTGCATCGAATACTGTCTTGAAACGCTGGTAATGCTGGCGACCATGTATCAGCTCTTCCGGAAATGATTGTGTTTTTAGTGGCAAGTGGAGAGTAGTTGGTCTTCCACATCTAAAACTTGTCCCGCCATCTTCATTAGAAACTGCCCTTTCGAAGTTGGAGTCTGTATGTCTGCTTGGTTCAGATGTTCGCGGCCGAACATCCTCAGCTGACCTGCTCTCAATGTCCGACTCCAAATCAACAATATCTATAGTTTCGTCACAGTTGGTGAAATGCATGTCCAGACCCAGAGGATAACTGTTGCTGACTTTAGGATCATCGATGGATAAGCTAGATTTCTTGGTTTCTGGGAGCGATCTGAATCCTGTAAAGACACTGACAAATTTCTGCCAACTTGTACTTCTCCGATTGTTCCGTCTTCTGTTTCGCTCGTGTTTTGCAGGAAAGGACTTTGTAGGTTTAACTTGAGTGGGAAGACTCTGGACAGCATTGCTACCAGTAAATACGTTCTTGAATCTCATCCAAGGAGATCTGGGCGTCGATCGATAAGATTCATAAGAACTTTTGCTATCTGATGGATGATCTGATTCCTGCAAACTATCGCTGCCCATATCGATTCTTCGGTTGAAGTTGCTTATTGCCAAATCTCCTAGACTTAGTCTGCTACGTTTGCTTTTTGAAGGACCTTGGCGACGACCAGGAGAAATACTAGGCGCGCCCTTTTTAGCATCATGACTGTCATCTTGGCTTTTCTTCTCTGTAATAGAACTATGGTAGCAATTGTAGTATTCGTTCATGTTACCTGAAGGTACATAACTAACTTTGCTTAAACTGGCTCTACCAGTACGATCAGGAGAAGGCGTTTTTTGCTCCTCGTAATAAAATACATCTGGTTCTCCGTCTGATTTTGGAACTCGTTTTAAAAACACTATACCATTCGTGTACTTGTTCCGTATGTCACTCCACCCATGAGCCGTTTCAGCGTCGGTGCTTGCTGAATGTATAAGAATTGTAGGCTCGCTGTTTCTGTAAGCCTGGTTCTCGTTTTCTTTTGGAATAAAACCATGACTACCACAGACAACATTCGACGCAGAAAGCTGGTCACCTTGTACATGAAAAACACATGATTGTTGACATTGACCTGGAACATGATCACAATTGATATCATGTACATTTTGAAATGGTTCAGAGTTTCGCTTTCCGGAGAATGACGATTGTTGAGCTTTATATCTTTCTGGCAGAATATGACCTAGGGAATGTCGACCTACGTCACAAACAACATCAGCATATCTTGATGTCGCAGCGTCATGCTGAACGACATAGGCGTTTCTTCGTTGTCTGTTGTAGTGGGCTGGTATTAAATCTTCTTCGAGGTGTCTCTGATAATCAAAGTCATCTCCGTGAATCGTGCACATAGAGCTTCCTTCGTACTGTGGTGATGCCATGCTCCTTCTGCTTGGCGTGGACTGGGCAGATGCGACATGAGGACGTCTTCCTTTGAATTTCATGACAATGTCCTGGAAAGACACACCGTTTTGCTGCACAGTCTCTTCTGTCTGGCTATTAATTCTAATAAAAGGCCCACGGTATTTCTTCGCAATAGTCATGCCCCTGTTTCTAAAAAAAGACTTTTTTTGTGCCACTGGCGTAAACGGAAAACCTTTACCTCCTGAAAATCCTGATTCTTCTGGATAGAACGGGCAACTGTTGTCAGCATTTGCCAAGGAATCGAAACTAATCATGAAAGACTTTCCAAGCTCTCTTAAAGTTATTGCATTCGTGTTGCATAATGCAGCCACCATCCTCTTGCGTCTCAATCCGCCATATTGAAAAATAATGTAGAAATAATCCATCAAAATTTGGCGCTTCTTAATGACTTTTCTATGTCGGATATAGAATGAACCAGCTAGAAATATTAGCATGCTGGCAGCAACGGTCACTGCCGGGACCCATGTTGGAAAGGACGGAGTTGGGTAAGACTGAACGCTATCAGGCGGTACTGAACCATCTGTATGGTTTAAATTTCCAACACTTTCCATAAAAAATATATGTTCTTGCAGTGATGCTGAGGTCAAAGATAGTAACCAATCGCGTTCTTTAATAGTTGAGCGAACATCTACTTAACTCAATAAGACGCTCTTTCATTAGACTGTATAAGCAGTCATATTTTTTGTCATCGTGGGTATCCTTAAACAACCATAATGTGTTTGTATTGGACTATCTAGCCTACGTATAATGGAACTAGCTTTTCACTTGGTAGTACACAGTCTGTGCTGGCATTTTGAGACATCCTGCAGGTGTTTGATAGGTCATCTGTCACCTTGTACTGACTGCTATGAACTCACATTTATATACGTGACTGGCAATGGTTTCCAGTATGTCCAGGAGACTCCAAAGTAGGAATACTTGGTTTAGCTGAAGAATAGAAAAGATGAACATGAAAGACAAACCATCGGAGACTAACATGATAACACATAATTTGTCATGAATGACATAAATAAAAAACAAAGTGATGTAAGTCCCAACAGTTAGTATTTTTGTGTGCTTATAAATGAATAATAGAGAAAACTGATTTGCATATGTATGTTATATAGAGAATGATAAAAAAACTGTTAGAGGCGAATCAGCGTAATGTTCGTGCGTCTATCTATATACGAGAATGGCACTACTCTTCAAAGTATATGTTTCCCGTAGACAAGAATATAGCGCCGCTCAAATCCATCACTGGCAAGAAAATAATTACAAAGGAACGCAGATGGAACAATGGGTAGAGCATTACTCTGTGTTCTAGTCACTAGTCATGCCACAGTACGATCACTATCACAGTCCTTCATGCTGTTCAATGCTATCCAAGAATGCAGGAGCCAGACATCGAACCATCTCTGTAAGATCTCAATAAGCCATCGACAGCTTGGCCCAGGACAGAGCAGCAGGTAGCGACAGGATTCCACCTGGCTTACTCAAGCATTGCACAGATGCACTGTTGAAACCGTTACATTGGCTGCTATGCCAGAGTAGGAAAGATGCCATCATACAACAAGATATGAGAGATTCAAAGATTGTTACACTATACAAAACTAAAGATGATAGACGTGACTGCAATGATTATAGAGGCCTCTCACTTCTCAGTATTGTTAACAAAATCAATGTCAGAGTTAACTTACTGCGGCTCCACAAACTGACTGAGCGCGTGTACCCAGGATTTTCAAGTCGGATTCAGATCTGGGAGATCAACGGTCGACACGATCTTCTCTCTACGACAGCTACAGGAAAAGTCAGGCAAGCAGAACAAACATTTTTATGTCGTTTTGATTTACTTGACAAAAGCGTTCGATTTCGTTAGCAGTGATGTACTTTTTTGAAGTCCTCTCAAAAATATGATGTTCTAACAAACTGCTGCAGTTAATAGTATAATTCTATGAGGATTTGAAAGGAACAGTCCAATCTGGCCGTCATACATCACAACCATTTGGGTATCCACTGTGGTAACAAGGCTGCGTGCTGACCCCGACACTATTCGGAATCTTCTTTGCGCTGTTACTGAAGCATGCGTTTGGTAGTGCAACAGAAGAGATTTGCCTTCACACTAGACCAGATGGTCGTCTGTTTAATCTTGCGAGGCCCAAGGCAAAATCTAAGATCCAGAAAGTTACCGTCAGGGACTAGTTATTTCCTGATGACACTGCAATTGCCTTTCACAGTCGCAGAAACTCCATAGCTTGGCAGATTGCTTCTCCCAGTCGTACAAAGATTTTGGCCTCACAATAAGCCTTTAAATTAATAAATTTACATGGAAAAGACGTAGATTCTACATCAACCATCACCATCAACAACTACGAATTGACAGCTGGGTGACAGTTCATTTACATGTGGTCTCTCATCAACGAAAAGCTTTCCATTGACCCCGAAATAGGAAATCGCATTGGTAAAGCTGCTGTCATATTTTGCCGTCTCGCTACACGTGTCTGGGAAACTCCAACATGACAACTAAGACCATCATCAGTGCACTTCTACATCGTAGTGAAATGTGAACAACCTACGCCAAACAAGAGTGAAGGTTCAACACCTTTCACATTCGATGCCTGAGATTCATTCATGGCGTCTCATATAGAGACAGGGGGACAAACGCAGAAGTGCACTCTCACACCTGTCTCCCAAGTATGTACACTCTCACACCTGTCTCCCAAGTATGTACACTCTCACACCTGTCTCCCAAGTATGTACACTTTCCTTAGACTGCGAAAACTGCGATGACTTTGTTAAGTTGATCGCATGGAAGACTGTCGTAGCCCCAAAGATATTTTCTATGGACAGGTGGCGTGTTGTAAAAGAACGGCCGAAATCAGGTGAGGTTCAAAGACGCATGTAAACGGAACATGTACCCACATCTTCGGAAGACCTATCCTAATGTAAATGCAACCTGAAGAGTCACTTCAGACTGGGCGAAAATAAGTACTTGCAACACAGAGAAGCGAAAAGACAGCACCAAAAGGAAAAAAGAAACAACAACAAAACTCAGCAAAGAGTAGGTATTCCAAGGTCGCATCGTCCTATAGTCAGACATGGCTATAAAGGATTACTATGTACAATGTACGAGAGTCTTTGTCCGAAAGTCTAGATAATTTTTATGTACGAGAGTCTATACAATTTCTAGACATTTTCCCCAGGCTAATCAAATCTTTTTTTCAATCCTCAATTTGTTCACTAACAACATGTGGCCTAACCAGTGATATTTCTGTCCATATTTCTATATCAGATATCAACAGAAAGGGAGAGAATTTAGATAAATTGCTTACACATTACCACGACCTCATGTAACTAAATTCAATGCAACTGTTCATAAATTAAGAGAAAATTCAAGCAACTAACCACAAACTAAAGCGGACAAACACAAGCACTAAAACACAACATACATGCGCTGTCCTTACAATGTCTCAGCTGTGGTGCCAGTTCACGCAATGGACGTCATGTCTTACTATAGCCAAAACGAGTTATTCTGAATAGTCACTTCGCCAAACGAAAGGTTGCCACACAAATAAACAAACAGAGGTCATCCCTTGTTCAAGAGCAGAACGACTGCTGTAGGTGCGCAACCAAATTTGTGGCAAGCAACTGTGTACATCTTTGTTGTTTGTGAATGCCCACAATGAGTAAGTTACTCTTTTGTGCGCCCTTAAAAAAGGCGCTAAGTAGCGGGTTGTCGTAGCTTTCCTCACATCCCGAGCTTTCTGATGAAGGTGGACCGGGGTCCTCCAGACTGTTGTGCTATGCTTGGCTTCATCTGCTTGTCGCTCACTACTAGGGGGATCACGTCGAACCTCACCTTGTTAGCCAGACTGTTGTCCTCGACAGCAGCCCGTTTCCAGGACTACCAACGAGGAGGTCAGGTGCGGGTCTTGGCCAGTATATTTCTCCTGAACCTGGGTGATATTGTCTGATCAGTGTGTTTTATCTGACCAGACGGTAGCCTGATCGTCCCGTGTGTGTAGAACGGAAGTCAAAAAAGAAACCGGTCTTTTACATGTAAAGCAGCACAACAGCTAATCTAGGCAGCTAGTTACTGCTTGTATCTATCTATCTATCTATCTATATATCTATCTATCTATATATCTATCTATCTATCTATCTATCTATCTATATATCTATCTATCTATCTATCTAGTTATCTATCTATCTATCTATCTATCTATGTATCTTTCTATCATGCGTGCTCGTGTGCTGGAAAAGGGAGAGACCCGCAATGTTTGACGTGACACACGGTGTAAAACAAGACTATGTGCTTGCCCCAACCCTGTTTAGCATGATGTTCTGAGCCAATATGTCGGATGCTTTTAAAACAGCCAAATCTGGCGTACCCACTAGATATTGCATGGACGGCAGGCTCCTCAATGTTCGCAGAGTCGGGGCAAAAAACGAGAGTAGCAGGCGACATGATCCATGAACTCGAATTTCCTGAGGACTGTGCTGTGAATAGCAACTCAGAGCGGAAAATACAGGAGGATATGGATCGGTTCTCTGCTGCATGCAACAACTTCGTGTTGGTCATACATGTTTTAAAAAAACGGGCGTTATGCACCAACCAAGTCCTGGTACAGGATACACACAGCCACACATCAAAATAAACGGACAGATCCTGCTTGGGTGGTATACTGTCGCGAACTGTAAATCTGGACGACGAGGTGACAAGTAGGTTAATGATAGCCAGTATGAGAGCTCCGAGCCACTAGCGCCAAGACAAAGGTCAAGGTCAAGGTCTACCGAGCTACTATTCTCCCAACCCTGTTGTGCGCATGCGAGAGTTGGACTGACTATGCGAGACAGGCAAAAAGATTGAACCATTTCCTCACAACCGAATTATAACAGGTGGCATGAAGTCAACGCCAATTGTAGAACTTGAAAAGATTACAAAACTGCAATCCATGACCGATAGAAGAGACTGCAGAGCCCAGCTGCAGTCAGAGAAACTCCGAAGACTGACCGACCATCCAATGCACCAGAGACTAAACAATTTGGGAAATGGGAAACTAAAGCGGAGAAACTTTGCAGAAATAGCCAAAGCAAAGATGCACGAAGATCCCATAAACGCACTAACAACACCAAAACCCATCACTACTGTACGAAAACCTACCTGGAGGCAGGATATATTTCCAGAGGTGGTAGAAAATATACCAGGTATTGCAAACAAAAACTGCCAGACTGAAAAAGAAAGGAGAGATACTACCCTAAGCTTCATAACGAAAAGCTACCCAAGCATGGACTGGACCCATGCATACACCGACGGTTCTGTAATAAACACAACACAGAACGGAGGGGCAGGAGCATTCCTGAACCTACCAAATGGCAGACAAATAACACTGTCATTCGCTACTGGTAAGTACACAAGCAATTTCAGAGCGGAGGCAGAGGCACTGAGGGCGGCAGTGGAAGACATGGTGACACACAGTGAGAATGAAAGCCATATAGTCCTGCTTACAGATGCTCTCGCCGTAGTCACAGCGCTAAAAAGCCAGAAAAACACTGAGCTTAATGACTTAAGAGCAGCACTCTGCAAACTGTGCCAGCAGTCCGCACCAAAAAGGGTAGTGGTACAGTGGGTCCCATCACACTGCAACATCCAAGGCAACGAGGAGGCAGACAGACTGGCAAAAGAAGGTGCAAGACTACCACAAACAGATACCAGTATGACGTACGAAGAGTCAAAACGGCTTATCAAAGCCAGATACATGACCAAATGGGAAACCGAACATACTGGTTACACCAAAAACGATGCCTATTACCAGTTGAACCGAAGAGAGCAGGTCGTTGTCTTCAGACTTCGCACTGGCCAAAATAGACTGAGGTACAACCTATTCAACAAATTGAAGATAGGGTGTACCGACGAATGCCCGTGCGGTACTGGTAAAATGACCGCTGAACATCTGCTGCAGAACTGCCCGACATACGAGGATCAGAGAGAGCAGATGTGGCCATCACCAGTGGAACTGCAAGACAAGCTCTATGGCAGTGGCGACAGCCTCAGGATGACCGCCGCTTTTTTCGAAAAAATAATGGTTACTGTCTGACTGCGTACGCAGAAGAATAAGAAGAACCATTTCCTCACAACCAACCTGAAACGCATTGTCCGTATCCCATGGCAGAACCATGTCCCTGACACTGATGTCCTGAGCAGACATGCCAAGAATCTATGCATCGCTGCAGGCGGCACAGCTGAGATGGGCTTGGCACCTTGTGCGAATGCCAGACACAAGACTGCCGAAGAGACTTCTGTGTGGTTAGCTTAGAGAGGCTGGCGAAAAGGAGGTCGCCCAAAAAAACGATTTAAGAACAGCCTTTAAGAAAACTCTGAGATGATGTCACATAAATAAAGGCAACTGTGAGAAAAGCAGTAAGCGTGGGCGTTGCTGAAGGAGAAAGTCGCCGTTTGCAGACGGCGCAAACCAAACGGAAGGAAAGAACAGCGAAATCACCGTCACAGGCAGCAGACAAGATAGTATGCAAACCATGTAATAAAACATTCCGTGCCCTGGACTGATATGTCACATGAGGTCCAGTAAACACTACACCAAACCATGTAAAGAAACATTCCGTGCACTGGACTGATATGTCACATGAGGTCCAGCAAACACTACACCAAAACATGTCCGACAGTGCAGAAACAAAACAAAACAGATCACATACAACAAGGACGATGTCGTTGGTCGTCATCGACAATAATGGACAGTTATCATCTCTCTTTCTATCTATCTATCTATCTATCTATCTATATATATATATATAAATATCTCTTCAGTCCGCTGGTGATTTGCCAGATCAATCCTAGCTTCTAAATACATTAAGTTTCAGTTTAATAATAACCTCATCACGCCACGACTGTTAGTCTATGATTTTGATGAACATATACAGATGTGAATGAATACACGTGTGCAGGAGTGCACTTGACGATTTTTTTTTAAATTGAGCAATGCGAGATCTTAAAGAGCAGCGCATTTGCGTGAAGTTCTGCATCAAATTAGGTAAAACATTTACTGAAAAATTACAGAGACATTCTGGAAAATGTCATAACACGTGATTAAAGATGGGTTTATGGATAGATTTTTAAATAAAAAGGCAGTCAGCCCAGTCGGCTAGAACGGCATCACGTCGACCAAATAAACATGTCAATAACTCAAATGTGAAGGTTCTGCTGATTCTCTTTTTTTTTTATTGAAGAGCACCAATTACCACTGGGTCAGACGAACAATGTTATTGTTGTTTCGAATGCCCACAGTGAGTAGGCTTACTCTTTTGTGTGCCCTGAAAAAGACGTTATGTGACGGGTTGCAGTAACTTTCCTCACATCCCGAGCATGCTGATAAAAGTGGACCGAGGTCCTCCAGGTGATTTTGCTATGGTTGGTTTCATCTGCGTGTTGCTCATTACTATGGGGATCACGTCGATCCCTCATTTTGTTAGCTATGCTGCCAGGAAAGGTTGCGAGGAAGCCGAGGTGAGGGTCTAGGCCAGTATATTTTGCCTGACCCTGGCTAACATGTCAGATCAGTATGTTGTGCCTGAACCTTACTAACATGTCTGCCGAGTACGTTGTGCCTGACCAGACGTTATTCTTCCTCCTCATAAAGCGTATTACCTGGATGCTATAAGACGTTTGAGAAAGACAATACGCAGAAAGAGGCCTGAAGCATGGACAAACAAAACCTGGATACTGTATCACGACAACGCACCTAAATCTTGCAATACCCTGTGTAAATCTAGGCCAAAACACAATGTGTCGCAACAGTCGTGACGTCGACAAGGACAGTCGGTCCATATTAGTTTCCAGTCTGCGAATTTCAATATGTTAAGATCTGAGTTCTTACCTCGCCAGTTCGTTTTTAAAATTTTAGTGTGCTTTATATCATTTAGACGTGTTTATATTTCATCGAAGTCGTCGTTGACGATACCTTATCATTGTGCTGCCCCAGGCTGTGGTGATAATTATGAAAGAAGGACGTGTTTCAGTTTTCAAGTTCCCAAACGATGCACAAGTTCGAAAGATTGCATAATAAGAATGATAACATTAAGACTCTAAGCAGAGAAGGCTTAACATCAACTGATAATGCCAGAGTGAGTAAAATGTTTTAACATCTTTATTAAGTCTATTAATTTTTAAGTAATTATAGAAAAAGTGTATCTACGCAAGTGGGTAGATCAACGGATATACAATTAGCTATAGGAGGTGACATGAATAGAATAAACAAATAGATCTATTTCTATAGTACTAGTTACTATAGAAAAATGTGGACAGCTCCAGGAACGAAAGATGGGACAGATTCATCCAAGCTTGTGAATGCAACAATTTTTTAGGAAGAAGGCACAGGGCACCATAGAACGTTTGTAGGTTGTGTATATATTGCAAATGAAAAATGGATTTAGGAAAAATTTCACTAATTAATATTGGTTGGTTAGACTATATTAAAAACAGAGATAGCAAATTAGGCCTAAATTTAACGAGGATGATATGACAAAAGAAGTGGGCAGAAAATGTCAGTCAACTATTTCACGAGGAAGATATGACAAAAGAAGTGGGCAGAATATGTCAGTCAACTATTTCATGAGGTAGATATGACAAAAGAAGTGGACAGAAAATGTCAGTCAACTATTTCATGAGGAAGATATGACAAAAGAAATGGACAAAATATATCAGTCAACTATTTCATGAGGAAGATATGATGACAAAAGAAATGGACAGCATATGTCAGTCAACTATTTCAAGAGGAAGATATGACAAAAGAAATGGACAGAATATGTCAATCAACTATTTCATGAGGAAGATATGACAAAAGAAGGGGACAGAATATGACAATCAACTATTTCATGAGGAAGATATAACAAAAGAAGTGGACAGAATATGTCAGTCAACTATTTCATGAGGAAGATTTGACAAATGAAGTAGTCAGAATATGTCAGTCAACTATTTCATGAGGAAGATATGACAAAAGAAGTGGACAGAATATGCCAATAACTATTTCATGAGGAAGATATGACAAAAGAAGTGGACAGAATATGCCAGTCAACTATTTCATGAGGAAGATATGACAAAAGAAGTGGACAGAATATGTCAGTCAACTATTTCATGAGGGAGATATGACAAAAGAAGTGGACAGAAAATGTCAGTCAATTATTTCAAGAGGAAGATATGACAAAAGAAGTGGACAGAATATGTCAGTCAACTATTTCGTGAGGAAGATATGACAAAAGAAATGGACAGAATATGTCAGTCAACTATTTCATGAGGAAGATATGACAAAAGAAGTGGACAGAATATGTCAGTCAACTATTTCATGAGGAAGATATGACAAAAGAAGTGGACAGAATATCTTCTTCTTCTTCTTCATCGTACGCAGTCAGACAGTAACCATTATTTTTTCGAAAAAAGCGGCGGTCATCTTGAGGCTGTCGACACTGCCATAGAGCTTGTCTTGTGGTTCCACTGGTGATGGCCACATCTGGTCTCTCTGATCCTCGTATGTCGGGCAGTTCTGCAGCAGATGCTCAGCGGTCATTTTCTCGGTACCACATGGGCATTTGTCGGTACCACCTATCTTCAATTTGTTGAATAGGTGGTACCTCAGTCTATTGTGGCCAGTGCGAAGTCTGAAGACAACGACCTGCTCTCTTCTGTTCAACTGGTAATAGGCATCATTTTTGGTGTAGCCGGTATGTGCTGTTTCTCATTTGGTCATGTATCTAGCTCTAATAAGCCTTTTTGACTTTCCGTATGTCACACTAGGATCTAGTTGTGGTAGTCTTGCACCTTCTTTTGCCAGTCTGTCTGCCTCCTCGTTGCCTTGGATTTTTTCGATATAAAGCTTAGGGTAGTATCTCTCCTTTCTTTTTCAGTCTGGCAGTTTTTGTTTCCAATACCTGGTATATTTTCTACCACCTCTGGAAATATATGCTGCCTCCAGGTAGGTTTGTGAACAGTAGGGATGGTCTTTGGTGTTGTTAATGCGTTCATAGGGTCTTTGTTCATCTTTGCTTTGGCTATTTCTGCAAAGTTTCTCCGCTTTAGTTTCCCATTTCCAAAATTATTTAGTCTCTTATGCATTGGATGGTCTGTCAGTCTTCTGAGTTTTTCTGCTTCCTGCTGGGCTCTGCATTCTCTTCTGTCGGTCATGGAATGCAGATTTGTAATCTTTTCTAGTTCTACAATTGGCGTTGACTTCATGCCTCCTGTTATAACTCTCATGGCTTATATATATATATATACAAGTACATATAAATATGAATGTATGTGTGGTGTATATGTGTCTGTGTAGCACAGTGGTTAGCGATGTGGCTTCGCATCTGGGTTCATTCCCCAGTTGAAACGGAAATGGTTTTTCAGATCGCAATTGCTCTCAGGTCAACCCATCCTTATATGGGTAACGGTTCAGTCCCGGAAGTACAGGCGCCCGACGTGACCACACCATCCACTAAGTGGGCCTTACACCATATTTCCAATGCGCCGTATGGCGTTACGGGATCTTTACTTTACTAAAGAATAAAACAACCTGCTTGGTGGAATGATGACATTCAAAAAATCAATTCAGATTAAAAAGATACTCTACAGTGCATGGCCATCGTTCAACGTGCAAGAAGACTACATTACTTATCAAATATCAAGACAAAGTACCAAACGAGTAATCAAAATCGTTAAAGAAGATTCGTGGAAAATCTACAGAGAACAGCTAACAACCAGATGAAAATATTGCCCAAGAGATTTTTCAGATAAAAGAATCAGATTCAAGGATGTTAAGAGACGAGAGCTTCAATCTTACTTCGATTATTAATTACAAAAAAAGGAACCCTGTATTAAACTAGCATGTAAGACAACAGTGATGGAAAGAATACTTTCAAAAGCCTCTCAACCCAAAATGCACTCAGAGACAATCAATATCTTCCCCTTAAAACAAGGATTATCTTAAATCTGATATAATGATTCAAAAAATGGAAAGAGCTATAAAAAATGCATATAAATAAGTCACTGCATAACAACTGAAGGAATTCAAGTTTACATCAAGACAGGACTAAAGAAAAGTGGATAGAGAGAACCGTTACAAATGCATAAAAAGATAGAAGAGTACCAGACAAATCGCAAAAAAGTAACAACACCACCAATCTAGGAAAAAAAAACCTCAGCAAACAAAAACTGTAATGCATAAAAGAACAGATTGATACTAACTCATACAAGAAAAATATATTGTTATAGAGTCAGAACAACAACAATATATTTTACCAATTGGTGAGAAGTATTTTTACTGAAAATGGCAAACGATTAATGAAAGTAAATGTCCGAAATCATCTGCTGTGGCTTATCAACTGCCACTACTACTTAAAACAGAACAACTTATAAACCGTCTATTTATACCAACGTTGTGTTACCAACGTCAAACTTGGTCAACCAAGGCACAGCAGAGAACCATTACATGTCTTAGAAATATCGCTGGTGTCACTAGAAGAGATCAAATTAGAAATGATAACATTCTTCAGCTTCTTCTGCGATTAATGCTCATGTTAACTCGGACTCCCAATTCTCTAGAAACGCCTGCGGTCTGTTTCAGTCTCTTCACAGCACCGTGCTGTTTCTCCTCGAATGCAGCGTCGTAGATCACATACTTCTCAGCAGATCTGCGTTCTGGGACAATCATGAAGTACCGAAGTAGCAGGCCCGGCCCTTTTCCCGTCTGGCGGAGCACCATATCTAGAATCTTTGTCCCACCCTGCATGATAACAATACGCAATGTTGATCTTGCGATGCGCACCCTGGCCAAGTGCATCTACTTTCTGCTTGCTTTTTTCGGGTTTACATTCCCAGTATTTGGTTGTCCCCAACCTTCCTGTAAGACAGCAGATTGTCTTTTCTGTTAGGGGATATTGCTTTTAGATATCCTGCTGCATGTTGTCTAGCTCTCTCTCTCTCTCTCTCTATCTCTCTCACTCTCTCTATCTCTCTCTCTGTCTCTGGTCGAATATTGTGTAGTGTTCCTCACTTGTCCTTAGCTTCTCGCGTCGCTTACCTGGTCAGAAGACTAAATATATAAGACCAGAAATACGGTAAGAACCCCTTGTGCGGAATACATATCAATACAGAAGATAGGACGATTCGATCATCTCATTCTAATCCAACCTGACCAAACAACTATGCACGTTAACATCACAAGAAGGTCTGAATACTATGTACGAGGAAGACCGTGTGATCCATCAATAGATGCTACAGAATAAATCCAACAACAATGTGGGCTTGCGATAACCGACGCAACACAGGTGGCCCAAGAAAGTAACTGTACCAAGTGAACGGAAAAGTAACTAAGCCTGTTGCTAATTCTCAAAAAAAAAGTCTACATTTTATGCAACTAGTTCACCAAGAATTAAAAAATTCATTCTGAAACAATGGTGAATAATAAACACATCATTCAATATGGAAATACACAAGAAACAATATAACACGTAATATAAATAATGACTGAAAATTATGGATGTCTCCAAACCGTTAACTTAAACATATGAGAATTACACCACGCAATTCCCACATTACACAAGCGCAGTAATATTAATAATACCAAACACATGTGTGTGTATTCGTAGGTGGATTGGTGTGTGGAAAGGAAAGAGGGGGGGGGGGGGAGGGGCGGTAGGATATAGGCCATGAGTTTCATCTGTTACAGATATCTTGTAAAATGAAGTACATAAATTCTCCTATATATATATATATATATATATATACATGCACAAACTTACGGACAGACAGCTATACAGACGGATGGGCAGTTGGACAGCTAGACAGACAGACAGATATACATATATTAGACATATATTAGACAGACTGACGGACGGACAGACAGACAGACAGAAATCACAATAGATAAATCAGCAATGCACAGACTGCAAAGGTTCGACATTAAACGAGGTGAGGTTCGAGCTGAGTATGGCGCATGAGAGGACGGAGCAGGAGAGTGTACAACCAGCGAGCTACAAGGACCATCAGCATCCATGCCTTACACCATTTTAATGAGAGAGACTGAGGACCTATAGGTATGGGAGTGCAGTGACGTCGATTCTTAGAAACAGAAACTGCTGAGAATAGGTTATACCCCTCGCAACAAACATCTGATTAGATTAAACCCTTCGTCAACCAAACTGCAGATTTTGCCATTACCACGAGGAGTCAGTCGAGCACCTTATGACTTTGTACCCAGGACTGGCCGATCTGCGGAACCTGCTGTTACCACCACACCCCATCATACGCAATACGCTCTAAAAATGACTACATAAATTGAGGAGGACGTGGGCTTTTGTGCAAGAGTCATTGGGCTGTCAAGAGCTGCCAGCTCACAGCTAAAGGAATTATAGCATCATCATTATCGTCACTGTGTTGTAATATGTATAGTCGTGTCGTGGTGTAGATATATGCTGTAACTCTCATGATAAGTAAACTACTGAACTCTTAAAGCCTTATGCTGTCACAGCCGGAACAGAATGAATTACCGAAAAATACAGAAATTGCCCAAGAGAAATCAGGAGACAGATTAGGCAAGATCGGAAACAGCACAAAATAGATATATGCAACACAATAGAGGAACTACAGGTTCAAGGGAAGGAACGCGAACCATTCAAGGAGATTAGATCTCTGACTAGGGAATTCCGGACATCTTTACAGGCAGGAAATGACAGAAACCGGGCAACTATAATAGAAAGCAAAGACATTATAGAAAGACGGGTGGAATACTGCAGAGAGATGTACGGGTGTAACACAAAAAACGCAGAAGTGAAAGAACAAGAAACCACATTGAGCGAAGTTCAAGCTGCGATTAAAGGGCTGAAAAAATGGAAACCCTCCGGCTGTGATGATATACCCACTGAACTGATACAAGCGGGAGGAGAGGAAAGCATCTGCATATACCATGCAGTCTGTAATAAGAGCTCGCACAACACAGAATGGCGCAAAACACGGAAACAATCTGCGTACATCCCATTGCCAAAGAAAGGGAATTTAAAGTTATGTACAAACTATTGCTCTATCGCCTTGATAAGTCACACTAGCAAGATCTTATTGCGTATCATTATGAAAAGAACAAAGAAAGCTGGACTATGAAATTAATTAAACGCAAGCAGGGCTCAGGCCAGGAAGAGGCACGAGAGGCCATATCTTCAACATGAGAAACATCATAGACAAAAGCAAAGAATTTAATACGGACCTGTATGCCTGTTTCATAGACTACACCAAAGGCTTTGAATGCGTAAAACATCAGCAAATGTGAAGCATTGTGAAAGATATGGGCTTCCCAACACATCTGGTTCAACTAATAGAAACCCTCTACAGGGGGCAGCCATCAGCCGCCAGAATACATGGTGAGACCTCAGATTGGTTCGAGATACACAAGGGGGTCAGACAGGGCTGCATTCATTCACCATACCTGTTCAACATATATGCGTAAAACATCACCAGGAATGTAAAAGCAGATCCAATTTTTACAGACTTCGATACTTTCACAATAGGAGGAAAATTGATACAGGAAATACGGTATGCCGACAACACTGTTTTGCTCTCAAACAGCGTCAGGGGTCTAAAACTAATAATTACATCAGTCCAGAAGCATAATGAAGCTCAGAATCCCTACCTGAATACAAAGAAAACTAAGAGAGTGACAACTGACAAGACAAAACTCCAACCAAAAATCGATATTGCTGGCTAAGAGATTTAACACGTTCAATATTTTGAATATCTGGTATCAATACTAAACAACAATGGAGACTGTACAACGGAAGTAAGAAGGCGACTGACTATGGCAATGCAGAGGCTAAGGAGTATACAAAACCTCAGACACAGTGCAACAGAAGAATCCTGAAAATCCCGTGGATAAAGCAAGAAACAAACAAATCCATCCGGCAAGACCTGAATGTGTAGAAAAATTGGCTTTCAAATGAAGTAATAACCAGAAAACGTATATTTTTTGGACAGTTTAAAGGAAACATCAGACTGGAAAATTAGACAGCAAGGCAGAAGCCGACTAAGAAGACGATGGACTCAGGACATCAAGAAGTCGCTGGATTTTACCTTGGGGCAGGGTGGAAGACTGGCGGAAGACAGAGGTTCCTACAGACAGGCTGTCATGAAAACGACGTTCTGCAAAAGACATGCTACATGATGATGATGATGAATGCCAAAAAATATTAGTGATTCAACCAAACCTAAAAAAAAAGCAGAGAGAACAACAAATTGAAACAAATGAGTTCGTTTTGAAGTTTGAAAGTAGAACTCGTATCTCGCACCTGGTCACTCAAAAAGAGACAATTAAAGGAGCTAGTGTTACGAAATGAGAGACCTGTTATTGCTGTCAATAGGTCAATCATACGTGAGGAAATTGAAAATAAAAACTTTTTTAGTCTAAAATGGATTAATCCAAATTACTTTATTTCTTTTGTGGAAAAATTGATTCGGCTTTCGTACAAATTGCAATTAATTGGAACTGCCACTTGGAACGATGAGTATGAATAGCGAAGTTCCACTGTATGTGCACGTGCGTATAATATATATATATATATATTTGTGTGTGTGAGACAGAGAGCAACACGCAGACATATATAAACTTCCGAATGTATACATGTATAGTGAAATATGGATACGTGTATATATATATATATACACACAAACGTCCACATACACGCAAACATGTAGGCACATATAAATGTCTAGATAAACACACATACATACACGTATTAAAGTCAACGTGCGTACATATACACCTGTCAAAATACACATACACACGTACACACAAACATCGACACAAAGAGACATTCACACGTCCACATGCATTCCCAATGATATATATACTTGAATATCTACCTAAACATGCATCTACATACATACACACATAGATACATACACACATAGATACATACACACATAGATACATACACACATAGATACATACACACATAGATACATACACACATAGATACATACACACATAGATACATACACATAGATACATACACACATAGATACATACACACATAGATACATACACATATAGATACATACACACATAGATACATACACACATAGATACATACACACATAGATACATACACATATATATTGACGTATGCATAGAGGCTCGCACATACGGTCGTTTACATATATATACACGCACGCATTTATATTTATATAGGTGTGTGTGTTTGTGGGTGTGTGTATGTGTGTGGGTACACAGTGTACACACAGACGTATATGTATGTCATAGATACTCCAGCCTGGGGATGAAATAATAGGGAAACTGTACTTTCACGCACATTGTAAAAGACGACAAACCAGAGTTGTACATGGAGCTAGCAAACTCATAACACAAAACTCGCCACAGAAAATAGCACTGTGACATAAGAAACGTGCTTCGGCTGAAGCATTCTTTAAGATTGACTGTTGGCCTAGTGCATTGTATGGAGCAAAAATGAGTAAGGAGACATTCATCAATGGAAGTCTGTGAAAACATGTCCAATTAAATTAGTCTTATAAAATATTGGTTGGTTTTGAAAGAAGCAGACAGTAATGCACATATATAACAATATAAATTAGGTAACAACTGCACGTTGAAAACAATTAACCATACAGAATTCCGGTAGAAGGGAGAGAGTAAGGTTTTGTAACGTGCATTAATCGGGAAAACGGTTTTACAATATTACGTAATGATGTTACGGTAGAAAATAATACAGTGGTGGGAGGTTGTTGTTTGCGTTGTTAGCGAATGCCCACAAAGAGTGGGTTACTCTTCTGTGCGCCCTGAAAGGGACATTAAGTGGCGAGTTGCAGTAGCTTTATTCAAATACTGAGGGTGCTGATAAAGGTGGACTGAGGTGCTCCAGACGGTTATACTATGATTGACTTTATCTGCGTGTCGCTCACTACTACGGGGATCACCTCGGTAGCTAGGCTGCCATGAAAATAGATCGTTTCCAGATTGGGCTACTAGGAAGCCGAGGTGAGGGTCTTGGCCAGTATGTTTTGCCTGACCCTGACTAACCTTCCTGACCAGTATATCTTGCCTGACCAGACGTTAGTCTTCCTCCCCGTAGGGAGGTAGAGGGGGGGGGGGTAGATCACACAATAGTCATGGGAAGCGTGTTGACGATATAGGATAAATCCAGATATAGTTTTTAAAATTAGGATAGCGAGGAGTGGTTGAAATGCGAGTGTCAATATAGCGAGTTTAATATGATGGTGTCACAATTAGCAAAAATCAAGAAATGGTTTGCCAATATAATTAGTGAAAGAAATGGTTTCACAACGTACGAAAATATCAAAAATGGTTTGGAAAAAGTGGAGACGAGAAATGAAATAAAGAAATTATTGATATTATATGATAGTAGTGAATAATAGTTTAGTAATATAATATATTTGTATGATATGGTTTGACAAAGAAAGATATTGGATAACATGTATAAATCTTATCGTTTAAGAAAATGGAAAACACTATGTTGAAACAAAGGATTTCTTAATCCCAGTCTGAATATAAACCAATAAATTAGGTCACTTTAATAAAAGATAAACTCTCAGGTGAGATTGTCTCGCGTGCATTCTCAGGATCGTTAACTCTCCAACTGAGAAAACGAGAATGTATTTTAAAACCCACACACTAATGTCCACATGCAATTTCCCCACAAACAGAAATCGGGATAATTTTACAAAATTACACTGTAAATATATTTCAAGTGTTAGCACGATACATGAACGAATTACTGTAACTGGCTGAGAGGGCGTTATTTATTTAGCTCCAAATAATTGAAGTTCAAAAAGAGTATTGCTTTAATATTTTACATGTGCTTCCTTCCGCAATAAAAATATGTGAGAATTATAATAATGTTGTTCTTTTTAACAATTATTTCACGGCCTGTTCAAAATATTTAAAATGGCTGATCATTTCACTTTGTTTCCAGTTTGATTATGTCTCATTCACTTCTGGTTTCATAGTAAGTAACTGGGAAATTCCTCTGATCTTCTGACTGTGCACGAACTATCACAGACTGAGTTACCATTTGTTCAACAAGATAGCGATTCATACCTGACTAACACGTCTGACCAGTATCCTGTGCCTGACCAGACGTTAGTCTTCCTTCCTCCCTGGTAGGAGTGTAGGATAGGAAAAAGAACTATGATGTAATGGGGTTTGAACTTTGGCTCTTTGTGGCAGGGAACTTGTAATCAAACCACCCTCCCTTTATATATGTCCGGATGTTATTTTTGTTCTTTGCTAAAGAGACATTTCTTAGTTACATACATATAGCTTCATTATTTACAAGCTATAGTTAGTGTTTTCAGATTATAGACTAATTGGTGTGGACGTCAGTCGTACAATACAACAAAACAATAAATATGACTGGAGACTGCAAGAAAAATATATTCTTCAGCAATGACGAACAAAGACAGCTGGGAAAATTTTTTTAAAGCCATAAGAACATATAAATGCTAATCAAAGACATAATCAAGAAATTATTTCATTATCAAAGGATATTTTCTCGCCAGAAGGGAGCCTCGGATACAACAGCGTTGAACTTATCTCGATTTCGGGCAAATAGACCCGTAAGCAAACAAGGGTCTACCAGTACGATCTTGATATCGTCTTCTTTTAAGTCGAACTTTCTCCCTCTTAACAGGCACCGTGTCTTCCATTGCAACCTGTCGACCGTATAAAGCTCTGTCTGTGATCGGGAAGGTGCTCAGGATGGGAAGGATAAAAGCCCCATCACTATTATATAGAATCCCCAAGAGCTGATCGTTAATGAAATCTGATTAATCGAATACAAATAACAGAAGAAGAATCATCCTCTGAGACGAGTGTGTCTTTTCATATGACCGAAATATCCGAGCTTTCATTTTGCAATGTCGTTTATGAGCCAATTTTCTATTATCCTCAGTAATTGCAGAATTTCTATATTTGTTCCCTCTATGTTCACGACGATTTCTGTATTCTCATAAAACATTACGCATTTATCAAGTTCGCTGTAGTCTAAAGGAAAAACACTCATCGGAACAGAAATGGTGTGCGATCGAATCCCGCAAGTTTCAAATCATCCAAAGTCTCAACGGAGGTAAGATCAGAGTGCCTGCATCCTGAATTACCTTCAGTTGTCTCGACTGATAATCTTGCCACAGGTCCAAGATAGCTCGGGACGGGAGGGAGATCGACGATCACGCAGTTTCTTCCTCACTATAATCCACATACAGTAAAAGTACCATAATCAACACAAACACCATTTGATGATATCGCCAGCATCGCTTGCGATGAATTGCTAACACACTTACTTAAATTAAAGTAAATATCCAATAATAAAATGAAATGATCAAATATCAAATAATAAAATAACATGATCAAATATCAAGTAATACAATGAAATGATCAAATATCAAATAATAAAATGAAATGATCAAATATCAAATAATAAAATAAAATGATCAAATATCAAATAATAAAATGAAGTGATCAAATAATGATCAAATATCAAATAATTAAATGAAATGATCAAATATAAATAATAAAATGAAATGATCAAATTTCAAATAATAAGATGAAATGATCAAATTTAAATAATAAAATAAAATGATCAAATATAAATAATAAAATGAAATGATCAAATATAAATAATAAAATAAAATGATCAAATATAAATAATAAAATGAAATGATCAAATATAAATAATAAAATAAAATGATCAAATATAAATAATAAAATGAAATGATCAAATATAAATAATAAAATGAAATGATCAAATATAAATACTAAAATAAAATGATCTAATATAAATAATAAAATGAAATGATCAAATATAAATAATAAAATGAAATGATCAAGTTTAGGAAAGGGATACATCTGTGTCACCGCGCATTGTGTTCGTCCTTTATGCACAAGTCTTGAAACATTTAGCAAAGCGAATGCTTCTTAAAATGCTCAGCTTTTGTAAACGGTTATAATTTTTCTGAGTGTCTGATTAGTCACATCAAAGATACGGAGTTAAACTCACACAACCGTCACGCTGCAGTCGACAGAGCTGGAAATTAGTAGCTGGCATACGATTAGGCCAGCGAGAAAAGAAACTTGCCACCCTGCCTTATATAAGCTGTAGCTTAGTATACATATGTCTCTAACAATTGTATTCCCCGACAGTAGTGTAAAAAAAAGCTCAGCTGTCAGTGAATCTTGACAGTAGATAAAAAGCTCAGCTGTCAGTGAATCTTGACAGTAGATAAAAAGCTCAGCTGTCAGTGAATCTTGACAGTAGATAAAAAGCTCAGCTGTCAGTGAATCTTGACAGTAGATGAAAAGCTCAGCTGTCAGTGAATCTTGACAGTAGATAAAAAGCTGAGCTGTCAGTGAATCTTGACAGTAGATATTGTGTTTTTTTTTGTTTTGTTTTTTTTTGTTTTTTTGTGTTTAAGTATATTTTCACATTTTGACCATTAAAATAATGAGTAGATAAGCTGTTTAACGATAAAGATGAAGATGAATGTGCTAGAAAACGTTCTCTCAAGCTGCTGATATATTCACTTATTAGTATGATTATCCATCCTCCATTCTGTCTATATTTTAAGGTTGACGCGTGGAGTTATGATTAGAGTCGACACTCTCAAAAGTTACGAAAGACCGTCTTATTGTGTAAGATTCTAAAGGTCATATTATTGTCTTTCTTCTTCTTCTTCTCTCTCTCAGGACGACAGATTTTGTATCCATGTTAAAAAAAATGGAACCACTGTGAACTTCAAATCATGTCAATAAATGTGACTTAATAAGGCAAAATATTAGACTGGCATCCTCATGATGTAAAATCAATGCTACAGAAACCAGCGTTTGCAGGTACTTGTTTACAGGCTTTTTGTACGGCGGCACGGTGTAGTGGTAGGCATTGCTTCAATTAGACTAAAAGAGCGAATCAGCTTCATCATTCATCGTTCATGGTTAATGTTGTAGATGAAGTACATATAACCTATGCTTCAGATGATTAGGTCTAAACTTCACAAAAACCAACTAATTTTCTATTAAACTAATTCGTATTGCAAACATATGATATAAATCGTATTATTAAGTAAATAGGAATAACATCAGTTGAAAACTAAGCAATACAATACTCTGTTAGAATTTCCACTGACAACGTACGGAAGCGAGACATGGACAACCACATCCACTAAGGAACAAGATTTAATCCTTTGAGCTTAAGTTCAACAGAAAAGTATTCAGAATGACATAAAGAGAAATTCCAATAAAGGAGTTGGGTAAAGAACGAAACTGGCCAGTTAACAAAATTATGACTAGGTCATACCAAACGCCACAATGGTCTAGATCGAATTTTTTAGATCTGCTGTTATGAGAGCAACACTCTTTAAAGGCCATACTACACGATGATGATGATGATGATTAAAATGAAATTCACTGCTGTCTGCAAGTTTCAAAACTGTTTATTTGATCACCTAACGCAGGGATGTGTTAATCGTGCAGTATGCTTATTGGAAATATAAAGAAAACAACCATACCGCCAGTTACAGATCCCGATACTATCACCGTAATCGGCATGCTATAACACGACGATACCTCCCGCTAGAGATCCCGATACTGGAATGCTATGAACTCCAGAGGAACGACCAACGATAGACCCGTCTATGACAACACATAGAAATGACAATCATTAACCAAAAATTGGGCATCTTATGCTGGTTGCAGACTGAGTTAAGTGGAAGAAGTTTATTTCTGCTCTGGCAGATGTCATCAATGAAGTTACTGACTGTGTCATTATTCGTCAACGAAAGATCAAAGAGGAATAAAATCTTTACGTATAAATAAACAAGATAACAACGCTCGCAAAGACAAGCACTTTCTGAGCACTGATAAAATACATCAGCAAAGAAAATGAAGTAATAGACAATCCTGATTCGAACTAGGGACATTCAGGTGACGGATATACTGCAAAGAAATACTTTAGTCACTCCTAAAATCTAGCGTCATTAATCTAGCCGATTTAGTAACGTCTCCTGCTTGAATGTTTAGTTGGCCGAATTACTCATGCCATTCTATGTAGCAAGATCCATTGTTCTATTGATGGTTCGAGGTTTTACGTAATAATGGCAATTACTTTATTTCCTTTCCTATTTTCTGGTGCACGATTTCCGAGTGCTTAAAATATGTTTTTCTCTGTTATGTTTGTCCTTGCTTTGTTTATTTAATAGCCTCGCAGACTCATGTTGTTTAGTTACACAGAATAAACATTTGTAAATGCATGCACGATAAACGACGGAAATGTTTAATTATCAACTCAAATGTAATGTCTGTTGTACGTTTTTTCTTCTTTCTTTTTTGCTTTTTGTCCTGCTTGTGCCTTTCCAGCATCAGGTTAGGAAGAGATTCCTTAGCCAGGACATAGTATCTGCCTCGTACCTGTGGAGTTTTACTGCTTCTGTTATTTTTGTTGTCCATCTGTTGCGAGGGCGGTCGTTGGCTTTTAATACATTATATCTGCATACCATTGATTTATGGGGGATACCATCTGGTGACACGCGGCCGAACCATTTCTTCTTCTTCTTCTTCTTCTTCTTCTTCATCGTACGCAATCAGACAGTAACCATTATTTTTTCGAAAAAAGCGACGGTCATCCTGAGGCTGTCGACACTGCCATAGAGCTTGTCTTGTGGTTCCACTGGTGATGGCCACATCTGCTCTCTCTGATCCTCGTATGTCTGGCAGAACTGCAGCAGATGCTCAGCGGTCATTTTCCCGGTACCACACGGGCATTCGTCGGTACCACCTATCTTCAATTTGTTGAATAGGTGGTACCTCAGTCTATTGTGGCCAGTGCGAAGTCTGAAGACAACGACCTGCTCTCTTCTGTTCAACTGGCAATAGGCATCGTTTTTGGTGTAGCCGGTATGTTCAGTTTCCCATTTGGTCATGTATCTGGCTTTAATAAGCCGTTTTGACTCTTCGTACGTCATACTAGTATATGTTTGTGGTAGTCTTGCACCTTCTTTTGCCAGTCTGTCTGCCTCCTCGTTGCCTTGGATGTTGCAGTGTGATGGGAACCACTGTACCACTACCCTTTTTGGTGCGGACTGCTGGCATAGTTGACAGAGTACTGCTTTTAAGTCATTAAGCTCAGTGTTTTTCTGGCTTTTTAGCGCTGTGACTACGGCCAGAGCATCTGTATGCAGGACTGTATGGCTTTCATTTTCTTTATGTGTCACCATTTCTTCCACTGCCGCCCTCAGTGCCTCTGCCTCCGCTCTGAAATTGCTTGTGTACTTACCAGTAGCGAATGACAGTGTTATTTTTCTGCCATTTGGTAGGTTCAGGAATGCTCCTGCCCCTCCGTTCTGTGTAGTGTTTGTTACAGAACCGTCGGTGTATGCATGGGTCCAGTCCATGCTTGGGTAGTTTTTCGATATAAAGCTTAGGGTAGTATCTATCCTTTCTTTTTCAGTCTGGCAGTTTTTGTTTCCAATACCTGGTATATTTTCTACCACCTCTGGAAATATATCCTGCCTCCAGGTAGGTTTTCGTACAGTAGTGATGGGCATTGGTGTTGTTAGTGCGTTTATGGGATCTTCGTGCATCTTTGCTTTGGCTATTTCTGCAAAGTTTCTCCGCTTTAGTTTCCCATTTCCCAAATTGTTTAGTCTCTGGTGCATTGGATGGTCAGTCAGTTTTCGGAGTTTCTCTGACTGCAGCTGGGCTCTGCAGTCTCTTCTATCGGTCATGGATTGCAGTTTTGTAATCTTTTCAAGTTCTACAATTGGCGTTGACTTCATGCCTCCTGTTATAACTCTCATGGCTTGGTTTTGAAGTTTGCTAACTTTATCGAAGTTCGCCTTTGCTGCTGTTGTCCATGCCGCAATTCCATACTCGAGAACTGGTCTCACTTTTCCAGTGTACAGTTTCTTTAGTATACTTTCGTCTTCTCCCCAGCTTGTGCCAGCAAGTTTCCTCATGATTGCCATTCTTTCTCTGGCTCTCATTCGGTTTCTCTTGATCTGACTTTTCCATGTCATGCGCCGATCAAATGTGACTCCCAGATGGTTTCGGTTGTCGTTTGGCTGCAGGAATTTGCCATTTAGACTTAATTTGGTGTTTTGGAGTTTGATTGAAAGCGAGAATATTGTACATGTGGTTTTCTCCTCGTTTATTTTGACCAGCCATGAGTTCACCCACTCTTCCAGCGATGTTAGGGCCTGCTGCATCCGATTTCTTGCTATGGTGAGATTCTTTTCAGAGGTCCACATAGCCAGATCGTCTGCAAACATTGAGCTACGGACTCTTCTTGGTAAATTCTCTGTAATGTCGTTTATATACACCAGGAAGAGTGTGGGTGACAGTACTCCCCCTTGGGG
Organism: Ariolimax columbianus; assembly: GCA_036924085.1. Lineage (NCBI taxonomy): Eukaryota > Metazoa > Mollusca > Gastropoda > Stylommatophora > Arionidae > Ariolimax > Ariolimax columbianus. Next base: position 72,558,210 of record JAVGWX010000008.1, on the reverse strand, counting down.
TACTCCCTGCTCGAGTGTCACCTTTTTGCTCATCTGCCCTTGTACTTGGACTCTGGCCGTTCTTTTTTTGAGGTAGTGGTTGATCCACTTGTACATTCTCCCACAAACTTCACTTCTCCTTAGCTTGACTCTAAGTCCGTCTTTCCAGACTTTGTCAAATGCCTTTTCCAGGTCCACGCAAACCGCTACTGTGTGTTTCTGTGCCTGGTAGGCATCTTCTGTTTCCTGGGCTATGAGGATGACCTGGTCCTCAGTGGATCTGTGCTGTCTAAAGCCGGCTTCCTGTGGAATTAGTATTCGTTTTTCTTCCAGATGCCACATCAGTCTGGTGTTTATCATACGTTCCATCAGTTTGCCGACACAGCTCAGTAGGCTGATAGGCCTGTATCCATTTGGATCTGTTTTGTCCTTTCCTTTCTTTGGTACTGTTACAAGTACTGCGTCTTTCCATGCCTGGGGTACAATACCCCTTTTCCAGCTTTGGTTCAGGACTGATAGCAGTTTCCTCTTCGCTGTTTGGCCCAGCCCCATCAGCATTTTGTGTGTTATCCCATCTTTTCAGGGAGATTTCCTTTTCTTTAATGTTCTCATGGCCTCTTCCATTTCACTCATTTTTAATTTGGCCATCATATGCTCTTCTGGTGCCGTATTGATGTTGTCGTGTCCCTTTTGCTCTTCACTAATGTCTGTATGCCTATCTGCAGGGACCTCGATGGGGTTTGCTCTGGCATAGTGTTCTACAAAAGCGTTTGCGGCTTTTTTTCCAGTGAGCAGGTTTTCGCCCTGCTTGATGGTAATTTGTTTGTTTGAAGGGGTTTCGTCATTCATGGCTCTGACTAGCTTCCATAGCTTGTTCCCTTCTTTGTCTAGGTTGAGGCTTTCAGTTTTGTTTTTCCAGCTCTCTCTTGCTGTTTGGTTTAGAGTGTATTTGTATTTCCCCGTGGCGGCTTTGAGGGCGACATTTGCCTCCATAGATTGTTCACGCTCTGCCGTGTTCCTAGCATTTGTGACTGCATCTTCCGCTTTCTGCAACTCATCATTCCAATAGGGCTTATAGTTTTTCCTAGCCCCTCTTGAGATGGTTTCAGTGGCGGCTTGCATTATTGCATTGCTTAGGCTTTCCACCATGGGCTTCATTTTGTTGTTTCGTGTGTTGATGGTTTCACACAGCCCATCTGTCAGGATTGCAAATCTGTCCCAGTGGCCGAACCATTTGATTTACTGTCTCTTGGTGAAGTTCAGTACTGGTGTGTCTACTTGTCTCCTAATATCTTCGTTTTTTATTTTATTTGTTCTTTTTATTCAAAGCATTCGTCGCAGGTATTGCATTCCTGTTGTTACGATGTTTCTTTTATCTTTGTTTGTTAATTTTCGATTCTGGCACTGAAAGTATAATGTGGGTAGGAATATCGTGGTGTTTAGCGTTCGTTTATATCCAGTGTAATATGTTAACATAGTAACATAGGTAAAATTTGCCCAATGATGTGACTTGCTGAATTACATCTGGTTTTGATTTCTGTGTCGCCATTTCCATCTGCTGAGATTATGTTACCTAGGTACGTGAAATTTTCCATTTGTTTTACTTGTTGGTTTTGTATGAAAAGTGTTGTTTCTGTTTCTTTTCTTGCAAATGTCATACTGCGGTTTTATCTATATTGATTTTTATATTGTAATCCGTACACGCCTCATTAAGTTTGTTGATAAATTCCTGGTGTTGTTTTTCTGAAGTTGCTGTAAGTGCTTGGTCACCGCCAGAATGAAGTTCGTTTAAGCGTTCACTGAGTTTGTTTTTTTCACTTATTTTGGCTTTTTTTTACACACTATATGTGTATTACGTTATGTTTGAGAGGCTTGACACGACGAAAGCGCTAACGAGCAAAATTTGTACATTCGTAAACAGTTGTTTGCAACAATTTCTAGGTTGCAATTGCAAAGATAGCAATGAAGCTTGGTAGGTCACAACTTGAGTGAGGGTTGTGATGGCATTCCTACGTTGTTTTTTAAACCCCAAGTACGAGACCAACTGGAAGACCACTGCGTACTTTGGGATATGAAGTGAAGGAACACCGGAAATACGCTGGCCTATCGTGGAAAATGTTGGAAAGATTGGCTTGGGATTGATATACTTGGCTTCTGTTTGTTGTAGACCCATGTTTTTCGTAGATTCGAAGAGTGTTGATTGACGATTTGTTGAATGATTGATCGATCAATTGAGAATCGATGTTTTCATGCATTTAGTCTGCGTGTTTCATTTGTTCCAAATAATCTTGAATGCTGATTTAGTTCAAAGTGATGTTTGTCGTAGTCGTTTTAAAAGTCGCGTGTCATATTTACAGGTTAGGCGTAACCTCCCCACCCTTATCTGGCAAGAGATTTCCTCTGCATAATTCACGTGCTCGAAATTGAAGGTTTGATCCACTTTTGTCATCAAATTACAAAGCTGAAATTTGATCAAAGCTTTCTGAGGAATTAATGAGCCGTCTGTGTCAAAGCTTTCTGCTTTCAGTATCAGATTTTGTGTATTATATGTGTTATCTTAGATTATTCCTTGTTTATCTTGATAAACCTGAACCTGCAACCTGGATGTTCTGAGTTTTGCGACACGTGAGATATGTCCAAGTTTTACACGTCCGAACAGCGAAACTTTGTTTTGTATCCTCTAAGCTGTACATAAAGAACAAAGAATAATCGATGTAGAGAAAAGGAGCACCATCAAATGAATATCGTGGAAGCAGCATATAAACAGTGAACAAGTCTATAAAATGCAATAAGTAAGTTAGAGACAAGTTTTATATTGTAACAATAGACACTAATGCCAGTGAAATGCGATCGAGAATACTCGCAAAGGTTCAAGGGCCATATGGCGACAAGCATAATGGTAGGGCCACCATATAAGAATATGTTCGATGGTCAAAGGGCCATATGGCGACAAGCGAAATGGTGGGACCACCACATGAGAATATGTTCGATGGTCAAAGGGCCATATGGCGACAAGCGAAATGGTGGGCGACCACATGAGAATATGTTCGATGGTCCAAGGGCCATATGGCGACAAGCGAAATGGTGGGCGACCACATGAGAATATGTTCAATGGTCCAAGGGCCATATGGCGACAAGCGAAATGGTGGGACCACCACATGAGAATATGTTCGATGGTCAAAGGGCCATATGTCGACAAGCGAAATGGTGGGACCACCACATGAGAATATGTTCGATGGTCAAAGGGCCATATGGCGACAAGCGAAATGGTGGGGCGACCACATAAGAATAAGTTCAATGGTCCAAGGGCCATATGGCGACAAGCGAAATGGTGGGGCGACCACAAGAGAATATGTTCAATGGTCCAAGAGTCGCACGGAAACATGCTTGATGGTCGCAGAATCGCACGATGATCATAAGAGCAGCAAGGGGTCAAGTTTGATGATCGAAGAATCACAAAAGAATAAGGTAGCTGATCTAAGGGCCGCAAGAATTCAACAAATATGGTACATGGCCAGGATGTTGGAAACCTGGAATACCTTAATGAGGACACTACTGATATACAAAGAGCTAAATAAAGCTGCTCGTTCCAGGGTCACGGGAGGAATATTTTTGCCCAAGTCCGGATGCCGGTAACCTTACTATTCTAACGTTTACATGAGAACAAGTTTGATGCTCTAAAGGCCGTGTAAATATAAGCTTAATGATCGACCACTTTAGAACACATTGTGTACTCCAACAGCTACATAAAGATACATTGGATTACTCAAGGGCCGCAAGAGTGTAAACTATAGTCTCAAGGACTGCATGACACTTACCTGGATGAATCGATGCAAGCATCACAATAAAGCTTCAATCACCTACGATATGAGAACAAGCTCGCCAGCTTCATAACATATTGAGAACAAGATTGATGGAACCAAGATTCCGTTAGGACAAGCTGGCTAGCCTGGGAACAGCATTAGAACAAGATTGATGGAACCAAGATTCCGTTAGGACAAGCTGGCTAGCCTGGGAACAGCATTAGAACAAGATTGATGGAACCAAGATTCCGTTAGGACAAGCTGGCTAGCCTGGGAACAGCATTAGAACAAGATTTATGGAACCAAGATTCCATTAGGACAAGTTGGTCAGTCCAAGAACAACATGAGGGCAAGATTGATGTCCTAAAGACTGCACGACGCAAACTGTATGGTCCAAGGACAGTAAGGAGATTCAAGGTGTTGGTTCAAGGACAGTAAGGAGACGCAAGGTGTTGGTTCAAGAGCTAGGCAGGTAAATGATCAGCTTATGTGACATGGCTATTTCACGTCAATCGTCTATGGTCACAATGAGGGGAAAATAATCAGGACCATGTGGAACAGAATGATGAAGATGATAGAGAAGAGGATCAGGTGAAAGACCAGGCACCCTCCTCTCGTCTTATCTCACTCTGTTTCATTTTACTCTGTGGAGAGGTGGTGGTGGGGGGCCTGACACACATCTGTAGCGGGATATGGGCGGCCGGAGGCTGTCCGGACTTGTGGACGGGGTCAATGGCTGTGCCGTTGCATGGGTCTGGAGACCTGGGGCTGTGCCGAGATTGCAGAACAGTGGGCCTCATTGGCCACCCGGCAGGGTCGTGCTTGGATTGATCCTCGGCCGATTGGGACCCCAGGCGGAGAACATTATTGCCGAGGGGCGGGCAGGGTTCGGACGGGGAAGGGGCACTGCAGAACATATGTTTAATTTAGGGCTGCTGGGCGAGAGATATCTGGAGCGGCAGCGGGCGCTGTGTCATGTGTTTGTGGATTTTGGGAAGGAGTTTAATGGGGTGTGGCATAGAGCGCCTTTGGCAACCGTGGGGATGTGTGATGTCAACGGAGATATTGTGGCGGTCCTTGGACGCCTGTGTGGCAGGGCGTCTGGTGCGGTTCTTGTGAGTGGGGGGCGAGGGGACTGGTTTCGCGCATCGGTTGGTGTGGGACGGGGGTGTGCGCTCTCTCCGACTCTTTTCAAGATGTTCCTTGAGGGAATTGTGGGTGGGGCGCTTGGGGGTCGCGTTGGTACTGTCGAGATAGGGGGCCGAACTATTGCCAACCTTCGTTTTGCGGGTGGTGTCGGCGGGTTGGCAGGTTCAGAAGCGGAGCTCCAGGAATGGGTCGGAGGGCTGGGTGGGACAGCTCTTGACTGTGGTATGGAGATGGACGCTGGGGGGACAAAATTTATGACCAACGGCGCTGCGGGCTTCAAGGGCGAGATAGAGGCTGGCGGTCGGGGGCTCGGGGTGGTTGGCCGTTTTAGGTGTCTTGGGTCGATTGTCAGTTGTGGGGGATCGAAGTGTGAGGTGTTGGCCGGGGTGGCACAGACGGTAGCGGCGCTTGCACGGCTTGGCAAAGTCTGGCAAGGTAGACGGTTGGCACTACGCACGAAAATCATATTAATGCGTATACTGGTCCTGTCAATATTCCTCTATGCAGGTGTGACATGGACAGTTACAGCTGATCTTCAACGAAGGATACAGGCCTTGGAGATGAGATGTTTCCGAAAACTTTTAAACGTCACGTACAAAGATCGAGTTACAAACGAGGAAATACGAAATACAATTACAACGGCAATAGGGCCTTTCAAAGATCTCTTGGCGGCTGTCAAAAGAAGGAAACTCACTTGGTACGGTCACATATCGAGATCAAATGGTCTTGCAAACACAATCCTCCACGGGAAGGTACATGGCAGACGACGAAGAGGCCGACCCAAAAAGAGATGGGAGGACAACATAAAAGAATGGACCAGTCTCCGACCAGAAGAGTCACAGGCAGCGGTATCTGACAGAGAGGGATGGCGTGGAGTTGTGAGGATATATTCATGTGTGCCCCAACGACCTAACCGGTTACGGGATGACCTGACCTTATCTGACCTGACCTGACCTGACCTGTCATACATTCACACTCTTGCACAACTTTCACACGCACCCTCATGGTGAGGCACTTCCAGTGCACTTTGGTTGGGCTGGCTTCTGAGAGCACACAAATCTAGCATAGCTACATACAGACGCACAAATACATCCAAGAACTAGTTTATGCGTCTTAATATCGCCCAATTAACTACGGTCTGGGATGGAATAGGCGCGCCTCCGCCAGTAGAAACTAGTGAGGCAAACATGTAAAATTTGTAAAAAATTTTAAAAATCACGATAAGGGGCCGAGTCCCAGGCTGCAAGCAATGAGTAGATAAAAAAAAACTATTTCCAGTTCTAGATCGATTAGAGGAGGCTCTATCAGTGAAAAATTCTAAAAAGTAATGAAATTCCTTCCTAATAAGTTTGTCGCACGTGCAGAATACTCTAGACATCCTTAGCAACCATATTAACAAGTTACAATACAAAGGCATGGTTTTTCTTGTTTAATTCCACTTTTAAGGTTTTCATTTGAAGCCCTCTTGTATATAAATATATATTAATCATCATCATCATGTTGCATGACCTTTGTAGAACGTCGCTCCAATCACAGTCTGTCTGAAAGAAACTCGTTTTCTTGCCAAAGCTCCAGCCTCTAACATAGCCATACCCAGGCATTCCTGGATATCTTGGTGCCATCGTCTTCTTGGTCTACCCCTTCCTCTTTTGCCTGGCACCATACCTTCCATCGCCGTTCTCTCAATACCGTTGTGTCTCTTGATGTGACCAAAGTATTCGCATTTTCTAGCCAAAATGGAATTGATAAACCAGTTCTCTTCTATGCTCAACTCTTGCCGAATGTCTACATTTGTTTTTTTCTCTGTCCAGAGTATTTTGAGGATCTTTCTGTAACATTTTGACTCGAAGGATTCGATTCTTTGTCTATAAGTTCTGGGAATCGTCTATAATTCACAGCCATATGCTGCCACAGGAAAAACACAGGCTCTCAAGACTTTTACTTTTATCATTTTATTGGTGCTCTGCCATAATTTCTTCAGGCTGTTCAATCTCTGCATATATGGGGTTTGAACTTATGACGATATGGATCCAAGTTTGCTAACCGAACGAGCCTTTAAGGCCGAACAGCAGTTCGCCTGTGAAAAATTAAGAACATGAAATTATGATTTGAAGGACTTAAAGGAGCGCTACAAGATCATCGATTGGAAATAGCAGGGGACAAACGTCACGCAGGTGGCGCGAAAATGAAAATGGCATCTGCCAATGATGTCCAGAATCATATGTGAACATATGAGAAACGATGATATGAGATGGTATGAGACATACACTCATACAATAATAAAGTAGCATATATAATTAGCAAAACAGAATAGATGATGATGATGCTGACGAATATCTAGTATTCTTGTCTAAACATTATCACCGTTTATGGCAATTTGATACATTATTCACGATGTGGGTGCCAATATACAAATGGGTGAGACCCAGCTTTTGTAGAAGATAGCGACAATGAATATTAGAACAAGATGTCTACGCTGTAATTGGTAACTGTGTGACAGATTCCATCTAATACTCATCAGTTATCATTATGTTACTACTGGCATAATTTATCTCATGTCATTTTACTGTAAGTATAAGGACGGGGGACAAGTAGTATCGCACTGTTCAAATGCAAGCATTTAAATATTAATGTTGTGTTTTCAATATACAGCTTGAGGCACAAGAATGTGCATCCGTCACACGTTTATGATTCAATTCTGCAAGGATTTAATCTTTCTCTAGATTGCCTGGGGAGAGAGAGAGTTACAGCGGGTTGATGTACGCAGTTATAAACGTATATTACAACGAACATACACATTAATGCACACACACATATTGAACAAACGCGCACCAGTGAGAATACAACAATCACTTATTTGCAATTCAAATGTGGCTCAGAAAGGAATAATTTGACTAGAAAATCACAAATCCACCGCTTACGACATTACCTGTTTCGAGGGCAGCAGAAATAGCGTCACCATCTTCGCTGATTTGCAACAAGCTCCCGATATGATCGGGCCTGGAGAACATGTCTCCTGATCAAGATGATTGGCATTAGAATTCAGTGCAAGTTGTTCATGTGTATAAATTACTTCCTGACTGAGAAATTGGTTTAAAAAATGATGAAAGATGCCATCTTTACTAAAGAAGTATTTAAGGAACTATTACCACAATGTTAAACCTTAAGCTTTACTAGTTTCATTATCTATATCAATTACTTTTCTGACCAGATCTAAGCTGGAAAGGCTAACCAAGTTAAGCAACTATCAATATGGCAACGTATATATGACGTCGAAGCAGGATCATCATCATGTAGTATGTTCTTTATAGAACGTCGCTCCCATCACAGTCTGTCTGAAAGAAACTCGTTGACAAAACTCCAGCCTACGCCAGTCATACTCAGGCATTCCTGGATATCTTGGTGCCATCGTCTTCTTGGTCTACCCTTACCTCTTTTGCCTGGCACCATACCTTCCATCACTGTTCTCTCAAGACCGTTGTGCCTCTTGGTGTGACCAAAGTGTTTACATTTTCTGGCCAAAATGCAATTGATAAACCAGTTCTCCTCTATGCTGAACTCTTGCAGAATGTATATATTTGTCTTTTCCTCAGCCCATGGTATTCTGAGGATCTTTATGTAACATTTTGACTGGAAGAAATCGATTCCTTTTCTATAAGTAAGCAGGATAAGATGACTAAATGAAGACTTAAGAATATTTCATCATTATTGTCAAACCTGAAAACTGAAGATTAACTGTAAAGAGACGGTTAAACTATCTTCACAAAAAGCAATAAAGTTACGAAACATAATTTGTAACTGAGAGTTGAAGTAAGCACACCGCTATGAGATGAACGCCCCACATATCTCAGATTCCCACTTCACTGACAACCCATTTTTACACCTCATGTTCAGAATGGGAATAAAAAACCACTGAGACGTTTATAGTTATTGAAAAGGCTTGCTCGCACAGCATTAGTATAAGATAGAGCCGTTCTATGAGGGTTGCATCTTAGTTATGTTCCCTCTGCTATAAGAATACACTACTGATGTGATAACTTAGAATCTAATGACATGGTCCTGAACAATGGCACACGCTTCATTAGAGCAACAGCGACTGTCAGTGAATGGCACACAAATATAGAACCCCTTGAGATGTAGAAGAACAAAGTTGCTAGGGAAATTTATGAACGAGCTAGCCAAACAAAATGGGACCACACTAACCGGAACTAGTTGAAAGTTGGCAACTAAAACAAAGAATTAAACTCTAACAAGTTAATAAAATCAGAGACAGACACAACCTCCTAGAAAAAATAAGAGAGTGAAACTGAACTAACCATATCTACATTCCTCAATAAAAACACATGGAAATCTGACAACATTGATAAATGAAACAAGACAAATATCTGACCCAATTACTTTCTCAACGAACTATTGATGACTATCCATATGTACTAATTACCTGCATTCTGTATACGGGTGTACTGATGGATCTGCATTTAATACTCACTAACAAAGTAGGTCATATCCTATAATAGACACTACCTAAACAGATCATGTGGTGAAATGTCTAATAGCTGCGCGAAATTTTGCTGCAACTACGAAGCTGGAATCTCTGCAGTGAAAACCTCAATGCACCATCTGACGGTTTTGGGAGACTTGTTATCAATCGCCTAGAAAATTGTTATTTCTACAGACTCAATTACCTATTTTTTTAGATCTAGAAGATGCTGGACATCGTAGATCTGATTATATCTAATTATACCTAGATGCTGACCACCTTGTCACTTCTCGTGCCGTCGTATTGGTTATGATGTAGATAGATACCTGCCACTCAAATACAAGGCTATGCAGGCGTTTTAGCGTAGAATCTTGATTCTTGATTCTAGAAATCAACATCGTCACATAGTGGACATTCCCATAAGTGCTCCATTCTCTTTTCAAGCAGCCAGTCAAGCAGTCAGTCAAGCTCCAGTCAAGCAGACAGTCAAGCATCCAGTCAAGCAGCCAGTCAAGCTCCAGTAAAGCAGCTAGTAGTCAAGCAGCCAGTCAAGCAGCCAGTCAAGCAGCCAGTCAAGCTCCAGTCAAGCAGCCAGTCAAGCAGCCAGTCAAGCAGCCAGTCAAGCTCCAGTCAATCAGCCAGTCAAGTAGCCAGTCGAGCAGCCAGTCTAGCAGCCAGTCTAGCAGCCAGTCAAGCTCCAGTCAAGCAGCCAGTCAATCAGCCAGTCAAGCTCCAGTCAAGCAGCCAGTCAAGCTGCCAGCCAAGCTCCAGTCAAGCAGTCAGTCAAGCTCCAGTCAAGCAGCCAGTCAAGCTCCAGTCAAGCAGCCAGTCAAGCAGCCAGTTATGCAGCCAGTCAAGCAGCCAGTCAAGAAGCCAGTCAAGCAGCCAGTCAAGATCCAGTCAAGCAGCCAGTCAAGCAGCCAGTCAAGCAGCCAGTCAAGCTCCAGTCAAGCAGCCAGTCAAGCTCCAGTCAAGCAACCAGTCAAGCAGCCAGTCAAGCACCAGTCAAGCAGCCAATCAAGCAGCCAGTCCAGCTCCAGTCAAGCAGCCAGTCAAGCAGCCAGCCAAGCTCCAGTCAAGCAGTCAGTCAAGCAGCCAGTCTAACAGCCAGTCAAGCTCCAGTCAAGCAGCCAGTCAAGCTCCAATCAAGCAGCCAGTCAAGCAGCCAGTCAAGCAGCCCGTCAAGCAGCCAGTCAAGCTCCAGTCAAGCAGCCAGTCAAGCAGCCAGTCAAGCTCCAGTCAAGCAGCCAGTCAAGCAGCCAGTCAAGCAGCCAGTCAAGCAGCCAGTCAAGCTCCAGTCAAGCAGCCAGTCAAGCAGCCAGTCAAGCAGCCAGTCAAGCAGCCAGTCAAGCTCCAGTCTAGCAGCCAGTCAAGCAGCCAGTCAAGCAGCCAGTCAAGCTCCAGTCAAGCAGCCAGTCAAGCAGCCAGTCAAGCAGCCAGTCAAGCTCCAGTCTAGCAGCCAGTCAAGCAGCCAGTCAAGCAGCCAGTCAAGCAGCCAGTCAAGCAGCCAGTCAAGCAGCCAGTCAAGCTCCAGTCAAGCAGCCAGTCAAGCAACCAGTCAAGCAGCCAGTCAAACAGCCAGTCAAGCTCCAGTCAAGCAACCAGTCAAGTAGCCAGTCAAGCACCAGTCAAGCAGCCAGTCAAGCAGCCAGTCCAGCTCCAGTCAAGCAGCCAGTCAAGCAGCCAGCCAAGCTCCAGTCAAGCAGTCAGTCTAGCAGCCAGCCAGCGTATACTTTGATGCTATACTCAGTCCCAATCAGATGTTTATTTCGTGTTCTTCTGATCTTTCCACACAGAACACACTTTCTCCCCTCTCCCTTAGTCACTCCCAAATCTATCATCCTCTGTATAGCGTGTGTGTATATATATATATATATATTTAAATATATATCATTAAAAGAAATATGAGGTGATGTTTGTGACTAAAACACCGGGCTCTCCAAAATGCTGAGTCAAGGCGAAAGGAATGGAATTGAGAAAATTGAACACGTCTAAATACCTGGGCACATACAGAACATCAGACGGAAGATGCAATTACGAAATACAATAAAGAATAGCTCAAGCAAAATCGGTCTACCAGACCATGAAAGGAATATTGTGTAACAAAACTTTGTCGCTGGAACTGAGAAAAAAAAGTCCATTGATGCTACGTGGAACCAGTACTGACATATGGAAGTGAATCAAGGGCAATCAGCAATCAAGTGCATAGATCTTTGGAAGTAATGGAGATTGGGTTTTACAGAATAATGTAGCGGTTCACATTGACTGCAATGAAGATGAATGATAGAGTACTCAGAGAGGCACAAATACAAAGACAAGATTAATGATACAGTACTCATAGAGGCACAAATACAAAGACAAGATTAATGATACAGTACTCAGAGAGGCACAAATACAAAGACAAGATTAATGATACAGTACTCAGAGAGGCACAAATACAAAGACAACTGATTTCAAGGATCGGAACAAGGCAGTCATTCTTTTTTGGGCATGTTATGAAAAGAGGTGACTTGAAACACATTGTGACAACGGGAAAGATAGCAGGAAAGAGAGACAGAGGAAGGCGGAGATAGAAAATGCTGGACAGTCGGAGAGAATGGCACGGGCGGCAATCAACAACAGAGTTGGTAAACGACACAAGTGATAGAAGTGAATGACGGTCCATGATCGCCCACGGCAACTGTCAGGGCACCTGGTGATTATTTATTTACATATATATATATATATATATATATATATATATATATATATATATATATATATAGAATGAGAGAGAGAGAGAGAGAGAGAGAGAGAGAGAGAGAAGTAAGCTTATCTGCGACGGCTAATTTAATACTTCCCTACGCCATATTATCTCATATATGGTCCACCTTAAAGTTCCCTCTGAATGGAACACATAAGGAACTCTATTAATAGATATGGGATCATTCTAGACAGCGTCCTGTTCATTTTTTTTTTTTTTTGTGCTCGATCATTTATTTTGACTCTGTCGGTTCCTGTGACGGACTCGTCGATGGCTCGAGCTCACCTTTAGCTTAGTACAGTTTTGTGTTGAGACATTTGGAGAGTCTTACTGTGTGGCAGTTATGTGGGAAAAAACATGCTGTACAGTGGCAAAAGATCATAATGGTTCAGCCAGATATGATGTGTGAATGGTCTCTTGCAGAGAAGAGTTCCTGACTTGAAGACGAGACAGGAATACCAGAATACCCAGACGCTATAGGAGCAGAGAGGCAGAACAGAAGGTCACCAGTTGACCGAGAACTATGTGATTGGCAGCAGACAAGACCCAGTTGGCTAGATAGTTAGTCTGTGTCAACTATAGTGAGTTAACAGTGTTAAAGTAGTAGGAATATTAGCTAGGACTGACGTAACTGCTCGAAACCCAGGGGTTACATTTAGATCAAGAGAAAGACTGTGTTAAAGTCTGTCTTAGTCTACCTGTAATTCTACAGGGGCATAAGCCGCTGTGCTGGTCCCTTCTCTGATGTGAGTTGGATGTAGCTTAGCGGGCTAGACTCGAGCAGCTTATTACTCCACTATGGAAGGAAAGGGGGGGGAGTGTGGTTAGCATATATGCGAGTCCATCTTAATAGACTCAAACACTAGTGCAAAGTAGACTAACAGCATGTTAGACACCATCTATGCTGCTCTTAACAAACCACCTTACCATGGCTGGTGTTGTGCCATGTCACACAATTAGTCGCCTCCTACGACATGATCTCTGTGTAGCAGGGATGCTATTCTTGTCCTTGCCATACACATAGACCCCGGCAAACCACTCGGGTGTTAAAGTAGTAAGAACATTATCTAAGACTGACCTACGTGCTGGAAACCCTGGGGCTAGTTTGTTGTTGTTGTTGTTTGCGAACGCCCACAATGAGTAGGTTACTCTTTTGTGCGCCCTGAAAAGATCGTCAAGTAGCGGGTTGTAGTAGCTTTCCTCACATCCCGAGCGTGCTGATGAAGGTGGACCGGGGTCCTCCAGGTTGTTGTGCTATATTTGGCTTCATCTGCGTGTCACTCACTACTACGGGGATCACGTAGATTTCTCACATCGTTAGTCAGGCAGCCATGAAAACAGCCCGTTTCCAGGGAGGGCTACTAAGAAGCCGAAGTGAGGGTCTTGCCCAGAATGTTTTGCCTGACCCTGACTAACATGTCTGATCAGTATGTTTTGCCTGACCCTGACTAACATGTCTGATCAGTATGTTTGGCCTGATCCTGACTAACATGTCTGATCAGTATGTTTTGCCTGGCCCTGACTAACATGTCTGATCAGTATGTTTTGCCTGGCCCTGACTAACATGTCTGAGTAGTATGTTTTGCCTGACCCTGACTAACATGTCTAATCAGTGCATTTTGCCTGACCAGACGTTAGCTTTCCTCCCCTGGGGTTAGTACAAGAAGAAGAACTGTGTTAAAGAAGTAGGAACATTAGCTAGGACTGACCCAAGTGCTAGGACCATGTGGTTAATTTACGAGGTAATGCAAGAGAAAGACATCTGCTATTTACACAAGTAAGTCAAGTTGTAAGACCATAATGAAATATGGTTACAAAGGAGAGGATGAAGTGCTAATTACTTTTTTTTTACTAGGCCTCTGTTTTTTATTTAACTGGCGTTGCCTTACTATCTGTTTTACCTTCCTTAACTTAAGTAATATGCCCATTTGCAATTGGGTAGACTGAAACCAGTACGTCTGCAGAAGAGAGGCAGCTGCCAGGCAAGTTGTGAAAGAAGAGGGACATCCTGAGAATGTACTGAAATAGTGATCGTATTTCAAAACAGCGCAACGAAGTCTATGTAATTCATGTAACACAGATCGTGCTCTCTCTCTCTTTTATAAGTATCTTCTTCGTTCATCCTCAGATCAAGGTTCCGGTTTCTCTTACAAAGGACACCGTTGTTTGGAAGGCTGTTTCATCTCCATACAGCTTCTGTCTCATATCTGTCTCACGAGGCCAGCATTGTTCTCTCTTTTCCTGCGTAAGCGTGCAGCTTTGTAAGATGTGATCCACGGTCATGATATGCTCCCCACATGGGCACCTGTCCTCTGTCCCAATCCTCATTTTGTTGTAAAGATGACTCTTGAGTCTGTTATGCCCAGTTCTCATTCTGAAGATGATGACTTGCTCTTCTCTAGTTAAGTTAAAGTAGCTGTCTTCTTTTCGGAAGTCGGGGTGTTGATCAGCCCAATTTACCCTGAAGTTGGCTTTAATTATGGTCTTGGCCTCATTATATATGATACTCAGGTCTGTTTGTGGGGATGCTCCTCCACTCTTTGCTAGTTTGCCTGCAGCTTCATTGCCTTCAATATTGCAGTAGGATGGTTTTATAAGTAGAGGGTTAAAGGTCACTAACATCTTTCGTGTCCTTATCCCATATTGATTAAATACGCGGGTCTATTACAACAGCAACAAAAAAAACTTCGAATAAAAACATTAGCAAAGACATTCAGATTACCGAACAGATAAATTGGTAACATGAATTACATCATTCAGTAGACAAATTTCTAACGTTATATCGAGACGAGTTGTGAAAGTCGAATCCAGGAAGCGGAGACAAATATAGACGCGAGTTCTGAACAAGTGATTACCGATGTTGGGAAGCATGGCTATTTTCTATGTCTATATTTTCTATGTCTGTATTTTCTATGTCTATATTTATATATGTCTGTTGTTGTGGTGTGTGTATGTGTTTGTGTGTGTGCGAACGAGTGTGTTTGTGTAACGTACAATTGCAAATGTCTTTCTCGTTTGGCGGTCCTATGTTTTATTTAGTCTCAACCAAAGACCTGGTTTCGTTTAGTGTCACCCATGGATATGGTTTCATTTAGTGTCACCCAAGGATCTGGTTTTATTTTGTGTCACTCATGGACCTGGTGTTATTTAGTGTCACTCATGGAACTGGTTTTATTTTGTGTCACCTAAGGACCTGGTTTCATTTATTGTCACTCATGGACCTGGTCTTATTTAGTGTCACATAAGGACCTGGTTTCATTTATTGTCACTCGTGGACCTGGTTTTATTTAGTGTCACACAAGGACCTGGTTTTATTTTGTGTCACCCAAGGACCTGGTTTTATTTAGTGTCACCAAAGGACCTGGTTTTATTTAGTGTCCCCTAAGGACCTGGTTTTATTTAGTGTCACTCATGGACCTGGTTTTATTTAGTGTCACTCAATTACCTTGTTTTATTTAGTGGCACTCAAGGACCTGGTTTTATTTATTGCCACTTAGGGACCTGGTTTTATTTAGTTTCAGGGATCTGGTTTTATTTAGTGTCACTCAAGGACCTGGTTTTATAGTTTTTGATTACTTGTGTTTTGCCATTTCTTTGCAATTGAAACACACGGCGACCACTATAGCTTGCTCTTTTATAAGAAATATTTGTCAAAGTATTTGCAGTGAGGAATTAGAGAGCAATGGTTTTACATATTTTAGCTGCTAGCTACATACACATTACTATTTAGCCGTCCTTTACAACGTGATACTATCTTTAACCATGGTAAACTAGTGTGTGAAAACATGTGAGTTAAGAGATTTTTTAAATGACCATATTTTGGATGTAGAGTGTTATTAGAAATATTAAAATAAGATTAAGGAAATGAAAATAGAGCTGAACAAATTTTAAAGTTAGGTATAACGTAATATTGTATAATGGCAATTCGCAGACAAGGACTACCCACAGCCGAAAGAGTATGACCACTGTAACCGTCCGATCATCCCAGACAACTTAAATGTTCTACTTCTCTGTGTAGTGTAGAACAAAATGATTCAAAGGGGCATCACTGCAACCTCCCACTGAGTGCTACGATAAAGTTCATTTAGAAAGGACAGATGTTGTCAGTGCCCTATGCGCTTTGTACGAAACCCAAGAATGGACACTCTCCGCGGATCGAAGGGCCAGAAGGTAACAAACGACTAGTTTAGCGGACACTAGTGTAAATTGTTATTTGAGAGTTGACAGACGCTTTTATTAATACTTCACGATCGCTAAATATAGATATCCCTGACATATTCTCCTGCGTAGGTACACAATGTGGGATGGCGTTTCATGTTAGACGTAATTCAGGGCCTGAATTTAAATTGTTGTTTACCGCGACTGCGTGGGACACTTATATTAATCTCCATTGGAAACACAAATAAACATCAAAGGTGCTGATTTAAATATGTAGAATTGTGAGTGGGTTGATACGAACAAGCAAATAGAAACATGCAAATGGTTTTTAGTCACAGCTAACTGACAATTTGACTTTCACGATTTAGTGTTGGCGGATACGTTGAGGGACAGTTGAATACTAGAGGAAAAATTGGCGAGAGCAGTAGACCATAATCTTTCACGCAGTGAGAAC
This sequence comes from Ariolimax columbianus, assembly GCA_036924085.1. Classification (NCBI taxonomy): domain Eukaryota; kingdom Metazoa; phylum Mollusca; class Gastropoda; order Stylommatophora; family Arionidae; genus Ariolimax; species Ariolimax columbianus. The sequence continues at coordinate 72,541,444 of JAVGWX010000008.1, read as the reverse complement.
CATCTTTTTTAGAGGGAGAGCTGTAGTGGGAGACGATCATTTTACAGTGGGAGACGATCATTTTACAGTGGGATACGATAATTTTACAGTTTGTTTTTGTTTTTGTTATTTGGCGTTCGCCTTAGCGCTGTGCCACAAAGATACCAGTTTCTAGGACATGGGAATGGGGCACAGAATGAATGCTCTTTAAGACCAAGGTTTTTTCTTTTGTTCGTTAATAAAAACCTCCAGCTAGTAGGCTGTGCAAAGATCGCAGTGGAATCATCACCATGTAGCATGTCCTCTATAGACCGTCACTCCCATCACAATTTGTCTGAAGGAAAACCTTTCCGTTGCCAAAACTCCAGCCTCAATCATTCGCAGGCATTTCTGAATATGGTGATGTCATCATCTTCTCGGTTTATCCCGGCCTCGTTTGTCTGGCACTATACCTTCCATCACCGTTGTCTCTCTTCGTGTGACCAAAGCATTTACATTTTATGGACAAAATGGAAATGATTAACCAATTCTCCTATACGTTCCACTCTTGCGGAATGTCTAATTGTCTTTCTCTCCGTCCATTGTATTCTTTCAATCATTCTGTAACATTTTTACTCAACGGACTCGGTTCTTTTTCTATAAATTTTGGTAATCGTCCATATTTTCGCAGGCATATGCTGCCACAGGAAAAACACAGGCCCTCAAGATTTTAACTTTTGTTTTTTGTTAGTTTTCTGGCATAATTTCGCAGTGGGAAGCGGCATTTATTCCTAAACTCTAGAAGTCTTCAAGTCGTCCTTAGAAATGGATGTAAATGTCGTAATAATCTTTACTCATAAGAAATGAGCACATATCCTGAAAGTTTTCGAACCAAAATTGTGCAAGGCGACATCATAAGTTATTTATAAATTTGTTGTGGCTTTTCTTATTCTTTTCTATTATTATCAAGGGAATCGTGTTTTGTATTCTAACAAATTTCTAGAATATTTGTCTCCATTTCGGACTTAATTATATTTTATAGATAATTGGCTATCAAATGGTCATAACCGATGGCATTTAGATCGCATTACTCTGAGCGCGTACGTCAGGAGGAATAACTGCCCGTATTATGAGGAATTATGGGTATCAGGATTCTTCTGTCTGGTAGAAATATCACTGTTTTTTTTTCTTTCTTAAATATGGCTACCACAACGCTAACGAGCTTCTGCTTATATTTATCGTATCTATGGAAACAAGCTGAAACTGAGGCTACTAAATATATTATTCAAAAAACATCGATGACGAACAAGACAAGTAAAACTGTATATGTTCTGAGTGCTTCGCCCGTCTTTCCTATATTTATTGATAAAGTTATTCACAATTGTAACGTTTCCTGGAGATTATGCTCACTAAAAGGTTTCAAAGTGGTGCCTACTGTACTTTGTGCGTGCCTGCTTCAACACAAGGGCTACTATTAATAAGAATTGTCGGTACAAAATGAAAATATTTCTTCTACTTTTTCTATCTCATCTTAGTAGATGACTGAAGCATCACAGCACACGGTACTGTATGTTTCATGCACTGACTGTCGATTGCCAGTGTAGCTCCTCTTTCAAGGTTTTTCTCGTCCATTTACAATAATTATCTGTCCAGCGATCATGTATCTTCCTCTCTTTCTTGCTCCTATTACTGCTTCTCTGGGTATTCCTCTCTTTCATGTTCCTGTTACTGCTTTTATGGGTCTTCCTCTCTTTCGTTTTCCTGTTACTGCCTTTCTGGGTCGTCCTCTCTTTCTTGTTTCTGTTACTGCTTCTCTTGGTCTTCCTCTTTTTCTTGTTTATGTTACTGCTTCTATGTTAACATTTGTGTACCCACATTGTAACTTTACGCATGACTGTATCATTGTAGTTTGTTTCTACAGCAGTCAGGCGGTCGGTTAAATAATCCGACAATCTATAAGATTGTATTTCATCTGTTGGCATTTTTGGATATGATTATTGCACGTTATAACAAAAATAGGTCGAAATCATCGCATGCATATTACTTGCCCTTTTTGCTATAACTCGGAATCTAACACGCATGTTACTCAACCAAACAGTTATACAGAGAGAATCATTGTCGACATTGATACAAGTTTATGTACGAAGGGCGTTCCGAAAGTAATGTCTCGTATTTTATTATGGTGTCTCCCGACGTTAGAAGTGCATTTTGGAAAGTACGCCTTTAATGTTTGAACCTTCTGCCAATATCCGACAAATGTTGTTTCTGTCCGACAGGTGGCAGTGAAGGAGCAGTCTGGCAAAATAGCGTATGTCATAGAAGTGCGTTATAAACAGAAGTGCGTTATTGAATATCTCCATGTGGAAAAAGTTGTAACATTGACATTCATGGACGCTTGTTGAACGACGTCTACGGAGACCAAACAGCGGATGTTAGCCCTGTGAGGTGGTGGATTGTGGGTTTCAGCAGCGACCAAACTGACGTGAAGGATAGGCAACGTTCTGGACGGCCATGTTCAGCTGTCACATCACGCAATGAAGAATGTCTCGATCAGTCATCCGCGCAAATTGGAGGATTACGACCAGGGAACTGCCTACGGAGCTGGATATCGGCATCAATGGTTAGAATGTTGGAAAGGTTAACGTGACAGACTGTTATCTGTGTGTTTGATCCGATCGGGAACCGTCTGTAACAGAACTCACACCGTTTTTAGAAGTGTATATCCCATTATACACTTGATGTAGGAAAGGCATACATCACTGTACTGGACGTTCATTCGTCGATGAATTTCTATAGGTTTCACCCATTTCTCTTTGCTGCATGTCAAGAGTGGGGCGGTCATCATTTAACTACAATTATGGCGTCATGTTGTTAGTCTGCACCATGATGGCACGTGCAAGTTACAATACAAAGACATTGTTTTTGTTATTTCTTCCCCCCTTTTAAGGTTTTCGTTTGAAGCCCCCTCGTATATATATATATATATATATATATATATATATATATATATATATATATATATATATATATATGAATGCGTGAGTGTGTGTGGTGTATGTGTGTGTGTATATGCGTGTGTGTATGTATGTGTGTCATGACTTTTGCAAATTGAACCAAAAAGCTACAGATCATGACCATCTACTAAGACGCACGACGTAGACCACATGTAAACATAGTGCTACATTAGGTTGATGGCACCCTAGCACCCCCTCCCCCCTTTCCCCAATCCAAAGAACATCTACCCCCCGTCATCTTCTCGTGCATTTTCTTACCATTAATGTGTTTGTCCTTCTTCTATGCAAACTTATTTTTATTCCATGATTCCCTTATTTGTTTGCTGCAAATAATGCGCAATACTAAACTAGTTACTGTTATACCTCAGATGATACTTTTTTAACGAGAAAATAATGCAAATGATGATTTTAGCAGCTTTCGGAGTTCAGTGCCTTTGTGTCATTTCTTAATTCCACCATCATTATCATCAAGTGCCTTCTCATCAATGGAGGTGGTTTGACAGTAATGGATCCCCCAATGTCTCGAGCCAGGTTTGTACACGCAGTCAAACTGTGTCCCGACCACATCTTGATGTTATCTGTCCATCTGTATCGCTGTTGCCCTTTGGCTCTCTTATCCTCTGATCTACCCTCCAAAGTAACCTTTAGCAGACTGTCATGGCACTTGACAGGACCAAAATATTGTATTTTTCTGCTTTTCATTTCCTTCATAAGTATTTGTTCCACCTGGAGTTATTCCAGAACCTCACTTTTGGTTTCATATCTTTCCAAGAAACTCGTCCAAGTCTTTTGAATTCCAACATTTCAAAGGCCCTCAATACTCTACTCCATATTCTTTGTCAATGTTTAGGTTTCTACTCCATACAATAAAAGTGAATGCACAAAGCAATTAATGATTCTCATTTTTTAAGATTTTTGACAGAAGTGTATCTCTCATGCTGTTTAATGTATTTTTGGCCATTAAAATTGTTTTAATGATCTTCTTTTAACATTTGCCATCAGCCGAAATGAGTTGGCCAATGCATACATAGCTTGATACTTGTTCCAGGATTTCTCAATTTATATGGATCAAAGCTTTTTGGACTTTCTTTCGTGTTGGTGAACACCATAACATCATTTTCTTTTATGAAGATGTCCAACCCATAATGCTGATTTTTGCTGGTTATAGTTTCCATTAAGCTGCAGATGCCCTGGACCATCTGCCAATTAAGACAGTGTGTTATCAGCATATTATAAATTATTGATAGTCCTCTTATATTCAATCCAGACATGCTATCTATGTCGTTGAAAATGCGTTCTGTGTATACATTAAACAAGCAAAAGGAAAGAAAAAACTTATGTTTAACATCTTTTTTTAATAGTTGTACTAGGTGACCCGTCCTCTCTAGTTCTCAAGTGTACTGATTGATCCCAACACTTCTTAATGCCAGAAATGTGTAAATATTAATTTACCTGAGCATTCACAGTTTGTCTGGGGCCTTATTTTACAAAAACCTATAGGATACCATCTGAACAACTCAATATCGTCTCCTGGTTTTATTTTCAAACCCAAATGGGAACTGAAGATGCAGCACAGTGAATGAGCTGACAGTATCCGATGACTCTTAGCTGGCTGCTTACATTAGAGTCAACGAACGAGTGCTAACAAAAATCGTATTCCTCTTCTAAGCGACGGCCCTTGAAACAGGATTCGCTTGTATAGTCTGGTAAAGAGAATAGAGATCGCAGTGCGAAGGCAAATCCAGTACTCAAGAAAGCCAGTTGACAACGGATGTGTCGGAATGAACGGCGCATATTTCGAATTCTCTCTGTAGGCTACGACTCAATGTGTCAGCCTCCTTTTCGTGTCAAACGTCAAAGAAGAAACCCACGAACAGAGAAGTCTGACGTAATGGTCTAATCACATCAATTCATCATCGCTCTCTATAAAACAGTCTGTGTCACGCAGTCTGGCCAACACCGTAGGGATCGACAGTTGGGAGCTCACTGAGAAATCTAGCATTGCATCACAGCCAGGAAGTCTCAAATCCACTTTCTTCAGAAAGCTTATGGATATAAGAAGTCACTGTCACCCGGCACCAACAATTACAACACAATGCTCCTCTCAATGCACTGGCCATTGACCACATCTCTCCATCGTGTACGGCTCTGGGCTATTCATTCTCCTTCTCTCTCTCTCTAGATGTAACCTTTAAATCGTAGTTCTATCTCGCATTCTTGTCTTCATGTAATTTTGTTTTGTCTCCTTTCTTTCTCTTTCCTTGAGGATTCCATGTGAGAACCTGCACATCCCTATTAGGCGGTGACTTCCTCAGAGTATGTCCTATCCAGTCTCAGAATCTATGCTATCTAGTCTCAGTCTGTGCTTTCCAGTCTCAGAGTTTGTCCTATCCAGTCTCAGAGTCTGTGCTATCCAGTTTCAGAGTCTGTCCCATCCAGTCTCAGAGTTTGTCCTATCCAGTCTCAGAGTCTGTGCTATCCGCCTTATTTTTAGATTTTGTAGTGTACTTTAACTTAATCGAGACACGAGAGGAGACTAAACATCGTTCATCTTCGTTGTCTACGCAAATCAATTAAAAAATTAAGTGGCAGGACAAAATTACCAACACGGAGATGTTGCATCAAGCCAAGCTGCTATCCATCATGGGGACACTCAGTAATAGATGACTGAGTTGGCTAGGACATGTGAGAAGAATGGACAACAACAGCATGCCTAGTTGATTTTGGGTATACTTTCAAAGGGGAGAAGACTTGTAGGCAGACCAATCTTGAGGTATAAGAGACATCAATGAAGAATCTCCAAAAACGTTCAAAAGTGGGAGGAGATGGCTGAAGATACAGCTACATGGGAAGCAACATTATATAGAGATGCAGAGACTTTCGAGGAAACGATAACAAACAACATTGAGCGAATCATGTCAAAGGTAAAGGAAACGCTATATGTAAGATCTGTTCCCCCTGAGAAAATATGTCCGTCTGAAATGTACAATATCAACCACGGCAACAACTGCCAAATGAGACAGTGTTCTATTTAAAATTGGGCTGTATAGGCGAAAAAAGCCTTACGCAGGATAGTGTCGGGTTGCCTTAAACCCACCCCCACAAACAAAATTTATCCCTTAATTGGCATTGCACCACCTGATATAAGAAGAGGTGTAGCTGCGGAAATCGAACGAGGGAAACAGGAAAACGACCCTAGACATCCGATGTTTAGCCATCACGAACAAGCCACAAGACTTAAATCAAGACACAGTTTCTTAAAATCGACAGAGACCATCCAGATAAGCCCGGAAGGTCGACGCATCAAGAGGTGGCGCGAAATAATGCAGGATCCATGGATAGAGCTCAAGGAAGAGGCTACGCCTGGACACCCCTGCCCTACGCTGTGAGGAAGGCAATGAACAGACTTCGAATTGGTGTGTCAAGATGCAGAGTGAACTTGAAGAAATGGGGATACTCAGATGTCGACACATGTGAACGCGGCGCAGTTCAGGACCAAGATCATCTGATGATCTGCCCCAACCTCCCTGAAACCTGTGACATGAACGACATGATGGAGGCGAACGACAAGATAGTTCAAGTTTCTGAATACTGGACGAATGCTGTGTGACATGGTGTTTGGACACGCAAAGTAAGAAGTATATAGTACTCGGACACTGATATGATCAATCTGATTTTCCGTTATGTAGTCTTTTGATTTCCGTGTGCTTTATGTACACACTTGTGTGGAAACATGCTTCATCCAATTATCACTTTGTTTAATCCATTTCTTGCCTTCCAATAATTTGTTCATAACCCAGGTTGTATCCTCTCATTTTAGCACTGAACTCCTGCATCAGTATTATGAGATGTTTATGTTTGGCAAGGACATGTTGCAACTCGTTGCGATTGTATTTTATGTTGTTTCTTATCTCGTTAGTTGAGGCAGAACATTGAATGATTATTTTAATGTTCTTGTTTTTTAACCTAAAGCCTACACTCATAAATGTAATGCTAATCGTCTCACACTCTATGAGCGTCCTCTGTGCCTCTCTAGAAACTATTTATGCCACTCCCTCTAAATGATGTACATCAGTTCCCTTGTTTCTAGAGTCAATAATAATCTCCCCGCTAGTCTGTTTAATCTTTCCTGATTGTGTCTATCTGTTTCGTATAGTCATAGGACTGTCAATTTGTAATTCCTTATCTCTTTAGCTATATGTGCCGTTTCTCCTGCACAATACAATGTTTTAACAATCCATGTCGTTATTTTGGTTTTCTTCTTGGTAGTCAACCATGTAGCTTTCTTGCAGCTTTCACTCCACTGCGTCATTCTCCTCTTTAATTGAGGCTCTTCCTTCCCCAAGGGCCGTTAGCTTGTGTTTTGTTGTGAATGTTTCCGTAACCAACTATTTTTGTATAACTTTGTGTGGTCGTGGTTAATCTAATCTCGTGTTATACGCTAGGTGAGTTGTCCGTTTTTGTATGGCTTTGTGTGGCCGGCGTTAATCTAATCTCGTTTTATACGCTAGGTGAGTTGTCCGTTTTTGTATGGCTTTGTGTGGTCGGGGCTAATCTAAACTCGTGTTACACACTACGTGAGTTGTACGTTATTAGTCTATTCTTTCACCCAGCCCAACCTTCCTACACCCACATATCCCCCTTCCTCACTCCCAATAAGCTGTTGTGCCTGGGTGACCCTTCTGGGCCCTTATAATTTCCCTAGTTTAGCTCTGGGAGTTATCGACATGCACGAACTCCTTCACTACTTCAAAGTAATTGATACTAGCAAGCCATTAGGCTTTTGGTCTCTCTGGAGGACTGGGTTCACAAACCCATAGGTTGGAAAGTATTCTACAATTGACAGGTTATGCAGCACTTTAGCGACCTCTTCCGACATAATATCATTGTTGCAGCATCTCTGTTAAAAACACAGCCGTCCTGGAACCACTCGGGCGAAGTTAAATGCAATGCTATTGTCTTATAAAATCGTGACAATTCAACAGAAGAGAATGAGAAAGGAAGACAATATAATTAATAACGACACAAGTGAAGTGTAACAGTTCCCGCCGGAGCAAGGGGAGTTTAGGATGCATGAACAATTTAAAGCCTAAAGCTACCTGAATGCATGTCAAGGTCACTCACCGTCTCAGCAAAGGAGAACAGAGTTGAGTTAAGGAATGTGGACAGGTAGAAACTGACCACTGGCCTTCCGATTTTGGTAGGGGGAGATTGATTGACAGACGAAATTGGCAGCGGGGCTTGCTGCGAGAGAATGAATGACAGGTGGGCAAAGTGTTTCGGTCCAATTGGGATTGAAGATGACCATACCTGAGATCGGTTGGTCAAGCTCTGGCCTTACTTGAGGATATATAACTCGAGACAAAGTTTAGCTCGAGAGGCTGGAGGAGAGATGGAGGCTCAGGGAGAGAGAGAGGCTGTATGGAGGAGAGTGAGAGAGAGAGACTGAATGTAGATAGTGTGTTTAACTCACCGACTTTAGATAGGGGAGCGATTGATAGACGGTTGGACGAATGTTTAGTGATAGAACAGGATCGCTCAAATAGGTGTGTGAGTTTTGCATTAATGGATAATCTGAAAGTGTGTTTGTAAGCAAGGACACATTGTGAGCGAGCTATGTCGAGATCGCCCGCCTGAGGGGATTTCAGTGAGGAAGAGTATTTGATAAGGTGTGTTGAAGACGCAGTTAAGGCGATGTGTGTGTGATGCAATTGCAAGGCAATAGAACTGGGTTTTTTAGATAGTTGGGAATTCCATCAATAGCTAATGCTTACAATTCCCGTTTTAGTTGAATGTTTAGTTAAGATATGTATTATATTGTGTTTGTAATTTCTCTACTCATTGTATGATATGAGTATGATATAATAAATATACCACCTGCTGTTTGATATGTCATTTACTGAATATGATCATGATGATGTGGATGAGTGGGAGAATGGTCTAAGTTCGATCACGGCAGCAGAGGGTCTGTTACAGAAGTAAGGTCTCAAAGTGAACAGATGTTACAATGTGCCATATTCGGTCAGACCGCTGATGTTCTATAATTATCTCATGTCTGGATATCTGCTTCATTATCAGGATCAATCCACGTCACGATTCAGGCTTTGAAGACAAAGACAAAAACTCTAAAACCAACTTTAGTCTTGCTTTCCAGCTTTGAGTATCGATGTTCCATCTCAGCGGTTCGTATTCATCAGACCTTGGTTCTAATGGTTTTGTTTTCTTGTTATTAATACTGACACATCTTTGAATATGTTATACCCTCATGCCATCTGTTAATGCACAATACCGTGATGCGCGCACAATTGGAAAATACCAGACACATATATATGTGGAGCATGGCGTAAGAAAAGGGGGTTGGCGTTGGACATGACAGACATTAAGAAACCAGCTGATAACACTAAAAACAGTCTCTGTTCTTGAAACTCCAAGACAAGAGAAGTAGAGACAGCCCAAGACACATGGATAAGAGAACTCGATACAAACATAGAGGAAACATGGAATACGTAGATAGAGCTGACACAGATGACACAAGGCTGAATGACTTGGCGTGCATTTGTTGAAGACTTGTACTCCATATCAAACTGGAAAGTTTTAATAGAATGATTGATTGACTGATTAACTGACGCGTATCTGTGACAGTCGGGTGCAACTAATGTACCAATAACGAAAGCCTAGAATAAAACTCAATCCTACATTCATCAGGTGTGACAACGGTTGAGGTGAACAAAACGATTACTCAGCAAACCTCATCGATTGACAGATTTCTGGCCGCAGTTTCCGACTCAAGAAACTCAATCTTGCACGAGAAGAACATAAAATGAAATACTAGCAAACTGCTGACATGGATTTGTTTCGTTTATGAATCTTTCATCGCCTTTGGAAATACATTATTGGAAAAGCATTATTTAACATTTTGTTGGCACAAAATCATACATATTTGGAAGCAGAAGATTCACGCTCAGAACTTGACAATCTAGCATGCTCGAAAAGGTTAATCATATGAAACTGTAAAGAGTGTAGCTACAGGAAGTACACTGTTAATCAAAAGCAGTTACCCTATCGAATAAATATCTCGGTTCGTTCATTTCTGGACATTCTAAAAAAAAAAATAACTACTTTGGAAATGTTCATCATTTTGTTAAATTCCAATATTGAAATGCAACCCCCACCAATGTGATTGTGAAATCATGAACATGACAATTTTGTTAGCTTCATTAACAATATGAATAACATATTTTTCTTCTTCTTCTCCCTCGGAGGTCGTCCTGAAAAGGACGTTCGTGACACTGTGTTCCATTTTACAGTAAAACAGCGATATATATTCCTTTCGGCCTGACACATCCGATTTCAGCACGGCATTTTTGGAACCGGGTTTGCCTTCTAGCTTCGATCCTAAACCTCTAGCCAGGTTTGCATGTTTGCAGTCTACTTTTAGGGACACTACTTGGAGGAGGAATATGGTCTTGGTCAGCTATCGGTCACTGACCCTGATGCAAGCAGCCGGCAATAGGTTGCTGGCTAATGTCAGCACATTCACTGCTCTATTTTTGGCCCAAGAATACTCATATTAACCGTATTACCGCTGATTTTTAACAATGGACTAAGTTTCTACCAAGTTTGGAATACACTTTGAAAACTGTTTATTTAAATAATTTTTAAATATTAATCTGGGTATACGGAATACTACTACGAGTATGTGCCATGCCGACTTTATCTCTATGCAATTTTATACAAGATATTGTCTCTATCGTGTATCATCATCATCATGTAGCATGTCCTTTATAGAAAGTCGCTCTCATCACGGTCTGTCTCACAGAAACTCGTTCTCTTGCCAAAACTCCAGCCTCTGTCACAGTCATATCCAGGCATTCCTTGATATCTTGGTGCCATCGTCTTCTTGGTCTCCCCCTTCCTCTTTTGCATGGCACCATACCTTCCATCACCGTTCTCTCAAGACCATTGTGTCTCTTGATGTGACTAAAGTATTTACATATTCTGGCCAAAATGGAGTTGATAAACCAGTTCTCCTCTATGTTCCACTCTTGCTAAATCCCTATATTTGTCTTTTTCTCTGTCGTTGGTATTCTGATAATTCTTCTCTAACATTTTGACTCTAAGGATTCGATTCTTTGTCTAGAAGTTTTGGTAATCGTCCATGAATCGCAGTTATATACTGCCACAATAAAAACACATGCTCTCAAGACTTTCACTTTTGTCGTTGTGTTGGTACCATAATTTATTCATGTACCACCAGAACTCTAAACCGTTCCATATTCTCAAGCTCTAGATCCTTATATCGTATGATCCTACACTCTGCTAAAATATCAACACGTGCTAATATTCTCATCACGTGACATGCTGCTAATGTTGAGCTATTATGTACTATCACAATAATGATTGTTGTGTAAGAATGTGCCCTATTCTGATGACATCCCAGTAGCTTTTTTTAACATTGAACAAAATTGTTCTCCAAAGAGTTGAACGTAATCACTAAAGTGTATTCATTAATGTTGCAGTGGAAAACATATGAAATTGAGCTGCTATGACAAACACGTTTTTCAGATACTGATTCGAGTAAACTGGCCAGCATGAGGTGAAATAAATGTTGAAACTGATAACACTGTACTTATAGAAACAAATAAATGTTGAAAGTGATAACACTGAACGTATAGAAACAAATAAATGTTGAAACTGATAACACTGTTCGTATAGAAAGAATCCCTGAAAATTAGAAGTGCAAAATAAAATAAATAAGCTTTTCCTATTTTTAAAAAAAACACACTATTTTTTTGGTTTATCAAAAATAGTGCCTCCATTTGATAAGACAAGCCACGTTCAGCCATAGACAGATTTTTCATCAAGTTAATTTTGATGATGGTTGCGGTAAGTCTAGAAACCAGTTTTCGTTTTGCATTGTCCACTATAAAGACCCTAATTTGTCAAAACGTCAGTTTACTTCTGTGGCTGGGCTTAAATAAATACAGTCCCTTAGCAGTAACGGCCGTCGGGGATGAAGTGTTAGAGACTGCATTGCACTAAGCCACAGTTTGTGTGAAGTGGGGGTGGCCAGTTTCCTTCTTATCTGTCTTTCTTTCTCTAAACGTTGGTCAGGTACCCGTTTACAAATGAACCCCCTACACAGCTAGGTCAACTGAAGCGTGCTGACAGCCAGCGTTGAACCCAGTACCTTTACCTTGAAAAGCGAATGTTCTACCACCACAGGCCTTGCAACTTGTATTTTGACGCACTATTTTTTCAAGTTGGGGCTGACTAACTCTCAGGTTGTGAAGCAGTACATCTGTACTAGGACAAGCGAGGAGTCCCAACGTCTGTTGGAGCAAGCTAGATGGACCAATTGATTGTCCAATTCAGTGGGCTTGTAAACAAATTTAATTTAGAATGTAAACAGACATAATCCGCATTGACCACTATATGAAACTTAAAATACAAAATATACGTACCAGAAGCATCAACTATGAAATGGCTGAGACAGAATTTAGATTTGAGTAATTGGGGAGAACTTTCTTTATCAAAAGCCCAAAGAGGAACTGGGAAAGTTGATTTTCTTGCAATACATAACATAAAGAACTTAAGGCGGCAAAGAAGAAGATGAAGATGAAGATAGGGTTGGTTAGGAAGTGTGGCAAGAAGAAGACAGACGTAAACAAAAGATAGGCGCCATTTCATCTCAAATTGTTCTTAACATTAAGAAAAAGGCTTCAACTAAGGACTAATACCACAATCTATATCAATCAAATTAACCAGAGTTAAATCACCTAGACAGTAATTTATATCTGATGTATATAACCTACTAGAGATTTGTTACCACTATCACAATACTCTATATCACTACGTCGACATCGTACATCTCATACAGGACAAGTTCTTTCCCCTGCTCCACAATCTCTATCACTTAAGAGACAAGTTCTATCCCCTAACTCCACAATCTGTATCCCTTACAAGACAAGTTCTATCCACCAAACTCTATAATTGTTATCACTTATGAGACAAGTTCTATCCCTAACTCCACAATCTGTTTTACTTACAAGACACGTTCTAAGTGGCGATTTGTTGTAGCTTTCCTTCCATCCTGAGCAAGCTGATGAAGGTGGACTGGGGTTCTCTAGGCGGATGTGCTAAGCTTGAAATTCATCTGCGTGTCGCTCACTACTACGGAGATCAACGTGGATCTCGCCTCTCGTTAGCCAGGCTGCCATTAAAACAGCCTGTTTCAAGTGATGACTACGAGGAAGACGAGGTGATTCTCTTGGACAGTATTTTTTGTCTTACCAACATGTCTGATCAGTATATTTTGTCCGACCAACACGTCTGATCAGTATATTTTGTCCGAAAAACATGTCTGATCAGTATATTTTGTCCGACCAACACGTCTGATCAGTATATTTTGTCCGACCAACACGTCTGATCAGTATATTTTGTCCGACCAACACGTCTGATCAGTATATTTTGTCCGACCAACATTTCTGATCAGTATATTTTGTCCGACCAACATGTCTGATCAGTATATTTTGTCCGACCAACATGTCTGATCAGTATATTTTGTCCGACCAACATTTCTGATCAGTATATTTTGTCCGACCAACATGTCTGATCAGTATATTTTGTCCGACCAACATTTCTGATCAGTATATTTTGTCCGACCAACATGTCTGATCAGTATATTTTGTCCGACCAACATGTCTGATCAGTATATTTTGTCCGACCAACACGTCTGATCAGTATATTTTGTCCGACCAACATGTCTGATGAGTATATTTTGTCCGACCAACATGTCTGATGAGTATATTTTGTCCGACCAACATGTCTGATGAGTAGTATGTTTTGTCTGACCAGACGTTAGTCTTTCTCCCCTACGCGACAAGTGATATCCATTACTCTACAATGTGTCCCAATTACAACACATATATAATTTCGCAACAATTTCTACAGAATAAGCAATTTATAAAACATGATCGACAATGTATATCCCTTACTTAAAAATGTGTATTACTTTTTCGACTGGTACCCCGTTTGAAAAGGTGAAAAAAAAGCATGGGGCACGGGCTAGCAAACTCATCATGTAAAACCATTGCTGTGAAATCGTCGCTGCAATTTCTCAGACACAAGCTTTCTGCAAAGGGCCCAGCTGCATTGATGACAACTTGTTTTACGTGAACCAAAAGAAAAATTACCATAATCACTAGGACTCTATATATCACTTCAAATCTATATCATTTTCGCGATAACCATTATCACATGAGTGACAATTTCTACAAGCAATAATATTTCTTCTTCTTCTTCGTCTTCTTCTTCTTCTTCTTCGTACGCTGTCAAACGTCAACCTTTATTTTTTCGAAAAAAGCAGCGGTCATCCTGTGGCTGTCGGCACTGCCATAGAGCTTGTCTAGTGTTGGCAGTGGTGATGGCCACATGTGCTTTCTCTGGCCCTCGTATATCGGGCAAATTTGCAGCAGATGTTCAGCGGTCATTTTCCCTGTACCACAAGTACATTCGTCAGTGCCACCTATCTTCAGTTTATTGAATAGGTGGTACCTCAGTCTGTTGTGGCCTGTGCGGAGTCTGAAGACCACGACCTGCTCTCTTCTGTTCAACTGGTAATAGGCATAATTTGTTGTGCAGCCTTTATGTTCGGTTTCCCATTTGGTCATGTATCTGGCCCTAATAAGCCTTTTGGACTCTTCGTAGGTCACACTAGAATTAGGTTGTGGTAGTCTTGCACCTTCTTTTGCCAGTCTGTCTGCCTCCTCGTTGCCTTTGGTGTTACAGTTGGATGGAGCCACTGTACCACTACTCTTTTTGGTGTGGACTGCTGGCATAGTTGACAGAGTACTGCTCTTAAATCATTAAGTTCAGTAAATAATATTTAACATCCACCAAACAATTTCTACAACTTAAGCAATACTTTTAAACACTAACCGGACAATTTCTACAACTGAAGCAATAATATTTAACACCTACCAAACAATTTCTACAACTTAAGCAATAATATTTAACACCCACCAAACCATTTCTACAACTGAAGCAATAATATTTAACACCTACCAAACAATTTCTACAACTTAAGCAATAATATTTAACACCCACCAAACCATTTCTACAACTTAATGTTTAACACTCGACGACCAATTTCTATAACTTAAGCAATAATGTTTCAGATTGGCAGAACGATTATTGTTACTTATGAAATAATGTTTAACACTCGCTGGACAATTTCTAAAACTTATTATGTGTGACACTCACCCGACAGTTTCTTACCTAAACTAACATGTTCATTAGAAAAATTAGCACATACCCCTTAACAAAAGATAAAATACTAAAAAGCTTTGGTAATATCTAAATATGGTAAGATAATCTGAGCTCTCGTCACGCTAGAAGAAAGAATAAACAACACAAGTGCTTCGTGAAAACGTTTTACATCCAAGGCGTTGGCGATAACCACCAAGCTATTTTACCTGAAGGCACGCACGCAGCAATTACTGTAACGATCAATACATCTACATTTTCTAGATGAAGAACTAGATAATCAGTTGTGAAAACGACTTCCCAGTGTTGTTCGCGTAAGATTGAATGGTGAGCATGGCAGTTCCTAGCAGTTCTAGTTCGATATAGTGCAGCCCAGCGTGGAACGGGTCACATGTTGACATCTCTTAAATGTCATCCATGCGTACACTAGTTAATGTCATCTATGTGTACTACAAATAATGTCAATAGACTTAATATTCAGCTGACACAAGAACTCTATGACTGGCAAGACATTTTTTAAAAATAGTGACACGTAAAAAAAAGTTCAAATCTTTTAAATATATATATATATATATATATATATATATATATATATATATATATATATATATATATATATATAAACACATACGAAGCGTGTTCATATTCATATGACACCGGACCAAACTGTAACAAGTGAACATACGTACGATGCGCAGGATGACGTCACTTTTGGCGTAAACAGCAAATACTTGCCGGAAAGGTCGCAAAATTTCATTATCCTTCAACTGATAGTTTCCACAGCAGACCGTTGAAAACATGGCGGGTGTGAAACGGAATCCGTCCAGAGTTGGATCAGCAAGCGGTAATTCGGTTTCTAACCGCTGAAGGATGTCGACCAGTTGACATTCATCACAGAATGCAGCCAGTGTATGGTGACAAAAGTGTGTCGAAGACGATAGTGAAGAACTGGACAACGATGTTTAAAAAGGACGTGGGTTAATGAAAGATCTTGCGAGACCATGTCAGGCGCATACATACACATATACATACATACATACATACATACACACACACATACATATATATTTATATATATATATATATATATATATATATATATATTTAGAGAGAGAGAGAGAGAGAGAAAGAGAGAGAAAGAGAGTACAATTACAGAAACTATGCGAGACAATTACAGTATTGATACACGTTTAGATCGTTTACACATCTCAACGAGAAAGAAGTAGCGTTTACACATTTCTAAAATACTAATAAACGTTTAGAAGAATAATATCGTTTTTACACATTTCAAAAACATATGTGAACGAGCCCTGGAGTAAAGTAGCATTTGCATTGTGCAAACGTAAATAAACTAACATCAAAGTGAAACCACACAAAGTGAAACTACAAGAAATGTCCTACAGAAAGTTTGAGTCACGCCATGTATGGAATCTAGAAAGAAAGATTTTATAATTATTCATATTTATATAAATGTATGTATATAATGTCATATTCTCCCATACACAAATTTAATACAATTTAGTTTGAGAATTTGTCGCCAAACTTACACAGGAAAGGAACACATTTACAAATTCTTATCTAATAGTGAAAACGCGCCAGGGTTTAAGGGATAGGCCATAGATGAAAGGGCCAAGACGAGGGTCTCATGACAATCTCCCTACACAAATACCATTTGGATCAGATTAAATTAAATTTCTAATTTGTGCGTACTGTGTTTTTTTTATTATTGTTTTGCTTTTTTCTGTAGCGGACTGAGTCGGATTGCGAAGCTGCACAGTACTGTTGTGTTTTTTTTATTTATTCTATAAAGTTCACACGTTCTGCTATGGTCGGTTGTCACTTGTTTTAACATCTCTGTTGTGTACCACCAACTCACATTTAATCAATGTATTCTCAGTAGTTAGACTGTGTTTCTGTTTTTGGAATCTTCTTCTTTTCTTCTTCTGCGTTCGTTCTCAATCGCCCGCTATCAAGTCCTGTACAGGTCTTCGCAAGTAGCAGGATGTAGTCTGGAGAACGGAATGCGTTGTGTCGTTAGTTTACAGCTTGGTTGCGATATTTGCACCTTACGGTCCGACACATCCGTCTTCAGCAGTTTTGGAATCATGTATGTGCCCCTTTTATAGCATATGCTGTCCTTATACGTGTGTCTAACATATATTATCCCTAATGATAAACTGAAGTACCAATCAAGCTAGGAACCACAGAAAACGGCTTCGTTTGCCAGATTTGGCCAAATGGTTAAGGATTTGGAACTTATTTTGTAAAGGGACCAGCTGTAATGGTGACCTTGTACTTCACCTGGAGCTAAAAGGTAATCAATCAATCAATCAACAATTCATGTGATGTACAATTTTAAACACAAAAGGAATAATTAAAATACACTTCATAAACTGAGCTGCCTATATTATGCAACACAACTTTTGCCAAAATAAGTTAGAAAGAATGTTATTCTCTGTAATGTAGAGCAGATCCTGTAAAAAGGTATCAAAAAAAGGGTAATCAGCAGACAAGACAATGAATCGTATTTTCTATATTTTATTTTGAACGAACGAGATTTTGGGATTCCTGTCTCTCTCTCTAATCTCCCTTCTCTTGCCCTTCAACACGCACGAGATACATTACATAGCTGGCTGCTTGCATCAGGGTCAGCGATCGATAGTTGACCAATACCCTATTTCGTCTCCACGGGTGACCCTGGAAACAGGCTGCACTAGTGTAGTCTGTCAATGAGAATAGGTATCGAACAGAGAAGGCAAACCCGGGCCTAAAAATGCTATGCGGAAACCGGATGTGACATCGCAGCCTCGCTGTAAACTACGACACAGCGTACCATCGTCCTTTTCGGGTCGAACGATGAAGACAAAGAAGAAATACAAGTCTATAAACGATTATGCTAGAATTTATGAAAGTTGCTAGAATGATTCATGAAATGCATGTAGATGTCATATTGAGGAGAAATATATATATATATATATATATATATATATATTCTTCTTCTTCTTTCGTTCGCTATATATATATATATATTCTTCTTCTTCTTTCGTTCGCTATATATATATATATTCTTCTTCTTCTTTCGTTCGCTATATATATATATATATATATTCCTCTTCTTCTTTCGTTCGCTATATATATATATATATATGTCAAACATTGAATCTTACAATTCCAGGAGATGTCATTTTGAGAAACAAATATACAAAAAAGCATTGAATTCTAAATTTCTAGATGTACAAATAAAAAATATTGATTCCTAAAATTCCAGGAGCTCTCGGATTGATAAACAGATGCACAAATTTAAAAAAAACTTCATTTCTAAAATTCCAGGAGCTGTCATTTTGAGAAACAGATGTAGAAATGTAAATATATTATCTCTGCGTTTCTGTTATGCATCTTGAAGGTTGTCAAAATAAATTAAAGAGATCAATAGAGACCATTTAAAATTCAGGGCCCTCGTTGCATTTTCAAACAGTGTTGCCAGGCTAACAAGCATTTTAAGGAGAATGGCTGATTATATCACTTCTCGGTTACTTGTATGTTGGTGTGAAATATATATTCAGGTATTTCTGTATTTGGCTCTAACACTATTAAAGACCAGTTTAGGAATATTAAAATTACGACAATTAGCAATTGTTGCTGTTGTTATTGTTGTTGTTGAATGTCTATGATGAGCAGCTTTACTCTTTTGTTCCCGCTGAAAACGGCGTTAGGTGGTTAGTTACAGTAGCGTTCTTAAAATTCCGATTGTGCTGATGAAGGTAAACCGGGGTCCTCCAGGCGGTTGTGCTATTCTTGGTTTCATCTGCGTGTTGCTCACTTCTACGGGAATCACATCGATCCTCGCCTCTTTAGCGAAACTGTTGGGGAAACAAACTGTTTTCAAGGATAACTTCGTGGAAGTGAGGTGGCTTTTTGATCAGTATGTTCATCTGACCCTGGCTAACATAGTCGGATACGTAGTTTTGTCTGACCCTGGCTAACATAGTCTGATACGTAGTTTTGTCTGACCCTGGCTTATATAGTCTGATACCTAGTTTTGTCTGACCCTGGCTAACATAGTCTGATACGTAGTTTTGTCTGACCCTGGCTAACATAGTCTGATACCTAGTTTTGTCAAACCCTGTCTAACATAGTCTGATACCTAGTTTTGTCTGACCCTGCCTAACATAGTCTGATACCTAGTTTTGTCTGACCCTGGCTAACATAGTCTGATACGTAGTTTTGTCTGACCCTGGCTAACATAGTCTGATACCTAGTTTTGTCAAACCCTGGCTAACATAGTCTGATACCTAGTTTTGTCTGACCCTGGCTAACATAGTCTGGTACGTAGTTTTGTCTGACCCTGGCTAATATAGTCTGATACGTAGTTTTGTCTGGTCTGGCTAACATAGTCTGATACGTAGTTTTGCCTGGCTCTGGCTAACATAGCCTAATGGGTTGTTTTGTTTGGACCTGGCTAACATAGTCTGATACGTAGTTTTGTCTGACCAGACTAGTCTCCTCTCGCAAATGAAGTGGCTGTTTATTTTAAAGGGTATGGGGAAGGAGAGGGAGAGACAGAGAGCGAGACAGAGAGAGAGAGAGAGAGAGAAGAGAGATAGAGAGAAACAAAGTTGCGAAACAATAATGTGTAATAAATGGTCTTGACCCGGTATGCTGGGAGAAAAAGCTTGATGATTATGATGGTTTAGAACAGAGCTGCACGTGAAAGCAAACATTCGGCGACAGAGATGGCAATTGAGACGGAGAGAGAGAGAGAGAGAGAGAGAGAGAGAGAGAGAGAGAGAGAGAGAGAGTGAGAGAGAGAGAGAGAAGTGGAAGAGTAAAAACGAGCTCCGCATCATGGCGCTGAAAGAAGGCAATACTAAAGGAAAATAAAGCAAATGATGGTTTATTGAGAGACATGATCGATTACGCCACATCTGATTGTGAATGGCAGCCAGGTCGCGAACAGGTATCTGTCAGCGATTCATTGTGCGGACCAGACACTGGGACCTCTCATTCGTTATGCAATCTGGAACGTTGTAATGAAGATATTCGATATCCTTTGTCCCAGCCATTGGAGTTGTGAGACGGAAATAAGTGATACATATCTTAGAAGGCGACAGTGCTGATAAATACTTGTATCCTCCTTTGCTGGAAACTGCTACCACACACAAATGCGTTTTGTTTCAACCACATCTTGACACTAAATACTAAATACTGATATTAGAACAAACGGAAGAACAAGCTACATATTGATCGATATATCTGAGTAGCGAACAGCTATATTAGACATATATATATATATTTGTTTTTAAAATATATATATATATATATATATATATATATATATATATATATATATATATATATATATATATATATATATATATATATGGTCTTTCAGCGCCAAAGACGGCGCATAAGGCCGAATTCAAAATTCTTTAGTTCCATCGGTCCACCGCCACTCTTTGTAGTGCTTGCATGTTCCCTAGCCCTATAGTTGCACCCTCCCTGGTCATTGTTCTGCACATAGTCTGTCTGGGTCTACCTCGCTTCCTTTTGCCACTAGGTTTCCACATAATCGTCTGTATCGGAAGTATGTTATTGTTCATCCCCAACACGTGCCCGGCATACGCCCAACGTTTCCTCCTGATGACATTAGAACATTATTTTGATTGGACTGTAGTCGCATTTAATTAGCCATTGGTTCTTTCCAACTAATGCCCAATAGGTGTCTAAGATAGTTATTTTCAAATGCATTCATTCTGTTTTTAAGCGTCTATGTCAATTTCCAGAACTTTCACAACCATATGTGAGCACTGACAGGACGTTAGAGTTGAATATCCTGAGATTCACACGTTTGCCCAGCTATTTAGATTTCCAAATTTTCGTAAATTGGTTGAAGGCATTTCAGGTCAAGGTGATTGGGGTAAGAATTCCCTTTGTTGCATCCCCACTTTGCGTCATTTTACTGCCTAAATAGGAGACATTCTCAATTGGCTGTAGCATCTGACCATTCAACTGTACATCCATCCCTGTGAGTGTGTCATTCGTGGTTTTGGGTAGTAATTTTACTCTAGCTCTGTTTGGCTATTTCACAGAGTTTTCTCCTGCTCTTCATCTACATTATAATTCAAGATTTCCAGATCATCTACGAAATTCTCTTTCTTTAGGGGTGTATCATCTGTCCAACTGATCCAAAACTGATTGTTGTGTGTGGAAGTTCGCATATACCCAAGTCTTTCGCTATTCCGAATAGCAGAGGAGACATAACACTGTCTTGTTACACACATTTTTCAATATTAAATCATTCAGTCTTCTCTACAGTGGGCAGGACACTGCTTGTCTTCTGCTCTACAAGTAAAGCATAGGGTAACCAATACAGATGGCTCCTTAACAGACAGCCTGTATACAAATAATTGCAGCAGCAGCTAAATAGCAGTGGTTTTACATGATGACGTTGCTAACCCTATGCACAGCTGTCATTATTTGCCCTGGAAGGTAACATAGGTCCTATTCTTTTCAACCAAGACACAACTCAATATATATATATATATATATATATATATATATATATATCATCCTCATCATCATCATGTAGCATGTCCTTAGCATAACATGGCTCTTATCACAGCCCGTCTGAAAGAAACGCAATCTCTTGCCAAATCCCCAGTCTGCTCAAGCGTCAACCTGAGCATTTTTTGACATCTTAGTGCCATGACCTTCTTGGTCTGCCTCTGCCTCTCTTGCCCGGCATCATACCTTCTATCACCTTCTGGTTCTGCCTCTCTTGCCCGGCATCATACCTTCTATCACCTTCTGGTTCTGCCTCTCTTGCCCGGCATCATACCTTCTATCACCTTCTGGTTCTGCCTCTCTTGCCCGGCATCATACCTTCTATCACCATCTGGTTCTGCCTCTCTTGCCCGGCATCATACCTTCTATCACCATCTGGTTCTGCCTCTCTTGCCCGGCATCATACCTTCTATCACCTTCTGGTTCTGCCTCTCTTGCCCGGCATCATACCTTCTATCACCTTCTGGTTCTGCCTCTCTTGCCCGGCATCATACCTTCTATCACCTTCTGGTTCTGCCTCTCTTGCCCGGCATCATACCTTCTATCACCATTCTCTCAAGACTGGTGAGTCTTTTAATGTGACCAAATTATTTCAATTTGTTGTTAATGATGGAATTTATGAACCAGTTCTCTTATGCTCAACACTCTAATCGAATGTCTGCATTCTTCTTTTTTTTTGGTCCATTATATTTTTAGAACCTTGCTATCACATTTTGACTCAAAGGACTCGATTCTTTCCCTGGATGTTTGGGTAGCTGTCCATGTTTCGCAGTTGTATGTTGTCAACAAATAATCAATGGTTCTCAAAATGTTCACTTCTCTCAAAATGCTGGTATTCTGCCAGTTTGAAGATCCATGAAGATTGTGCAGTCTCTGTATTGCATATATTTATATGTGTAATAAGAACAGTAACTAACAGTACCACATCCAGATTGCTGAATATAGTGTATCCGTCGCAGACTTTTTATTGACTTACAAAGACTGACATTAATTCCAATGAGGAATCCCAAGAAAAAAAACCCAGCTAAGCACAATATACTAACATTGCATGGTTTATATTTTATTAGTAACTGGCGATGTGCTTACAATTTATCTTGAAAACATATTTTATGTGATGTCTAAAACTTAAAAAAAGGCAAAATAAAATTGAATGTAACTGTTAGCTTCAATGTGTATTATTTCTTGTCCCTAAGAAGGCCGCTTGGTCGAATCGTAGGTTTTGATCTTGTTTTCGTCCCAATGCGGTATCTGAACCTTAACAGCTATACTTGTTTGGTTTTGTTTTTGTTTTTTTCAAGTGATACCGAAAACAAATTTCATTTCAAGTAAATCTTTGAAAGAGTTTAAGCCATTAAAAACATGACAACAACACGGGAAATTGTTATACTCAAATTCATTATTCAACATTATTTGTAATAATTTCTTTAATCATTATGATGATGGCATGGGCTTCCCTTTCGCATTTTTGTTCTTTTTTTTATGTATGTTTTAGCACACACGCGTACTCTTTTAATACTATTGTATAAATATTAGTGCGTGCTCTCAGAATTCTAGTTTTAAAGTCAACTATAATTAATTCATGCGACGGGGACAGCACTGAACAGAACTAACAAAAACTCTGGAGGGCAAGCAGTATTAGGTCAACAATAACTGACGTAGTCTGGCTAAAATAACTACACGAGTAGTGTAGAGGTTCAGTGTTTTGACTTCACTCAGAAACACCGCATCTGGTTCCCATTGCTCCATTTGTTAAAGCATTAAGTGCAACACTGTATTTTGGCCTCCTTATAACCTGCTTCTAAGAAATCATAATTCCAATTATTTACAGTGCGGCTTTGTGATAATGTCATTTACATGGCAACATGGCAAGGTTGCCAACTTTGTCCAACCATCCTTTATGGCCTCTTCCGTAATACATGAAAGAAAACAGTGGTTCCATTCCGTTTGTTTGTATTAAGAACTACTCGGGTGGTCAAAAGTTTTGTGATAAAAAGCGCATTCCTGTATCGTGTTGTTTTTGTTTGTAATCATAAACAATTATCTGGAATTAACAATGTTCCATTCGACCACTTCACAACCATATATACATACACACAAACACACACAAACACACACTCTCATATATACACACTCACACACACTCTCTCGCACAAACACACACTCATACGCACGCACACTCTCACACATACACACTCACACACATTTACACACTCGTGCTATCTTACACTCCTATACTACTGAGACATATAGGTGTACGTGAAAAACGCCGGTCTCGATGATAGAACAGTGTTGATTTATGGTTCCCATTTTAGAAATAAATGTTTCTACTTATACACGAGTAAGGTAAAGCTAGTCCAGTAGCAGACACTGCTGTCAGTGATGAAGTGTAAGAGACTTTATTATACTAGGCTTCAGCTTAATTATTTATGTGGCGTGGCTAGTTTTGTTCTTCTCTTCCTTCCCCACCTTACAGACACCTGTTCAGAGCTGGTTCGACTCAAGCGCATAAATAACGGTATTCAAAAACGGCAGCATTGCCTTGAGAAGATGCACTCTACCACCCTCCCACTCAGATGGTCTATGCTCTGGTTCAGACGTTCTCAACCTGGTGCTCACGACCACCACGGCGCTCTGTTAATAACATGTGTTCTCGCACCATGCAAGTCAAGAAGCGCTCGCGAGCACCAACTCTCCTGATCTTAGATTTTCAATTCAAACTTTGTTTTGCAAATCCAAAAAAATAATGTTGCTATACATCCATTAAATTTTAGACGACCTTAAAGTTTCTAAGTTGAATGTTTGCGGCAAAGTATTTACCGCTCTATGTTTTGAAATGGTACGCACTTTTGACTTGATTTTGAGATTTCCCCGATGTTGGTCAGTCAGCGTTATGTATCATCATGTGTATATTATGTTTTCTTCGATCCTGACAATTTGAACTGTCGTACTTGTTGATTAATCTACAAATTAATATATACAATGCGAATAATGCGGTCAGAGTTTGTTGTTAGATTATCTTAAAAACATAAGTTATGCATTGTGTTCAGAGTTGGTGACTAGGTTAAGTTAACTACTTCAAATGTACATCATGGAAACATGTATAGTTCACAAACGCAATTGTGAAGATTCGAATAATTCGGTAGCAACTTCATCGAAAGACGGATCCACCATACCGGTATTTAGTGAACCAAGAATAAAGAAACAATACTCTTTTCAAGATAACTGGGAAAGGGAATTTCTTGGGGTAAATAATGACGACAATGCAGGAGTGGTTTGTCTTTTGTTCAAAGTTTTTTTTTTTATCGGAGTTCAAAAGAGCAAGTTGTCAAAGATATTAAAATCCACATCACGTTTGGTGAGGAAGACACCACGTGGTGTGACGCAAGAGCATGTAAAATAGACGAGCTGAAATCGCAACTCAACCGTCAACATAAATATGTTTCGTCTAGCAAAGCCGTTTTTAAGCTTTCAACCGAAGTGTCTGTATCAGTGTCTCATAGACTTATTTCAAGCATGGCATGGCATTTTCAAGTGGGGAAGTTGCGAAGGAGTGTATCGTTTTGGCAGTGACAACTCTGGTGGAGAGTATACCTGAAAAGTATAGAAATGTTCTAATTAATGCTGCCACAAATGTGCCTCTTAGTAATGACATGGCTGCTAGGCGCGTTGATCTCATCTCAGCTCAAATTAAATAGAAAACTTTGTTAAAATTAGCTAAACGTACTTACTTTTTTCTTGCTGTTGGTTAATCGATGGACATTGCGTTTGTGGCACAATTAATGTGTTTTGTGGGTTGCGTTTATGATCATGGAACTGTAGATAATGCATTTCTGACAGTGTTACTACTCTCATGTACCACACCGGGTCAATGGAGTTACCAACTTCCTAGTATATAATTATATCGATATTCTAAACATGTGTTGTTTTTCAAAAATGAAACGCATTAGATTACATGGTGCTCGCGCAGTTAATATTACACGTTAAAGGTGTTCGCAATCTTCAAAGGTTGAGAACACCTTTTCTAGTTTTTACAGTAAATCATGACGTCACGGAAATGGTCAGTATTTGTGTTACAGGAAGTACACACCATTTAGAGTTAATGACGACGCTTGAGTCAAACACAGAGCGAAGGGACTGACAATGTAGCTTATTCTACGTTCTTTTCTTTTGTTTGTCAGATAAAAATTGGTTATCCGCTCTTGTATCCATTATTATTGTGGTGACATCGTGTTCGATTATAAAAGCGATGGGACGGGGTTCAACTACCTCTACTGAATCGCTTTAGTTTACCCAGCTGTATATTTGTAAATTACCTGATCTACGGTTAGGGAAAAAAAGACAGCGGGAAAGGGAACTCCCCATCCCCCCCCCCCCCCCCCCGTCACACAAACTGTGACTTAGCATAATGAAGTCTCTAACACTTCATCCCAGACGACAGTTTCTAATATGGTAATTATATTTATCTATGTATTACATACATCAAAGAGTAGGGATTGAATACATTTCTTTGAGACTGAGAATACTACAATAAACTCATCAGGGTTGTTTGTTTTTGTTTTGTGTGAATTGCGAATAACATTAAGTCGTACTTTATGAGAATGCACAAGCTGTTTATTAAAATACCATGACAAAGATATGAAGATGGTAGAACATTTGTATTTATTTATCAGAAAAGGAGAGATAGCCAGAGAGAGAGAGAGAAAAACAGAGAGCTAAAGTGTGAGAGAGTTAAAAAGAGAGAGAGATAGAAAAAGAGAAAGAGAGGGGGTAGGAGGCGAAGTGTGTGTGCATACATTTGCACGTTCACTGATAAATATATGACAGGGACTATTCTCGAACTATTCTTTTTTTAATTGAATGATTCATCGTCATGTTTTCATTTTCATCCCGTACATATGGGATTAAGATGCTCAGCAGCGCATGAGCTGCAGTAGTCAGCGACCCATAGCTGACTGCTAGCGTCAGGGCCAGCGAACCAGAGTTGCCAAGACCCTTCTACACCTCCACGCGGTGATCCTGGATAACAGGCTGCAGCAGGGCATATTGGCTAAGGAGAAGGGATCGAAGAGGGAATGCTAACCCGGTACTCATAAAATGCTTGCTGAAGTCGGATGTGTTGGACCGAAAGGTGCAAATATCGCAGTCAAGCTGTAAACTACGACACAACAGATTCCGTTCTCTGGACTACGTTCTGCTACTTAAGGCCTTTCATGGTTTGGTAGCGGGAGATTGAGAACGAACGCAGAAGAAGAAGAATAAGAAGAAGACACGACTATAATGAACTGAACAGAGACGGGAAGAGATGCCAAACACACTCACACTCTGAGTGATGTCCCTACGACCTCTTGTGGTTATGGGTTTTGGTTGGTTTTTTTTTGGTTGGGTAGGTGGGTGTGTTTTTTTGGTTGGGTGGGTTTTTTTGGTTGGGTGGGTGGGTGTTTTTTTTTAGTTTGGTGGGTGGGGGGTAATCTTTATGGATCGGGTACGTGTGTGTGTGTGTGTGTGTGTGAGTGAGGGTGTGTGTGTGTGAGTGTGTGTGGGGGGGGGGGACAAAGGAAATTGAATCTCATGAGCTTCTGCTCCTTTTTCTTTTTCTTCTTCTTCTTCTTCGTTCGTTCGTTCTCAATCTCCCGCTACCAAACCCTGGACAGGGCTTCGCAAGTAGCAGGATGTAGTCCGGAGAACAGAATGCGTTGTGTCGCTAGTTTACACAGCTTGACTGCGATATTTGTACTTTGGGTCCAATACATCCGTGTCCGACAGCAATCTGTTGAGCTTAAATTCAATAAAAAAAGATCTCAGAATACCATGAACAGGAAGAAAAAAAATAAAAACAAACATCCAAAAACAGCTGGGCGTGGATCACAATCGGCTAATAAACAGCATTATTTCTTAAAATAAAAATTAGTTCAAACGCCAAAATAGCCTGACAACACTATAATAAAAAGTATGTTCTTTAAAAAAACCAGGAAAAGGCAGACCATGAACAAGATGGACACACGTTAACAGAGATGTTCTGAGAATGAATGTGACCAAAGTGGGAGAACCGGCTAACAATCAAAAAATCTGTGATGAGACCGACGTTCTTCAATATACTTGCACATATTTGCAGGACCATGCTTTGGCTTGCTGAAATTAAAAAGCTGACACCCTGGCCTAAGTGGGCACGTAGTGGGGGCATTAAAAATAGATAGTGGGACATGTTTAGGTTGATCAACGACCAATTCTTGAAGGAAGACACTGTCATCAGTGAACCGGCAATCCACAGATTACAAAATTCTAAGATCAGACCTAATTCCAGCAGAGAGTGACGCCAGAAAAAAACGCACAACCTGCGAGCTACGCAAACCATCAGAATCTAAACCCGTTACCATTTTCTGGGTTGTACTGAGCACCTGTGAGTCTGCCAGGAGTGCAGTACCGCTGATTTTTAAATGAACAAAACATTATGGAATACATAGAAAATGTTATAAATGTTACTAGACATGTACGAATAAAAGCACCTGCAGAAACGTGTATAATTGTAAACCTGCTGACTCTTTCCTAATTAAGACTGCTGTTTTAAGCTATCTTCCCTAGTGTTATCGACTGGATGATGCGACAAATAGCAAATGACAGAAAAACAACACATGTGGACATTGCATATTATTTGTAATTAGTATATTTTGATTTTCCCATGATTAATATCTGCCGTCGTATAAACAACTAGATGTAGAGACTAGATGTCAGCCTGACACTGACAGAAACATTATCTTCGACATCCAATCAATATCAACACAATGAAAAAGATTAGAATAAATGATAAACAAAGTAATGATTTATGGTTAGATAACTGAAGCTAGGGAATATATTTATTAACTGGTCATTTGCCAACAAATGAGAAATAAACCAATGTGTTAACGATGTTATTGAAAACTCTAACTTTATTTTCATAATCTATCCGCCCAGTATGATTTTATACAGTATTTTTTTCAAAGAAAAGAAGATTAGACTGTTCATAGTTAATATAAAAAGATGCACTATATTACTTGTAAACATTGCGTGAAACTAATGGTATCTCCACCAGACAGCACACCTCCATCATCATATGTCTCCCTTGAATATTTCGTATCAGATTTAATAACAAACGCGGACTGATGACAAATAGCACGTTAATTGACAGCGAAAAATTCAGGAGAGAACGTGGGTATGGATAAAGACACGCCATCAGGAAGCGGGCAAACAATATAACCAGGAATGCGCGGGGAAATATCTGTGGTACAGACGTGATATTTTTCTTCATAAAAGGGGAAACCATTGCAGTGTTAGACACGTGGTATAGATATATTCCCGTACTCAGAGACCGTTGAGCGTGGAGAAAAACAACATCCTCGAGTAACTGGGAGTGTGAACTCTCAGGCTAGACACCACACCTCTAAGGGAGCAAATGTCGATTTTGTTTTTTTAAACCGGTGCAATAGTACTCTATACATCCTCTGTGGTAGAAAGGAACCATAACTATTCTGAACAGAACTGGGAAAAGAGAAAAGCATTCGCCGAACTGATCATCTAGGCCACGGGTAAAGGAACAAGGCCTAGGACGTGACGATCCAATTGTTATGTACATTTGGTCACAGGTCTAGAACCTAGGAGAACTCGTCATAACCAGTCGACAATTCGTGGCGTGGAATGAGCAGAATCCTACCTTGGCCTCGGTCAGTGTCAGGATAGTAAATTTTTGGCTTCTACCTGGAGTGGGAAGAAAATCTCCAGATACGCAAGCATAACAATGCACAAAATAAGAAAGTACAAAATGTAATTTACAAATGAGCTCGGACGACGCCTCGGTTATCATGTCCCCGCGGCTGGCAGTAGATGGTCAGGCTGATATGGGTTAAAATGGACTACTGGAAACAAACATACTAACATGGAAAAACTTAGAAGTAGGATTCACCAACAGAAATACGGTAACCTACATTCACTTAATGTTATGGTATGCTGTAAAATGTAACCGCACTGCACGCAGTCGAGGACTTACGTACTCATCGTGGTCCTGGACGGTTGATGTGCCGAGCTCTTGTTGCCTAACCACCCTACTTAGTTAAATATCTTTGGCTTGAGAAACAAGCAGTTGCAGCTCACCAAGTTTTAGACAACCATTAGGTTCAAATAGCTCTCCAGCAAGTAACTCTAGACAGGACATTGACCTGAACTTGACAGAAGACAATATCATACCTGTATGTCCACTAACTGCCTTGTTATAGGTACCTTCTTCTGGAATGCATTCGGAAATGTGTGCTACATGTATCAAAATGTACCATTTATACCATAACCCCCCCCCCCCCCTCCCCTACAACTTGCAACATGCCTTGTCTGCATTGAACAGAATATCATGAAACACTCTTTGCAAATTACATTAATGGGCACATCCCTTGTTTGAGTTTCACTCACAACATCAGGACTGAAAAATTCATTGAAGAACTCTGCGATGTCAGTTAGATTAAGTTAAGTTAATGGTGTGAAGTAAAAATTGGAGCGCCACAGGGCTCGGTTTTGGGATCAATTTTGTTTTATATATATATATATAAAAGGATTTGGACATTGATATGGGATCCATGATTGCAAATTTTGCTGATGACACAAAACTATGCAGTAGTGTCTCATCTAAAGCAGAAGTGGGTATATTGAGGTCGGATTTAGATACAATTTGACAGTGGTCTGTAAGCTGGCAAATGGAGTTTAATGTAGATAAATGTAAAGACATCCACATGGGTAGATCCAATATGGAACATAATTACAGAATGCGAGAGAACAATATTAGAAAGACAGAAAAGGAAAGGGACATAGTGGTTATAATAGATCCTACACGAGATCCAAAGGTGAGTTCAGGTAGCAGTGAAAAAGGGAAATGCAATGTTAGGTAGGATAAAACGAAATATTAAACATATGAGCAAGAAAGTGATAGTCAAACTGTATAAAGCATTAGTCAGACCTAGATTGGAGTACTGTGTACAGGTGTGGAGTCCTACTCATAGAGAAGATATAAACATGCTGGAAAGAATAGAAAAAGAGCGACAAAGCTGATAGTGGGATTTCATAATTTCAGTTACTAGGAAAGGCTAAGAAAAACCGGCATACAGTGTCTAGAAGAGAGAAGAATTCGTGGTGACTTAATACAGGTTTATAAGATGATCAGAGGAATGGATAAATTAGACTTTAAAACGTGTTTTTTTTTAATACAGCCGCCCACAAGAATAAGAGGGCATAGCTACAAATTAACTAAAGAGAGGTCCGGATTAAATATTAGGAAATATTTTTTTAGTCAGAGAGTGGTGAATGCTTAGAATGCATTGTCACCGGAGGTAGTAAGGCAGGGACAGTTAATGCATTTAAGAATACATTGGATGCGCATAGCTTTTAGAGCAAGGTGATTGAAATGAAACTGGTTGTATACAGACTCTGCAGAGTCTTCCAAACCAGTATAATAAAGACGTTAAGTTAAGTTATGTTAAGTAATGTCAACAACCTGTTGTATTTCAGAATACGGACTATGCACCGGCGATGCTGCACTGAGCCCAAGTCACTCTCATTCTAGCCGACTTGGCATCCGTTCATCTGATTTGACAGAATCTTGCTACTTGTAAGTTTTTGTCTACATTGGAAGTGATTGTAAGCAACTTCTTACGACCATGAGAATACGTTCAAAAGTATTTTTTTTTTTTAACAGTGAACGTTTTTGTAACTTCCGAAACGCCAGCTGGGTGTCATTCCAACCATCTCTTTACAAGCACAAATGAGAGGGCAATGTATTCGCATGGGCTGATGAAAGTCATATAAACCATTCAGCAATAGAGAAATACAGGGTGCTACATGATAGGACGAATGTACGAACAATCCTAGAGACTACAACATCCCGGGAAGCAAAGATACTATACAACAAAGCATGCCCCAAGGTAAACTTAGCAGTTAAGAAAGGCAAAAGTGATAAATGGGTAGAGACATGCTCAAAATTAGATCTCAGACATAATGGAAATGGAGCCTGGTCATTGGTCGACAATTTGTCTGGGGAAAACAGGAAAGGGAACCCCAAGTTAGTGTAGTAATAGATGGAGACAGAACAATCACTGGAGACTAAAAAACGTAAAGCATTTTAATCGTTTCTTTACATCAGTAAATATAAAACATTTACACTATCTGAGGTGACAAGAATAAATTATAGAAGTCAATGCCTCAAAATGTGAAGTAGACTTATACAATCAAGAACTCCAACAAATCCTGAAGACCAAAAAGGCGCAGGGCAACATTCATAATGAAATGCTGTTATGGGAATTCCAGGTAGAGAATTTGTTTCTCAAAATGATAACTGGTAATGGAGAAACTGAACATTTCAAAAGCATGCAAGAATAAACATATAGTACTAACACTGAAAAACAAAAACCCTTTAATTGAACCTTAAAGCTATGGGACGTCGCGCGTGGGCAAATTTGCAGAGAAGCACACGTCTCTATTGGTTCCTTTAGTAATCTGACACATTGTGCCAGGAACAATCAGGTTTTAGAATTGACAGTTGAACACTAGACCAGCTTTTCTTATCTAGAT
Organism: Ariolimax columbianus; assembly: GCA_036924085.1. Classification (NCBI taxonomy): domain Eukaryota; kingdom Metazoa; phylum Mollusca; class Gastropoda; order Stylommatophora; family Arionidae; genus Ariolimax; species Ariolimax columbianus. The sequence continues at coordinate 72,509,063 of JAVGWX010000008.1, read as the reverse complement.
CCAGTGGCCATCTACGATAGATACGAGAAAATGTCTCCTGGTGAAAATGAATGATTTGATAATTCATGACAAGCTTTACAATTGGATAAGGTACTTTTGTTCAGTGAGCGATCCAAAAAGAGCTGATGGAAACGATCCCTTTTAAAGAAGTCTTAGAGGAATGATTACCACATGGCTGATAGTTAAACTGTACTCATTTCTCGAGCTACATCAATTACTTCTGACCGGATCAAAGAAACAAAATGATGAGATATAACTGTATTGAGATTGGGGCACAACGGCTAAATGGAGACTTAAGGAGACTGAACGAGTATTGAAAAGATTGAAAATGAAAAAGTTTCTTCAAATTTGCCAATACAAACATAATGTTTACATTCGAAATACAACAATTGCTTAGATGAGAAAATCCCCCATATCTTGGAATCACCTCAGTCTTAAACATACAGCTATTGAAAAGGATTGCTTGTACATCATTGTGGTCAGACAAAGATACTTTGAGAAACTTGAACCGTCGCTCTGTGCAATTAGCTGTAGAATATAATAATTCCCTCCTAACAACTTGTTCAAAAAATAACTTTCAATACTTGGATAGAACACAGAACAGTCCTCAACGCCTCATTAGTGGAGCAGTGGTGGTGTGCCAAATCCACACAAATGTGGAACCCCTTGAGATGTGGAGGCATAAATATGTTATGGAATCGTATGAACGATGTAACAGAATGAAACTAAATTATCCCAACAGACACCTTATGAGAAAATTGGAAACTAATATATAGAATTAAACAAAAACGTGTACTCCGGTATGCTAATCAAATCAAAGACACACAGTAGCTCTCAGAAAGATGATAAGAATTACAAGTCAAACATTCTGTCTAAGTAATCAGGACTATCGCGCTGACTCTCCATGACCAAAGTTGATGTCACAGACAGCAACCAGGACAGTTGGAATAAAGAAATGTCTCAGTCGGGTGCGGTTGGCTCCGGGGATAACTCCACTATTTGGTTCGGTCGGCTCCGGGGATAACTCCACTAGGTGGTTCGGTCGGCTCCGGGGATAACTCCACTAGGTGGCTCGGTCGGCTCCGGGGACAACTCCACGAGGTGGTGCGGTAGGCTCCGGGGACGACTCTACGAGGTGGTGCGGTAGGCTCCGGGGACAACTCGACGAGGTGGTGCGGTAGGCTCCGGGGACAACTCGACGAGGTGGTGCGGTAGGCTCCGGGGACAACTCCACTAGGTGGTGCGGTAGGCTCCGGGAACAACTCCACGAGGTGGTGTGGTCGGATCCTGGGACAACTCCACTAGGTGGTGCGGTAGGCTCCGGGGACAACTCCACGAGGTGGTGTGGTCGGCTCCTGGGACAACTCCACGAGGTGGTGTGGTCGGCTCCTGGGACAACTCCACGAGGTGGTGTGGTCGGCTCCGGGGACAACTCCACTAGGTCGTGCGGTCTTTTTCCGCCTCTTATTTCAAGGCTCAGGTTAAAAAAATTTGTCTAACCGGGAAGTCACATCCTCCTAGAAAGAAGGGCAGGGCTGATCCAGAGTTTAGGAAATCCTGTCAAGTTGTGCCCTTCGGTAGACCTTGGTGTTGGTGACTCGGTCTTGTCAGTGGATTCCAGCGATACATTGTTGGCTGCGCTTATGGGGAATTACAGAGAGCAGTAAAAGACGTGCCGGCCCAAACATCTCTTAAAGCACCAGAGATACTGGCAAAATGAATAGACAATACAATCAGAAGTTTAGATCTAATTATTCTCACCCGGACAGCTCACCAAATTATTGCTGTCTGTCCCAGTGAATAGACACGTGAATATACTGATATATCTGCATTCAAAGCCAGCAGACATATTATCTGATTAACTCAATGATGCTTGTCCGGAAGTCAATGCCGACCACGACACTGAAATCATTGCACATGAAGCCCCCTTGTAATCACTTAAGATGGTTTTTGGATGACTTTCCTTAAAAGGGCCCGTATATTGTTGTTTGTTTTTTTACAAACTGGACTACCCATCCACCTCTCCTGCCTCCACACCCTTAGAAAACGCTGAGCATTGCAGGCCTGATCTTATCCAAATAGCCGAAGACTGACCACATTTATCACCTTCCATGTGGTCTACATAGTTATGCAGTTAATCCATAGACATTTAAACACATTTGGGTATGACAAGGTAGATAGACTAGAAAAGCAAAAATCGAGACAAAAACAATTACATACAGCAACAACCCTACAAACAACAAACAGTTCATAAGATAGTGGCAACTACGGCATTTGGGTCAACTAGGTCGGAGATCAGCAGACGGTCCACAATAGGAATGGATTGTTGTGGCTCTTGTTGTTCTTGTTGTTGTTCATGTTCTTATTGTTCTTGTTGTTGTTCTTGTTGTTGTTGCTGTTGTTGTTGTTGAATATTCACGTTAAGTAACTTTATTCTTTTGTGCGCGCTAAAAAGTGCGTTGGGTGGCTGGTGCAGTGACTTTCCTCACATACTGAACGTGCATATGGATCTGTGGTGTTGCTCGCTACTACTGGGATCACGCCCCCCCCCCTTTCCTTCCACCTCTCTTTAGTCATACTGCTGGGAAACATCCTGTTTATATGGAGAACTTGCTGGAAGTGAGGTAGGGTTTGATCAGTACATTTCGTCTGACCTGACTAACATTGTTCTCTCGGTATATTTTGTCTGGCCATACTTTAGACTCTTCTCCCGCTATGAATGGGTGGGGAGTGATAGTTGCTGTTAGACGATTCTATGGGATGGGTGGGGAGTGATAGTTGCTGTTAGACGATTCTATGGGATGGGTGGGGAGTGATAGTTGCTGTTAGACGATTCTATGGGATGGGTGGGGAGTGATAGTTGCTGTTAGATGTTTCTATGGTATCGGGGCAAGGTGGTAGTTGCAGTTAGACGCTTCTATGGGATCCGAAAAGAAAAGGCAGTGAATAAAGTAATAAATGGTCGGATTGGACTACCTGTTTAGGAGAAATGAACACATGTGAAATGAAAATCAGTTAGAGGCACACAAAAACAAAAGATATTGGACCACAACATCTACCCACCTTGAGATGAACGGACAACTAAAAAACATTTTACTTACTTGTTTTCTTAAACACGTCAAAAGTGAAGAACTAAATATCAATAATCAAGAATAATGTAAATTATAAACTAAACAGCAATCACGAACGATCGGTAACACAAACTAAACAACAATCAAGAACAATCTGTAACACAAACTAAAGAACAACAATCAAGAACAATCTGTAACACAAACTAAACAACAACAATCAAGAACAATCTGTAACACAAACTAAACAACAACAGTCAAGAACAATCTTTAACACAAACTGAACAACAACAATCAAGAACAATCTGTAACACATTGAAGAACAATCTGTAATACAAACTGAAGAACGACACTCTATGGCTTTTACTTTCAAAAACTGACAAATCTGAACAAGAAAATCGTGTCGAAGAAAAATATAAAAATTATCAAGAGCAAGAATAAAGTCCTCTTGTGGTACATGTATTTCTTATGGTATTCCATTGGAATTAATAGTATTTTCTCAAACCTAGAAAACTGCAGGAAACAAACTATCCAGAAACCTACTACCAGATACCCAAAAAGAGTGATACACAGATCAAGGACAGCACAGGACAACACATTCTTCTAGCTGACCAGCTGAGCTTCAGTATAAAAGAATAGCATTTGAATACTAGGAGACATCAAGTAATAGTTTATCTGCTGGATTGAATACCAGGATTCGGAACATCGAGTAATCGCTACCACGAAGGTGATAGTGATATCAATTATGGTAGTTAATGAAAGAAAGATATATAGTATAAAAACAATGAATCACGTCAAGCTCAGATTATATTAACAAATTATTTTAAACTTTAAATGTTCTACAATGACGCTCAGCACTTACCTTGAGCTGTAAAATTTCAAACTGGTCCCTGCAAAATACGTTTTTTCCAAATATATGCTGCAATACAAACTTAAAAGACACTTTTGCTTCAAAACTAACAAATCATGTGACAAAATTGTGCGTCTAAAACCTAAACAAAAGCTAGTGTCATTTCGAAATGCGCTCCTTTTGCTCTAAGCGACAGGCCGTGCTGCAGTCTGACACCGGAACACTGTAATAGAACGGAGTTCCGAATGACAGCAATTCAAGGCAGATCGATTAGCAGTCGCTGGCATCGTCGCAGAAGTATTCTTTCTGCCTTCTCGTGTCTATCGATGTTTGGACATCCCAACTGTCGATGGCAAATGCCGATCTGATATGCAAGTTTGTCACGTCATTGACTGTCTTGTTTGAATTTTTAAGTATAATTATAACAATATTCACCAGAGCGGTAATCGGTTTGAAAAATATAGTATCTCTTTCACGCATGTTGTAAATGGCGACAAGATCGTTGTATGCTTGCGGCTAGTAGCTTCTTCGTGTAACACCATTGATATGAAACTATTCTACAATCACTCAGCTGCATGATCTGTGTGTAGGGACTCTATGTAGTGATCACTCAGATGCATGATCTGTGCGTAGGGACTCTATGTAGTGAACACTCAGATGCATGATATGTGTGTAGGGACTCTATGTAGTGATCACTCAGATGCATGATCTGTGTGTAGGGACTCTATGTAGTGATCACTCAGATGCATGATCTGTGCGTAGGGACTCTATGTAGTGATCACTCAGATGCATGATCTGTGCGTAGGGACTCGATGTAGTGATCACTCAGATGCATGATCTGTGTGTAGGGACTCTATGTAGTGATCACTCAGATGCATGATCTGTGTGTAGGGGCTCTATGTAGTGATCACTCAGATGCATGATCTGTGTGTAGGGACTCTATGTAGTGATCGCTCAGATGCATGATATGTGTGTAGGGACTCTATGTAGTGATCACTCAGATGCATGATCGGTGCGTAGGGACTCTATGTAGTGATCACTCAGATGCATGATCTGTGTGAAGGGACTCTATGTAGTGATCACTCAGATGCATGATCTGTGTGTAGGGACTCTATGTAGTGATCGCTCAGATGCATGATCTGTGTGTAGACACTCTATGTAGTGATCACTCAGATGCATGATCTGTGTGTAGGGGCTCTATGTAGTGATCACTCAGATGCATGATCTGTGTGTAGGGACTCTATGTAGTGATCGCGCAGATGCATGATCTGTGTGTAGGGACTCTATGTAGTGATCACTCAGATGCATGATCGGTGCGTAGGGACTCTATGTAGTGATCACTCAGATGCATGATCTGTGTGTAGGGACTCTATGTAGTGATCACTCAGATGCATGATCTGTGCGTAGGGACTCTATGTAGTGATCACTCAGATGCATGATCTGTGTGTAGGGACTCTATGTAGTGATCACTCAGATGCATGATCTGTGTGTAGGGACTCTATGTAGTGATCGCTCAGATGCATGATCTGTGTGTAGGGACTCTATGTAGTGATCACTCAGATGCATGATCTGTGTGTAGGGGCTCTATGTAGTGATCACTCAGATGCATGATCTGTGTGTAGGGACTCTATGTAGTGATCACTCAGATGCATGATCGGTGCGTAGGGACTCTATGTAGTGATCACTCAGATGCATGATCTGTGTGTAGGGACTCTATGTAGTGATCACTCAGATGCATGATCTGTGTGTAGGGACTCTATGTAGTGATCGCTCAGATGCATGATCTGTGTGTAGGCACTCTATGTAGTGTTGGTCCGTTGGTCCCATGCTTCACTTGAGCAAAAAATAGGAAATCGACTCAAACCATCAAATATTACTGTCTCCATCAAGCATCTGGAATTCAACCACCCTGAGTCAGCATATAGTCAAATTAATCGCGAAATAACGCGTGAAGTCATATTAATATACAAAGGTCAGATGAAGTCAAATTTGTGGTCCAAGGGCTGCATAAAGTCATATTAATGTATTAAGGATTGAAGTCACATTAATGAACTAAATGTCCCACGACGTCAAATTAATATACAAAGTGTCGTATGACAACAAATGAATATATCCAAAGCTGCATGAAGACAATTTCAATGACTCAGGGACCTTACCCTAGAAACGTCTGTATCGATACTCGACAGACTGTTCAAATCAGGGTTCTGTATTTAGTTCATCAAATAGATGTGCTACTTATTTTGGTATTTTTAATTATTAGAATTATTCTCTTGTTTAAATAGCTGACTTTCTAGTCTCACAGTTATTCGTAACTTTCCTCTTTGTAATCTAAATTCGTGTCATACTTAGAAACATTTAAAGTGAGATTTTTCTAAAGTTTAAAACGTCCTTAACAAGTTTTTATTATCTGGTATAGCACATTGTGATCCCACTAACATTACGAGTCCCAGGATTTGAGTGTGAGACCTTTGGTAAAAGTCGGTGGTAACAACAGCAACAAAAACCAGGTTAACAGTTTTATATAAGAACAATAACATACGAGAAATTTGGTTTGTGGCATGAAGCTATTCTTGTGAGAATGAACTGTCTCTTTGCCTTTTTTGTTTCTTGGTATCTTATTTTACTTCGGTGCATCTTGTATTTAATTTACTTTCGAAATAAAATGTTCTAATTTGGATTATTTGACTTACTATCACAGTGACCAGTTGCAGTGTTATGGCGAATTATCTCATTTTTTAAATTAAAAAATACGTGACATTTCTGGTAGCACGTGGTATCTACGAGTATTGGCTGAAATGTAGGTTGTGGAGTAGAAATGGGAATATTTAGTCGCCTACACGATTACGTTAATGTAAATTAATATAGTTCATTTCGTGAATGTAACTGTAGACAAAGCATGCAAGCACGTAAGGTGTAGTTGTAGTATCAGCTCTCAAAAAATAAATCGTAGTAGCAATCCTAGTTAATGTAAGCATGCTGGATGCTTGTTCTTTTAATTTGTTTAATTTATCAAAGGAGGGTGTTTTCAGACTTTTTTTTTTCAAAAGCGCATTATGATAAGCGTATTTTGATCTCGACAGCGAAAGAAATGATTCCCAAGATGTCGCACAAGACACAGAGCTATATAACAGAGGAAACACAGAAACTCATTGCAGAAAGGCAACAATTAAAACAAATGGGAAGTAAGGAGACGAAAACAGCATATAAAAACTGCACAAGAAAAGTTAGAAGAGAAATAAGAAAAGATAAAAGAAGATACATAGTAGAAACGTGTAAGGATATAGAAAACCTATAACAACAAGGCAGAGAGAGAGATGCATTTAAAGCAATAAGAACACTGACAAGGTTCCACATGTCATAAATGACAAAGAGGATAACACATTAACAGAAACCAAAGACATACTGAATAGATGGAGAGAGTACTGCAGAACCATGTATGGAGATAGCACAAAGCGCTCAATTTCAATCCTACCAAAGGATGAGAAAGAACCTGAACCAACATTGGAAGAAGTACGCTCTGCAATTAAAAGCCTAAAAAAGGGAAAGTCCCCGGGATGCGATGATATCCCAGCAGAGCTAATACAAGCAGGAGGGGAGGCATGTGCTCGAGTCTATCACAAGCTGTGTAAACAAATATGGCACAGTGCAGAGTGGCCAGAAGCATGGAAGAAATCAATTTATATTTCCCTTCCCCAAAAAAGCCAACATGAAGCTGTGCACGAACTACCGAACTATCGCGCTGATCAGCCACGCTAGCAATATACTCTTGCGAATCCTATTAAGAAGGATAGAGAAAAGGTTTGAATCTGAAATTCACGGGGTTCAGGCAGGTTTTAGAAAAGACAGAGGGACGCGGGACCACATATTGATTTTAAAGAATATCTATGAAAAATGTAGAGAGTTTAATGTAGACCTGTACACATGTTTCCTTGATTTCACTAAGACCTTCGACACGGTAAAACATCAAAATATGTGGAGAATCATGAAGGAAATGGGGTTTCCTTTGCATATAGTCCATCTCATTGAAACAGTATACCAAGATCAACAAGCCGCTGTCCGAGTATCTGGGCAAACATCAGATTGGTTTGCAGTACAAAAGGGAGTCCGGCAGAGATGTATCCTCTCACCTTATATGTACAACATATATGCGGAATATATAATGAGAAATGTTCGAGAAGATGAGAACATTGAAAGTTTCAACCCAATTACGATTGAGTGGTACGAGATTCCAGAGTTACGATACGCAGATGACACAGTGATACTATTAAGAAGTGCAGAAGGGCTAGAGCAGCTAATTTCAGCCGTTAATGGTCATAGTAAAGATCAAAATCTGTTCATAAACATAAATAAAACAAATATAATGACCACCGACAAAACAAAATGTCAGCATAAATTTACAGTGGGTGGTGAGGAAATAGATCAGGTCCCACATTTTGAATATCTGGGCTTGAGAATTGACAAAAATGGCCACTGCTCGAAAGAAATCAGAAGAGGACTAGCTATGGCAATGCAGAGACTGAATAGCCGGAGGAAATTATGGCAGGGCACCAACAAAATGATAAAAGTAAAAGTCTTGAGAGCCTGTGTTTTTCCTGTGGCAGCTTATGGCTGTGAATCATGGACGATTACCAAAACTTATAGACAAAGAATCGAATCCTTCGAGTCAAAATGTTACAGAAAGATCCTCAGAATACCCTGGACAGAGAAAAAAACGAATGTAGACATTCGGTAAGAGTTGAGCATAGAGGAGAACTGGTTTATCAATTCCATTTTGGCTAGAAAATGCTAATACTTTGGTCACATCAAGAGACACAACGGTCTTGAGAGAACAGTGATGGAAGGTATGGTGCCAGACAAATGAGGAAGGGGTAGACCAAGAAGACGATGGCACCAAGATATCCAGGAATGCCTGAGTATGACTGGCGGAGGCTGATGTTTTGGCAAGGGAACGAGTTTCTTTCAGACAGACTGTGATGGGAGCGACGTTCTACAAAGGACATGCTACATGATGATGATTATAATAAGAAAAAGAAAGGCACATTAATGTATACAATTTAATGAACTTGTTATGTAGCTGACTAAAAAAGATAATGTTTAAAGAAATGTTCTATAAATGGGCGCCTGGCGAAGTCAGAGGACATTTTGAGAGCTTTTGGAGTTACCGACGCTGCGGAGAAAGATGTATGTTGTCGCAACTTTCAGCAATGAAAGTGACTGGGCACATATGGTGGCACCCTTGTGCAGTGGACGGTTATGTGAGTCATTTTTCATTTTGTTTAGAACAATTTATCGTTTTATTTAAATATAAATAGTGTTTTGGAAAATTTTAAAAATTGTCTTTGTACATGTCAGTTTATATTATTTGTTTGAACAGAAATGTTGTTAGACGTAAGTGATCACACCAAACAGAAGACGTTTTTTTGCAAGTACTTCCTTTGTCAAATTCTTGTCATAGCTTCGTAGTGAGTTTGTTTTCATCCTTTATTGCGAATGGTATATGCCTTTAGACCGTCATGGTAACTTAAGATGAAAGACAGGCACAAATTGAAATAGGCTTTTGTCTATCTTGCCTCATTGACTACCAGCATTCAAATATTCAAGTGAGTTACATTCAGTAAATCAGGACGCATCGCAATGCTAGCCGACCAGATGCTCGAAAGTGAATTGAAATGGTGGACATATCTCGACAATCTGGTCTTCTGGTCACTCTAGTCCTAGTAGTGGTAGTTTATAGTCTGAAGTAATAGCCAAAGTCAAAGCCGTGTAAAGATTGTACAAGCTATGTAGGTCATATTCTATACTCGATGGTTTTCTCATTTCGGTAGTTGTGTTTGTCGGCTTGGCTTCGTTCATTCTCAATCTCCAACTACCAAACACTGAAAGGGCTTAAGTAGCAGAATGTAGTCCAGAGAACGGAATGCGTTGTGTCGTAGTTTACAGCTTGACTGCGATATTTGCAACTTTCGGTCCAAGACATCCGACTTCAGCAAGCATTTTCTTTAGTACCGGGTTAGCATTCCCTCTTCGATCCCTTCTTCTTAGCTAGTCTGCCCTGCTGCAGCCTGTTATCCAGGATCACTGAGTGGAGGTGTAGAAGGGTCTTGGCAGCTTTGGCTCACTGGCCCTGACACTAGCAGATAGCTATGAGTAGCTGACCACTGCAGCTCATGCGCTGCTCAGCATCTTGAGGTGTGGTTGTGATTTTGGTAATGCTTTTAGTAGTATCAGCTGTAAATATTTGTAATAAAGATATATTAAAATAAGGAACAGCAGAAGTAATAGTTCCAACATCAGTGGTAGTTGTGATGGTATACAGAGTATATGTAGATGTCTTTTTGGGGTAGTAGAAAGTACAACCACACAACGACTACAAGCACACTAGCACTAATCCAACACCAAACACCCACTACAGTGGAGGAGCTAGTGGGTGGCTCGAATGTACTGAACGGAGGAGCTAGTGGCTAGATGGAGTGTATTGAATGGAGGAGCTAGTGGCTAGATGGAGTGTACTGATTGGAGGAGTTAGTGGCTAGATCGAGTGTATTGGATGGAGGAGCTAGTGGCTAGATGGAGTGTATTGAATGGAGGAGCTAGTGGCTAGATGGAGTGTATTGAATGGAGGAGCTAGTGGCTAGATGGAGTGTACTGATTGGAGGAGTTAGTGGCTAGATCGAGTGTATTGGATGGAGGAGCTAGTGGCTAGATCGAGTGTATTGGATGGAGGAGCTAGTGGCTAGATCGAGTGTATTGGATGGAGGAGCTAGTGGCTAGATCGAGTGTATTGGATGGAGGAGCTAGTGGCTAGATCGAGTGTATTGGATGGAGGAGTTAGTGGCTAGATCGAGTGTATTGAATGGAGGAGCTAGTGGCTAGATCGAGTGTATTGGATGGAGGAGCTAGTGGCTAGATCGAGTGTATTGGATGGAGGAGCTAGTGGCTAGATCGAGTGTATTGGATGGAGGAGTTAGTGGCTAGATGGAGTGTATTGAATGGAGGAGCTAGTGGCTAGATCGAGTGTATTGGATGGAGGAGTTAGTGGCTAGATGGAGTGTATTGGATGGAGGAGCTAGTGGCTAGATGGAGTGTATTGGATGGAGGAGCTAGTGGCTAGATGGAGTGTATTGAATGGAGGAGCTAGTGGCTAGATGGAGTGTATTGGATGGAGGAGCTAGTGGCTAGATGGAGTGTATTGGATGGAGGAGCTAGTGGCTAGATGGAGTGTATTGGATGGAGGAGCTAGTGGCTAGATGGAGTGTATTGGATGGAGGAGCTAGTGGCTAGATGGAGTGTATTGAATGGAGGAGCTAGTGGCTAGATGGAGTGTATTGGATGGAGGAGCTAGTGGCTAGATGGAGTGTATTGAATGGAGGAGCTAGTGGCTAGATAAGATGTTCTGAATGGAAGAACTAGCGGCTGGCTGGAGTGTACTGGGTGGAGAAGCTAGTGCCAAGCTTGTATATACTAGATGAAAGAGCTAGTGGCCGGCTGGAATGTACTGGGTGGAGAAGCTAGTGGCAAGCTTTTATATACTAGATGAAAGAGCTAGTGGCCGGCTGGAATGTACTGGGTGGAGTAACTAGTGGCCGACGAGTTAGTTGTTACGCGGATTTCATACCGGCCTGCTGGTCAAAGAGACTTGGGCTGAAATCCTCATCAAGAAATATGTCTTTCTATAAAAGTTAAATAAAATTCAAACTTGCAGACTCCAAGGCAGGCGCACGGGTAAGACGTTTTTATTCGACATCCGTATATGTAGCACTAGTGGAGTTCAGCAATAAACACAACCTCAGCAATGATAGGTTTCTTTAAAATGTAACTGTATTAGGTACTATTTTTGACCAAATTGCTACTCCACATTCTGGAGGTATCTGGTTCTTCGAAAAAGCGAGGTGTATAAATCCATGAGCTCGATTGTCTAGTCTTGCATCATACAGAGTTAGATCCCCCTGTTAGACGCATCTTATAGCATGCTGTAAGTGTGCAGTGATTCATTTCTTGTTGGTTTCTATCGCACCTGGAGCACTCTTGAATCAGTTGCTTAACATGCGCTCTGTAAACATAGTGCAGACAAATTAAGAGCAATCAGATTAAATAATGTAGGTCTTCGACTTCAGAACAAACCGGAGATTGCAGACGCATGCACTAAAACAGATACAAACAAACCAAGAGATCAAGGACAATGAGGTCAAGCATTGAGTGAAGAATAAAACTATGAAACATCGATATTTTATGCTCTCCAAAAAAATCATGAAAACAGCTAAAAATGTGAAACACTTTGTTGAAAGATGGGGAGCTCGGGAAATGTCAAAGGCAAACGGGCATAAACACGAAGGCGCTATAAAGTAGGCGTGGAAAGGGAGCAGGTGTGAAGAAAGAACGGGCAACATCAAGAAATATAGATATAGAGACATGGATAGAAAACTGTCAAGCAAACAACACGGGCTGTTGTTGTTGGTGTTTGTTGTTGTTGTTGGTGAATGCCCAAAATGAGTAAGTTTACTCTCGACTACGCTATGAAAAGTGCATTAAGGGGCGGGTTACAGTAGTTCTGCTCACATTCCGAGCGTGTTGATGAAGGTGCTGAAAATAAATCAGAGCAGTTGCAATGACCAGCAAAGTAAACCCATAACAAATAGCTCACGAACGACTGCTAAATCGGAAAACAAACATGGTCATCAATAAGGTCCAACGGGAGTATAACAACTAGGTTGACTCAATGGCAACACCCTGTTACATATCGGAATTAAGTGACGCAATACAACAAATGAAAGCCAATGACGCAGTTGGCTTAGATGAACTAAGACCAGAAAAAATAAAAAAAGTTTTGACCAGAAAACCAAAATAAATATAAAGTAAATCTTATACATGCTTGAATTTAAACAACGAAATCTGAAAATATGAAGGACTTTCATAGTTAATATGCACATACCAGAGAAAAAAACGTGTACTGTGTACGATACAGTAAACCATAGAAAAATAACGAACAAGATATACGACGTAGCAAGAGAGTAGGGTTTCCCCACACGTTAAAGGCCTACTTCAAAATCGGCACTCCTAAATGTTATTTATAAAGACCATGTCACGAACGTAACCGGAGCTTACGTTCGCTAGCAGAGGAACTCGTTGTGTCGCTAGGGCCAGTTCATATGGTGGTTAGCAAGAAACTTAAGTATCGGAAGGTGTGTTCACAGTGGGTACCTCGGTTGCTGACCAACCACCATAAGGAAGAACGCATGGGATGGAGTTTAAACCACTTGCTCCTAGCGAACGTAAGCTCCGACGACCGCCCACCCGAATCGCTACATCAATTTTGGCGATGGCATCTTCTGACGCAACAATATGCCCCTGACCTGGTCTCGGAAGATCTTTCGTTAACTCACGTTCTTCTTTAAACATCGTTGTCCAGTTCTTCACTGTTGTCTTCAACACACTTTGTCACCATACACTGCCTGCATTCTGCGATGAATGTCAACTCGTGGACATCCTTCAGCTGTTAGAAACCGAATCACCGCTTACTGATCAACTCTGGATAGATTCTGTATTACACCCGCCATGTTTTCAAGGGTCTGCCGAGGAAACTATGAGTCGGGGAATAATGGCTTGGCTTGGCTTCGTTCATTCTCAATCTCCCACTACCAAACACTGAAAGGGCTTAAGTAGCAGAATGTAGTCCAGAGAAAGGAATGCGTTGTGTAGTAGTTTACAGCTTGACTGCGATATTTGCATCTTTAGGTCCAACACATCCGACTTCAGCAAGCATTTTTTGAGTACCGGGTTAGCATTCCCTCTTCGATCCCTTCTCCTTAGCCAGTCTGCCCTGCAGCAGCCTGTTATCCAGGATCACCGCGTGGAGGTGTAGAAATGGTCTTGGTAGCTTTGGTTCGCTGGCCCTGACACTAGCATTCAGCTATGGATCGCTGACCACTGCAGCTTATGCGCTGCTCAGCATCTTGATCCCAGGGGGATAATGCAATTTTGCAAACGTGAGGGTTGGTATTTGCTGTTTACGCCAGAAGTGACGTCAGCATGCGCATCGTACGTATGTTTACATGTTGCAGTTTGTACCGGTTTCACTTGAGCACCACTCGTACATGTTTGAAAACTAGTGTGCAAACAAACAGGTGATTGATCTATTGTGTCTTCGCATGATGGAGGACCACGTCCTTTTGGCTTTCATGTAGACCAGTATTGGTGTAGAAATTTCGTTTTATTTAAAATATTTACTCAGACAGCGGAAAACAACTTGCTATTTTCGTATTTCAAGAGTTAAATGTTCATTTACGTGCACAACGAGTACAGGAGACCTCTGAATGTATCATTTGTCATCGATAGGACTAAGTGTCGGATACCATCTACCGTGACACAAAAGAGCTTGAAACGTGCATAATTCGAACACAATCTTTCGCACTTTTATTGGTTTGTATCTCGTGAGGCAGGCCTCTCAGCTCTCAGCTATCGCCATCATCAGGTGCCCTGCCGGTTGACTTTGACGATCATGGACCTCCATTCATTTCTTTCACGTGTGTCGTTTACCAACTCTCTTGTTGATTGTCGCCCATGCCATTTGCTCAGGCAATATCTTCTCTTTCGGCTTCCTCCTGCTATCTTTCCCGTTTTCACGACGTGCTCTAAGCCGCCTCTTCTCATAACATGCACAAACAAGGACCATCGTCCTGTTCTGATCCTTGCAATAAGTTGTCTTTGTGTTTGTGCCTCTTCGAGTATTGTATCATTAGTCTTCTTTGTGTCTGTGCCTCCTCGAGTATTGTATCATTAGTCTTCTTTGTGTCTGTGCCTCTTCGAGTATTGTATCATTAGTCTTCTTTGTGTTTGTGCCTCCTCGAGTATTGTATCATTAGTCTTCTTTGTGTTTGTGCCTCTTCGAGTATTGTATCATTAGTCTTCTTTGTGTCTGTGCCTCTTCGAGTATTGTATCATTAGTCTTCTTTGTGTTTGTGCCTCCTCGAGTACTGTATCATTAGTCTTCTTTGTGTTTGTGCCTCTTCGAGTATTGTATCATTAGTCTTCTTTGTGTTTGTGCCTCTTCGAGTATTGTATCATTAGTCTTCTTTGTGTTTGTGCCTCCTCGAGTACTGTATCATTAGTCTTCTTTGTGTTTGTGCCTCTTCGAGTATTGTATCATTAGTCTTCTTTGTGTTTGTGCCTCCTCGAGTACTGTATCATTAGTCTTCTTTGTGTTTGTGCCTCCTCGAGTACTGTATCATTAGTCTTCTTTGTGTTTGTGCCTCCTCGAGTACTGTATCATTAGTCTTCTTTGTGTTTGTGCCTCTTCGAGTATTGTATCATTAGTCTTCTTTGTGTCTGTGCCTCCTCGAGTATTGTATCATTAGTCTTCTTTGTGTCTGTTCCTCCTCGAGTATTGTATCATTAGTCTTCTTTGTGTTTGTGCCTCCTCGAGTATTGTATCATTAGTCTTCTTTGTGTCTGTGCCTCCTCGAGTACTGTATCATTAGTCTTCTTTGTGTTTGTGCCTCCTCGAGTATTGTATCATTAGTCTTCTTTGTGTTTGTGCCTCCTCGAGTATTGTATCATTAGTCTTCTTTGTGTTTGTGCCTCTTCGAGTATTGTATCATTAGTCTTCTTTGTGTTTGTGCCTCTTCGAGTATTGTATCATTAGTCTTCTTTGTGTTTGTGCCTCTTCGAGTATTGTATCATTAGTCTTCTTTGCAGTCCATGGGATCCGCAGCATTCTTCTGTAAAACCACATCTCCGTTGCTTTCAAAGATCTAAGCGCTTGCTTGCTAAATGTCCATGATTTACTGTCATGTGTCAGTACTGGTTCCACGTAGCATCCCAGGACTCTCTTTCGCAGTTCCAGCGAGAAGGTTTTGTTGCACGATATTCTTTCCATGGTCTGGAAGATCGATTTTGCTTGGACTGTTCTGCATTTTATTTCATAATTGCATCTTCCATCTGATGTAATGTATGTGCCCAGGTATTTAAACGTGTTAACTTGTCTCAATTCGGTCTCGTTTGCTTTGACGTAGAATTTTGGAGATTCCAGTTTTTTCGTCACTACCATCACTTCCGTTGTCTTTTTATTAAAGTTGAGGCGTCGCCATCTATAGTCTAATCTACAGATGGCCAGGGCTGAGGTCTTTGCTTTCGCTTTACTGAATTACAATGTCTACCATTTCCTGCAAGTCGGTTTCATTCTGGCCTAACGAGACAATATCATCAGTGTACAGTATATTATTTATGTTCTGTCCGCCAATTGATATCCCTGGCATTGTCTGTATGTCTCTCAGGATGAACTCGTTGTAGAGAGAGAACAGGTCAGGGGACAGAACACAACCTTCCCCCACTATCCTTTTTATCTGTTTATAATGTCTCACCTGATTGTTAATTCTTATAGCCTCAATCAGTCCCCAATACAGATTTTGAATGATCCCGAGTTCCCCGCCATCAATATGTAAACATTTCAGCATTTGGGTGAGCTCCATACGTTTTACCGTGTCAAACGCTTTAACATAATATACGAAACACAGATATACGTCGACTTTCATCTCAATTGCTCTCTCAATTATTGTTCCTATAATGTATAAGCCATTGTTTGTGCCTTTGTCTTCCATGAACCCTCACTGCTCATCACCAATTAATGGTTTTGTTCTCTTCCTCACTCTTCTCAGCTACAGCGAAGCGAAAACCTTTGCATGTCCAATAATTACTAACGCCTACCTGGGTGTGTCTTTCTCTGCTCAGCAAGGAACCTGATAATATTTATTGAGTCAAGCACGTGGACATGTTTTCTATAACATTTATTTCAGCGGTGGGGGGGGGGGGGAAGAGAAAGGGGGGGGGGGGGGGGTTTTCAAACTATGTTTATGACCATAAATACAAACAAAGTTTTTTCTAAGACATCGGTTTATATAGTTTAATGACATTATAAAACCTTGAGCACACAACAAAATTCTCTTTTTTTTTTTTTTTTTTTTTTTTTTTTTTTTTTTTTTTGCATAAGTGGATTGCTGATTGTTGCTTTTTACAACCCTTCTCTACTTTATATCGTGCATGCACTTAATCAATGTTTTTGACGTCAAACATAAAATTGTTGATACAGCATTTTGTATTTCTTTTGACATGGCAAGTTTGTAGAATACATCTCTGCGTCACATAAAACTTCAACGTAAACATAAATTAAAATGAAAACAAACAAAGAGATCATTAATGAAATATGATTAGAAAGACATAAAACATGAGGAAACGTGTTCTGACAGGAAATAATGAAGGTTCTGGAACTTACGAGAACGTTGGTCATACTCCCGTGTTGTACACAACAACATACAAGACGCCACTGACATAGAGTTTACCTTGCACTGGACTTCCGTGACCCAAGACAGGGTCCACTGGAAATGAAGTGGGGACCCGCAGCTATGCTGAGGAACGGATCATCAAGATCAAGATCCCATCAAGATCCCATCAAGATCCCATTAAGATCCCATTGCTTTAACAGTGCACCAGGGCAATCCCACAGCTATGCTGAGGGACGGATCATCAAGATCCCATCGCTTTAACAGTGCACCAGGACAATCCCATTCGGTTAATTTTGTTTTCATCACTCAGTTATCTGGATACTTCCCGTGGGCGCACATTTTAGAAATTCAATTGATCATGCATTGTGCTGTAGATTTAATTATACGAACACCTTTTTGCAGCTGTAACACTGTCTATCGTTACACGCCCGTACGCGACGCAGATATCCTTCTGTGGCAATCTGAACAGTACGAGCAGGTTGGCCTTCGTCCGCAATCTGAGAGCACACATGAGAAAATGTATCGACACAGGTATGCACCGCTTTATGCAGTTATGCATCATTCACTGCCATGTGTCTGCACTGATTCCACGTTGCATCCAGTGACTCTCTTTCTCAGTTCCAGCTACATGGTTTTGTTCCACAATATTCATTTCATGATGTGGAAAGTGAATTTTCCTTGTGCAATTCTGCATTTTATTTCGTAATTGCATATTCCATCTGATTTTATGCATCTGCCCAGGTATTTAAAAGTGCAAACTTGCCTCAATTCGTCTTCGCTTTGACGTATCATTAATAGAAATAGCGCGAGACCAAGATACAAATGAAGAAGAGAAATTGATACATGCATAAAGAGATTAGTAAGATGTGGAATTTGCGTGCATACATGGTACAAAATAAGAGAAAATATTTTCAACGAAGGCCTGTGATCTACCTAGAGTGGGGGGGGGGGGGGGGGCGGATTAATTGATCGAGATGCGAGAAAGATTTAGGATCAATGAATGGCATTGATGGTACCAGCCTTTTGCGAACCAGGCTAGAACGTACTAATCTTCCACTAAAAGGATTAAACAAAGTAACGGCTGCAATCCCGAAGTCAGATTTCACATAGGCGCTCGGACAACACGACCCAGATAACAGAAAAGAAAGTGAAATAATTGGCAATCCAGATTCTCAAAGAACTAAGAAGGTTAACGCCCAACTGCTTCGCAATGCCTACACCCTAGTTGCGTGACATTTAAACCCGACGGTCTACTGTAAGCATACTAATAGTTGCATTATTTTTAATCTCTTTGCACATCAATATTTCACTTCAACTAATAATTATTTATATCGCAAATTTTTCAAGGTCTTGTCGATTAAGTTCAAAGCTATAATAAAGATGCATATTACATGTTTTCGTGAAATATTTCACTTGAATCATTCACTTGAAACTGGAAATTACACTTCAAATAATTACCCGCTGTTTCAGCCAGAAATGTCACAGCACTTAGGAAAGATCTTCCATCTGAATTATTTTCCACACACCATTTTTTCTTACATTACGAGAGAACTGGCTAAATATCAAGATGTAGGTTTGAACACTACTAGAACCATCAACTGTGTTAAACGGCAACTTTCAAGAAATGTGTTTTGTTGTTTATTTTTCAGATTCTATACAATGTTCGTTACGCAATATTGTGGTTCGCGACTGTTAATATTGAAACAAGTCTGTGCTTTAAATATCTGTTTATCTTTTGACTTCCACCAATTCCAGAACCATCTCAGCAACGAAGGTTAGTTGCAATGGAACTCCAATATCTTCCGTCTCTTGTCTTGACGGTGCACTCTGCCAGACTGACAGTAAATCAATCATTCAATGTTGCTCTCCAACCTTTAGCCCAAACAGAGAACATCAGACAAATGTACGATAGTATAAAGAAAGCTATTGGTCCTGCAAGTAAGAAAACTGCACCATTCAAATTCATCCTTGCGAGAAAATAACAGATAAATGAAAGCAGATGAAGTAATGGGTCGGGCCCTATTATAATCCCTACTCGTCTGACAATATAGTCAATCCCAAAGACCTTAACTCTTTCAAACCTTATCCATGTATGGACGAGCTGGACATCGAATCATCTATAAAAGATCTGAATAAAGCTATTAACGGTTTGGCCCTGGACAAAACACCCGCCAGCGACAGGATCCCACTTGATTTGATGAAGCGCCCTAAGAGTGCACTTTTGCAACCGCTGTATATGATGTTATGTCAGTGCTGGAAAGAAGCAATCATACCTCAAGATATGAGAGATGCTTAGATTGTAACATTATACAAAAATAAAGGTGATAAAACTTACTGTAATAAATATTGAGTTGTCTCTCTGCTCAGTGGTGTAGGCAAAGATTTCACCAGAGTAATCTTACTATGGTTTCAACAATTGGCTGGGCGTGTACAGTGTGGGTTCAGGTCTCGAGGATCATCGATCGACATGATTCTTTTCTCTTCGGCAACTTCACGAAAAGTCATGTGAGCAGAATTAGCTCTTTTATATCGCCTCCATTGACTTGGCAAAGGCATTTTATTTGGTTAGTAGGGATGGATTTCAAAATCCTCTCTAGAATAGAATGTTCAAGCAAACCTATGCGACTTATAATATCGTTCCATGAAGGCATGCAATGAACAGTCTCATTTGATGGTAGCATATCACAACTATTTGGTATTTTAAACGGTGATAAGCAGGTTATTCTTATCTTCTTTGCTCTGTTACTGTGGCATGCATTTGGTAACCCAAATGAAGGAATCTGTCTTCATTCCAGGTCGGATGGCGGGCTGTTTAATCTTGCAAGTCTCAAGGCCAAAACGAAGATTGGGGAGATCACCATCAGGGACGTGCATTTCGTTGATGTTGCTACAATTGTCACTCACAGTCAGCAGGAACTTCAGAAGTTGACAGATTGCTTCCCTCAGACTTGCAAAGATTTTGGTCTCGCAATACGTCTCAACAAAACAAATGCGCTGGGATAGGAAGTAGGTGCCACACCATCTTTTAGATTCGATAATTATGAACTGGCAACTGTGCACTAATTCACATACCTGGGATACCTCATCAACTGAAAGCTCTCTCTAGACCCAGAAATAGAGTCGCATTGGCAAAGCTGCTGGTACATTCGCTTGCCTCACATGGCGTGTTCAGAAAAACCAGAAACGGTCAATTAAAACCGATGTATAATGTATACGGCGTATAATGTATTTGTCGTCAGCACATTCCTGTATGGTAGCGAGACTTGGACATCCTATATCAAATAAGAACACAGGCGTAGCACCTTCACTTTACGGCGCCTGCGATCCATTCTTGGAATTGCATAGAATACAGAGTGGCGAATGCAGGGGTGCACTCTCGTACCGATCTCCCAAGTTTGTACACTCTTCTTAGGCAGCGAAGACTACGAAGGCGTGTTCATGTTCGTCACATGGAAGATGGTCACATTTTCAAAGATGTCGTCTATGGAAAGTTGGCAGGTGGCAAAAGAACAGTCGGTCGACCACAGTTGAGGCTCAAAGATGTGGGAAAGCGTGATATGCAGACGCTGGAGATTCTGGCTTCCTGGGAAGACGAAGATGTAGACCAATCTAAGTGGAGATAACCCAGAAGGGGCATCTCACTCTTGGTGAATAGAAGCTCTTGCAACACAGAGAAGTGAAACGACAACAAGACGTGCTCTGGTACTCAATTTTTTAGTTTACGATCGAAAAAAATATCCAGATCGCTTGGCTGTGCGGCCAGTGCACTAACCGCTGCCCTCCCATGGCTCCTTCATTTTGTGTGTATCTAACGTATATTATTTATATGGTTCTAATGTACATATTTAATGCCATACTCCCTCACGCGTACACACACAACAAGCAACAAACAAATCAAAATAGACTGCGCAAGAGAAATTTGTAAACATATTAATTACAGGTAATGGTAGACACTGTATTAGATAATAAAGTGTGAGAAATGTTATAGTGCCAGTCCTAACTCTCCAAATGAGATCATGTGATCATCTGTCTTGTGGGTACACGTCACAACACACTAATAAGTTACCTTTATTTTAATTCAAGATTGGCACTTCAAATCCCTATATCTATGGAACAGCCACCATGACAGAGCATCACCTACTGCAATCCTGCCCATCATGCATTAGTGAACGCATCCCCAAACTACTGCTGTACGGTGAACGCATCACCAAACAACTGCTGTACGGTGAACGCATCACCAAACAACTGATGTACGATGAACGCATCCCCAAACAAAAGCTGTACGGTGAACGCATCCCCAAACAACTGTTGGACGATGAACGCATCCCCAAACAAAAGCTGTACGGTGAACGCATCCCCAAACAAAAGCTGTACGGTGAACGCATCCCCAAACAACTGTTGTACGATGAACGCATCCCCAAACAAAAGCTGTACGGTGAACGCATCCCCAAACAAAAGATGTACGGTGAACGCATACCCAAACAAAAGCTGTACGGTGAACGCATCCCCAAACAACTGTTGTACGATGAACGCATCCCCAAACAAAAGCTGTACGGTGAACGCATCCCCAAACAAAAGCTGTACGGTGAACGCATCCCCAAACAAAAGCTGTACGGTGAACGCATCCCCAAACAAAAGCTGTACGGTGAACGCATCCCCAAACAAAAGCTGTACGGTGAACGCATCCAGAAAACAAAAGCTGTACGGTGAACGCATCCCCAAACAAAAGCTGTACGGTGAACGCATCCCCAAACAAAAGCTGTACGGTGAACGCATCCCCAAACAACTGATGTACGATGAACGCATCCCCAAACAAAAGCTGTACGGTGAACGCATCCCCAAACAACTGATGTACGATGAACGCATCCCCAAACAAAAGCTGTACGGTGAACGCATCCCCAAACAAAAGCTGTACGGTGAACGCATCCCCAAACAACTGATGTACGATGAACGCATCCCCAAACAAAAGATGTACAGTGAACGCATCCCCAAACAACTGATGTACAGAACGGGCAGCTCGTCAGGGTGACAGGCAAAACGTTGCAGAGACTCCGATAAAATATCTTTGAACAACTTCAAGATTGATGTTATCTCCTGGGGGATGTCTGCACAGAACCGTTTCTCCTGGCACACAATATGTTCTTGTATCTCAGCAAAATATTATCGAAGAGGCTCAGAAAAAGCGTTTCCACAGCCGACCTCTCACACGTGTCCTGAAGTGCGACAGAGTCTGCCATGTCAGGATTGTACTTAACGCTCACATGAGATCACATCTCGTAGCACAAGCCCGTTGCTGTCGCTATCTTCGCTTGCAATGGGCAACCATTATTACTAATATTATTATGAAACGTGGAGGTCATTTTTCTATCGAATATATACACATACAATTTTAAGGGCACCCAAAAAAATTACCAAATATGTTTTCGCCTCAGCGTTGAGAGCGAACGAGTATGTGGCGGTGAGAGGCGTTTATGATCGGTCATAATAATGAGAGAAAGAGATGTGGCATTTTGAGGAAAAAAAACACAAATGTATGGCGATGAGAGACGCGCCACCAAAATTAAGAGGGAAATACTTGTGGACATTTGAGAGCTAATGACGACGCAGAAGACGAAAACTAACAAGATTAACTTGTTCTGTCAGTGACAAGGATATCCGTCGATAAAGTCGTTGCCAGCTGCAACCTTTTCTAACGGTTAAATCTTCGGATTAAAATAGAAAGTGGGAAATCATAACTGAGAAAGAAGTCAATCTTCCCCCGGGTTAGATCATACTTGCTCGTATTTGTTTGTCGTCTGCATGCTGTCGAGTTAAGATGGCCGATGTCACCATATGATGTGAATGAATATGTTTATTTCTATCTTCATTGACATTTCTCAATTTTAGTATGCAGATTTATTAGGGCCAGATACATGGCCAAATGGGAAACAGAGCATACTGGCTACACAAAAAATTATGCCTATTACCAGTTGAACAGAAGAGAGCAGGTCGTGGTCTTCAGACTCCACACAGGCCACAACAAACTGAGGTACCATCTATTCAATAAACTGACGATAGGTGGCACTGACGAATGCACATGTGGTATAAGAAAAATGATCGCTCAAAATCTGCTACAAAATTGGCCGACATACGAGGACCAATGAAAGCACATGTGGCCATCACCAGTGCCAACACTAGACAAGCTCTATGGCAGTGTTGACAGCCTCATGATGACAGCTGCTTTCTTCGAACAAATTCAAGTTAACGTCTGACAGCGTACGAAGAAGAAGAAGAAGAAGAAGAAAAAGAAGAAGAAGAAGAAGAAGATGAAGAAGAAGAAGAAGAAGAAGAAGAAGAAGAAGAAGAAGAAGAAGAAGAAGAAGAAGAAGAAGAATTTTAGTATGCGCTACTTTAAGTAACAAACTAACCTTTTGGGCACTACATGCCCTTTTTGCCCGAGTGTTGCCCCGCTTGGCTTGGCTTCGTTCTTTCTCAATCTCCCACTACCAAACTATGAAAGGACTTAAGTAGCAGAATGTAGCCAGGAGAACGGAATGCGTTGTGTTGTAGTATACAGCTTGACTGCGATATTTGCACCTTTCGGTCCAACACATCCGACTTCAGCAAGCATTTTTTGAGTACCGGGTTAGCATTCCCTCTTCGATCCCTTCTCATTAGCCAGTCTGCCCTGCTGCAGCCTGTTATCCAGGATCACCGCGTAGAGGTGTAGAAGGGTCTTGGCAGCTCTGGTTCGATGTCCCTGACGCTAGCAGTCAGCTATGGGTCACTGACCACTGCAGCTCATGCGCTGCTCAACATCTTGATCCCCGTTGCCCCGGTTGGAAATGGAAGCAAATAATGTTAACATTGGAAACCTGTCAACCGAATCGTAACATGTGAATAATAGTGGGTATGGGCATGTCTCCCTCACCCATAAGATATTTTAAGCTACGAAACTTGAACAATTATTGACATTTCAACTTTTTTTTTTATGCCACGCAACCATTCCAGACAGACACGCAGAAGTAGTTGACTTAGGAAAGGAAGTCTTGTCGTGTGTTTGTGGAAAACATGTAATTCACCTGAAGCGTTTTGCTCAGCACAGGAGGACGTCGTGTATTTGTCGAAGACATGTGATTCACCTGAATCGTTTTGCTCAGGACAGGAAGTCTTGTGTATTTGTTGAAAACGTGTGATCCACAGAGAAAATAAGATGTTCTTATTGATGGTTTCTGTAACGTTTTATTTAATAACAAATCGTCAGACTCCAGACACCCTTGGTAGAAGGATGAACAAAGATAGAAACAGAAAAGAGAAGGAACTTGATTTATATAGTCTACAAAATAAGAACGGCACAAGACAGAAAGTTTAAGATTAAAATGAAAAAGTTATTTTAAGAAAAAAAATCAAATAGAATAATTGCACAAATCGCAAGAAAGCTCAAGTACACACGATACAGCCATCACAATCTCTTTTAACTTCTGAAATATTGACGCACATGTTGATAAAAGCATTTTCTTGATGCAGCAAGGATTACTTGAGGCAAGTTGGAGAGAGCAAAATAGTTATTTCTTCTCTTTACATTTGTTTGATCTAAATAAGAGGAATAAAAAACAAAAATGCCCGGCAATTTCGTAAGAGAACGGATACAAAAGCAACAATCTACATTACGACCAACCACGGGTCTTCGTCGAGGGATAGAAACAATACACATGAGTATAAATAACTTGTATAAACGATGTTGTTGTTCGAAGCTACTCGTACTGAGTTAACTCTTGACGACGTTCCTGTGCTAGCGGGTTACAGTGGCTCTTCTTACACCCCAAGGCATAATTGATAAGGTGGACAAGGGGGAGGAGGGGTTGCGGGGCACCTCCTGACTGTAGTGCATTGCGAGGATCCTCAGTAAATTCAGTGTTGATCCTAATCTCATTCGTAAAACTGCTATGACAGCCTGTTTCCAGGAGCACGAGCAAGGCCGTGAGATGGCGTTTTGGTCAGTATCTTTCACGTGACCCCGACGATAAAGGAGATGACAAATAAAAACAATTGAACTTATCTTATCGAGTCTATCCAAGATGTGAAAACTGACATGTCATCAGACTGACGGAAATTATGCAATGAAGAACAAAGAACCTAGAAGATAACTGGCTTGACGCAATGCACGAGGAAGCTTAAGCAGTGTTTCAAGTATAAATCGATTCAGTTGTCAGGGATGTAAGACTATGATGACTACTTTAACTTAATGATTGAAACTGTGTCGTGGGTGGCTGCAGAAAGGTAAGCAATCCATGAGATGTTATAAAATAGTGATCAGCAGGTCTTACCGATGTAGATTAGGTTACAAATGTGAAAAATAACAAAACAGGCTAATTAACTATACTCAGGTGAGAATATTTTCTTAATCTAAAATACGACAGTCTAGAAAGCAACTGGATAAGTGTGGATGGTTTGAAAGCATTGTTTTTTTGTGGGTTTTTTTTTGTGTGCATGCTTTGGTGCCTTCTCGTTTGGGTATTGAGAAGTAACCTAACTAATGTTTCACATTAGAATTTCAAGGTCGTGAACACCACCTTTTCGATGCTCCACATTAGCGCGACAAGGTCAATAAATATCACCTTTTCGATACTTCACATTGGAGCGACAAGGTCAATAAATATCACTCTTTCAATGCTTCACATTGGAGCGACAAGGTCGGTGAACATCACCTCTTCGATGCTTCACATTAGAGCGGCAATTCTGCCGAAGACGAATGTGTCGGACCGAAAGGTGCAAATATCGCAGTCAAGCTGTAAACTAGCGACACAATGCATTCCGTTTTCCAGATTACATCCTGCTACTTGCAAAGCCCTGTTCAGGGCTTGGTAGTGGGAGATTGAGAGCGAACGCAGAAAAAGTAGAAAAATGAGAGCGACAATGTCAGTGAACATCATCTTTTCAATGCTTCGCATTAGAGCGACAAGGTCAGTGAACATGACCTTTTCGAAGCTTCACATTAGAGCGACAAGGTCAATAAATATAACCCTTTCGATGCTTCAGTTGTGCTGTCAATACTAATATAAATGGAGATAATACTCTGAAAAATCTATCTGCTATTTGTTCAGTCTTTACAGCGCTATTATAGCCTGCCAACGTGTAACCTTAGTGCAGCAACTGGTACCTCTGCTACATCCAAAATAGTCTTATACTATCTCTATAAACGTTTGTATAAATCAATGCTAAAAAATGTCACCGCGGAGATCAATTCACTCGTTCAGACTGCGTTTAGCTCTTCAAAATTGATTCGGTGATCAAGTTTTGAATTGTATTGACATATTTATAAGTTCAAATAGTGCTCAGACATGAAAGTTAAAGTCATTGAGTGCATTGCAATATAAAAAATAGTTTACCACTGACAGTTGATGCTCAGACTAGTTTAATGGAAATACATTTGAAAGGTATGTGGTTCAATTTTAAATTGCAGAAAACTGTTCGTTTTGTTCCTTCGCCTTTGCTTCATTTCAACATATTCAGGAGCATGAGCCTTCACCAAGATATCTTCAACGGTTCTTATTGGGGGGAAATGCTGAATTAAGACGTTATTCCAATATTGATACTGCACCTTATTTACTCTGGTATCATTTATCACGAAAATCCAATAAACAATATTGTTTATTAACTCATGAACTCATTAATGAAGAATGAAATTCCTATAATGGCATGCACACATTTTAGGACAAATAATCAAGGGAATTCTGCTATGATATTCAAAATTGACAGTTCCTTTGTCATTTTAAATAAATTGAAAGAATTTAAAACATTTAAGTAATTATACAACCAGTATAGCTAGAGGTTAAGAGAAAAAAAGCTAAGGAAGAGACAGACCCTCGAAAAACAATGTTACAATATAATCAGATATGTCCTGGAGTGAAGCCAGAGAACGTGAAAGCATCTAGAGTGTCATAAGTGTAGCTAAAGATGAAGATGACTGTTCTATTTATGTTTCAGATGAACATAAAGCAGTAAGTAAATTTGTAAAAAGCACAGTTTAACTTTGACAAATTGAATGGAGAGAGGGGATCAAGATGCTGAGCAGCGCATGAGCTGCAGTGGTCAGCGACCCATAGCTGACTGCTAGCGTCAGGGCCAGCGAACCAGAGCTGCCAAGACCCTTCTACACCTCCACGCGGTGATCCTGGATAACAGGCTGCAGCAGGGCAGACTGGCTAATGAGAAGGGATCGAAGAGGGAATGCTAACCCGGTACTCAAAAAATTCTTACTGAAGTCGGATGTGTTGGACCGAAAGGTGCAAATATCGCAGCCAAGCTGTAAACTACGACACAACGCATTCCGTTCTCTGGACTACATTCCGCTACTTAAGTCCTTTCATGGTTTGGTAGTGGGAGATTGAGAACGAACGAAGAAGAAGAAGAAAGAAGAATGGAGAGAGGAGTCTTCGGTGATGTAAAACATACTGAACAAAACAATGGTAGTCAGGGTCAGGTGAAATAAACTGGTCAAGGCTCCACCTCACACTGAAGAAGATCTTCCTGGAAATAGAATGTTTCATGGCAGTCTAGCTAGCCAGGGTGGTGAGATTGCTGAAAAGTATTACATTACACTATAGCCAGGAGGATACCTGTCAATCTTCTTAAGCGCGCCTCCGGATGTGAAGAGAGCCACTGTAACCCACCACAAAAAAGTCATCAAGCGTGCTTACCTCAAGTACGAGCGGCATTCTTAACACCAACAAAAACAACACGACAAAGTGGATTAACAATCATCTCTAATATAAATAAACAGAGAAACCATTGATCATAAAGAATAGCATAAATCTAAATTATATCTATAAATAGAGCCTGTGTGATCTGTGGCAGCATTTCAGAAGTGATTAATTGACTGACTCATCTTTTAACTACAAGTGAAGCATAGGGTTACTACTACAGATGACCACTTTACAAGAAGCCTGTATCCTGTATTTGTAGCTTCAACATCAGTGACTGTACATGATGAAGTTGCTAGCCATCTTTATTCACTTTATATGACATGCTTTGAAAACTACAGTGGACCTATTCTTTTCAATCTTGGCACCACGAGGGCGATTTCAATAGTTGTGGTGATACTTAATTTTTGTAAGTAACCTAATAGGCTAATTGTTTGTTCTAATGTTTATCATTGTTGTATTCTCCCTCAATCTATTCCATTGTTGTATCCTCACTCATTTATCCCATTGATGTATCTAAGTTCTTAGTCGACCTGTACTTCTATAGGAGCAGATGCCCATGTGCAGGTTCCAGCTCTGGTATGAGTTGGATGTAACCGGGAGAAGGATTTCCTGCTTAGCAGGCTAGGCTTGAGCAGCTTAATACTCCGCTGGGTTGAGTGGTTAACCGGATGTGCGAGTTCATCTTCATAGACTCAAACACTAAAGCAAAGTAGACCCGCAGTCTGTAAGGCACAATCTATGCTGCTCTAAACAAACCACCTAACCATGGCCGGTGTTATGCCATGTCACAGTTAGTCGCCTCTTACAACATGTTCTCTGTGAGGCAGTGGTGTTATTCACTTATGCTGGTTGTACACAATCTGTGTACATTTCCACATGATCTAACTCCATAGTCTGTTTCTTGCCTCCCATTCCATTTATTGGGCCTTGTTCTTTACACATTTCCACATGACCTGACCTGAAATGATCAGACCAGACCTGACCTGACCTGACCTGACCTGGTCTGGCCTGACCTGACCTGACCTGGCCTGGCTTGGCCTGGCCTGACCTTACCTGACCTGACCTGACTTGACTTGACTTGACTTGACTTGACACTGGTAGCTATCATAGGATGCTGGTTGTACACAATCTGTACTGGTCTCCTCGAGCAAGGGACCTTGCTCGACTCACTTTAAATGTAAAACTTATGCAGTTTGTTTATTGCTGATTCAGTTATCGTGGAACAAAAATTTTAAGGACAAAAGAATAGGATCACTGTCCCCAACGAGCCATATTATAAACATCAGTTATTAAGATTGTGCTAGGGGCAAACAACCTCATCATGTCAAAAAAAAGTAGCTTCTAATTGGTTTCTTTAACTTGTGTATGATCTAACTCCAGAGTCTTCTTCTTGCCTCCCATTCCATTTATTATGCTTAGTTCTTTGCACATTTTCACATGATCTAACTCCAGAGTCTGCTTCTGGCCTCCCATTCCATTTATTGTGCCTAGTTCTTTACACATTTCCACCTGACCTGTCCTGAACTGACCTGACCACACCTGACCTGTCCTGACTTTACCTGACCTGACCTGACCTGACCTGACCTGACCTGACCAGACCAGATCTGACCTGACCTGATCTGACCAGAACTGACCTGACCTGACCTGACCTAGCCTGTCCTGACCTGACCTGACCTGACCTGACCTGATCTGATCTGACCTGACCTGACTTGACTTGACTTGACTACACTTTACACTGATGGCCATCATAGGATGCTGGTTGTACACAATCTGTGTACATTTCCACATGATCTAACTCCAGAGTCTGTTTCTTGCCTCCCATTCCATTTATTGTGCCTAGTTCTTTACACATTTCCACCTGACCTGACCTGACCTGACCTGAACTTATCTAAACTGACTTGACGTGACCTGACCACACCTGACCTGGCCTGACTTAACCTGACCTGACCTGACCTTACCAGACCAGACCTGACCTGACCTGACCTGATCTGACCTGAACTGACCTGACCTGACCTGACCTAGCCTGACCTGACCAGACCAGACCTGACCTGACTTCACTTGACTTGACTTGACACTGGTGGCTATCATGGGATGCTAGTTGTACACAATCTGTGTACATTTCCACATGATCTAACTCCAGAGTCTGCTTCTTGCCTCCCATTCCATTTATTATGCCAAGTTTTTTGCACATTTCCACATGATCTAACTCCAGAGTCTGCTTCTGGCCTACCATTCCATTTATTGTGCCTAGTTCTTTACACATTTCCACCTGACCTGACCAGACCTGAACTGACTTGACTTGACGTGACCTGACCACACCTCACCTGGCCTGACTTAACCTGATCTACCTGACCTGATCTAACCAGACCAGACCTGACCTGACCTGACCTGACCTGATCTGACCAGAACTGACCTGAACTGACCTGACCTAGCCTGACCTGACCTGACCTGACCAGATCAAACCTGACCTGACCTGACTTCACTTGACTTGACTTGACACTGGTGGCTATCATGGGATGCTAGTTGTACACAATCTGTGTACATTTCCATATGATCTAACTCCAGAGTCTGCTTCTTTCCTCTAGTTCCATTTATTGTGCCTAGTTCTTTACAGATTTCCACCTGACCTGACCTGACCTGACCTGATCTGACTTGACTTGACTTGACTTGACTTGACTTGACTTGACACTGGTAGCTATCATAGGATGCTGGTTGTACACAATCTGTACTGGTCTCATCGAGTAAGGGACCTTGCTCGACTCACTTTAAATGTAAAACTTATGCAGTTTGTTTATTGCTGATTCAGTTAACGACAGTATCATTATTTAACTCACGATCATCGATCAATTGTAGTATATTTCATTTAAAACCATTCAGCTCCCTGCAGAATATATGTCTTCAACAATTACACATCAAGTACATCTATTCTTGAGACATCTGTTCCAGCGTTCTCCATTTTACTCTTGTTCCTGATATGTTTGTTTCTAACTCTCCCCCCCCCCCCCCTCCTTTTTTGGTGCTTCCTACTTTTCTCTTATACTGAAGATTACAGAACAGATATTGTTTTTCAATATGTTACGCCATTTGTTATATTATTGTTATATTGGATTATGTTATATCATGCACTCTTTCTGTTTTTTCTCTCATTCACCACATTCTTGTATTACTTTAACACATAAAGTCCAGTTCTTTGGACAAAGGTTGCCGGGTTCTTCAATAGTCCCAAACAGCTTAGTATGGATGTTCATTAAATGATCAGCACACAATTGTCTAAGCATTGAACAGTCTAGTATGACATGCTCAGCTGCGTATCGTGGTACGTCATGTTATCACTGCAGCATTCGTGAAACAAAGATTTTAAGGAGAAAAGAATAGGATCACTGTCCCCAAATAGCCATATTATAAACATCAGTTATTTAGATTGTGCTTGGGGCTAACAACCTCATCATGTCAAAAACGTAGCTTCTAATTGGTTCCTTTAACTTGTGTATGATCTAACTCCAGAGTCTGCTTCTTGCCTCCCATTCCATTTATTATGCTTAGTTCTTTGCACATTTCCACATGACCTAACTCCAGAGTCTGCTTCTGGCCTCCCATTCCATTTATTGTGCCTAGTTCTTTACACATTTCCACCTGACCTGACCTGACCTGACCTGACCAGACCGGACTTGACTTGACTTGACTTGACTTGACTTGACTTGACACTGGTAGCTATCATAGGATGCTGGTTGTACACAATCTGTACTGGTCTCCTCGAGCAAGGGACCTTGCTCGACTCACTTTAAATGTAAAACTTATGCAGTTTGTTTATTGCTTATTCAGTTATCGAGAGTATCATTATTTAACTCACGATCATCGATCAATTGTAGTATATTTCATTTAAAACCTTTCAGCTCCCTGCAGAATATATGTCTTCAACAATTACACATCAAGTACATCCATTCTTGAGACATCTGTTCCAGCGTTCTCCATTTTACTCTTGTTCCTGATATGTTTGTTTCTCACTCTTCCTCCCCCACTCTTTTTTTTCCTGACCTGACGTGACATGACCTGACCTGACCTGACCTGACCTGACCTGACCTGACCTTGTGTATGATCTAACTCCAGAGTCTATTTCTTGCCTCCCATTCCATTTATTATGCTTAGTTCTTTGCACATTTCCACATGACCTAACTCCAGAGTCTACTTCTTGCCTCCCATTCCATTTATTGTGCCTAGTTCTTTACACATTTCCAGATGACCTGAACTGACCTGTACTGACCTGACCTGACCTGGCCTGGCCTGGCCTGGCCTGGCCTGGCCTGGCCTGACCTGACCTGACCTGACTTGACTTGACTTGACACTGGTAGCTATCATAGGATGCTGGTTGTACACAATCTGTACTGATCTCCTCGAGCAAGAGACCTTGCAGGTCAGGTCAGGTCAGGTCAGGTCAGGCCAGGCCAGGTCAGGCCAGGCCAGGCCAGGCCAGGTCAGGCCAGGCCAGGCCAGGTCAGGCCAAGCCAGGCCAGGCCAGGCCAGGCCAGGCCAGGTCAGGTCAGGTCGGGTCGGGTCGGGTCGGGTCGGGTCGGTTCGGGTCAGATCAGGTCAGGTCAGGTCAGGTCAGGTCAGGTCAAATCAGTTCAGGTCAGGTCATCTGGAAATGTGTAAAGAACTAGGCACAATAAATGGAATGGGAGGCAAGAAGTAGACTTTGGAGTTAGGTCATGTGGAAATGTGCAAAGAACTAAGCATAATAAATGGAATGGGAGGCAAGAAGTAGACTCTGGAGTTAGATCATACACAAGTTAAAGGAACCAATTAGAAGCTACTTTTTTGACATGATGAGGTTGTTAGCCCCAAGCACATTCTAAATAACTGATGTTTATAATATGGCTATTTGGGGACAGTGATCCTATTCTTTACTCCTTAAAATGTTTGTTTCACGAATGCTGCAGGGATAACATGACGTACCACGATACGCAGCTGAGCATGTCATACTAGACTGTTAAATGCTTAGACAATTGTGTGCTGATCATTTAATGAACCTCCACACTAAGCTGTTTGGGATTATTGAAGAATCCGGCAACCTTTGTCCAGAGAACTGGAAGTAATACAAGAATGTGGTGAATGAGAGAAAAAAAGAAAGAGTGCATGATATAACATAATCCAATATAACAATAATATAACAAATGGCGTAACATATTGAAAAACAATATCTGTTCTGTAATCTTCAGTATAAGAGAAAAAGTAGGAAGCCCCAAAAAAGGAGGCGGGGGAGGGGAGGGGGGGGGGGAAAGGGAGAGTTAGAAACAAACATATCAGGAACAAGAGTAAAATGGAGAACGCTGGAACAGATGTCTATAGAATGGATGTACTTGATGTGTAATTGTTGAAGACATATATTCTGCAGGGAGCTGAAAGGTTTTAAATGAAATATACTACAATTGATCGATGATCGTGAGTTAAATAATGATACTGTCGATAACTGAATCAGCAATAAACAAACTGCATAAGTTTTACATTTAAAGTAAGTCGAGCAAGGTCTCAGGCCAGGCCAGGCCAGGCCAGGTCAGGTCAGGCCAGGCCAGGCCAGGCCAGGCCAGGCCAGGTCAGGACAGGCCAGGCCAGGCCAGGCCAGGCCAGGCCAGACCAGACCAGGTCAGGTCAGGTCAGGTCGGGTCGGGTCGGGTCGGGTCGGGTCGGGTCGGGTCAGGTCAGGTCAGTTCAGGTCAGGTCAGGTCAAGTCAGTTCAGGTCAGGTCATCTGGAAATGTGTAAAGAACTAGGCACAATAAATGGAATGGGAGGCAAGAAGTAGACTCTGGAGTTAGGTCATGTGGAAATGTGCAAAGAACTAAGCATAATAAATGGAATGGGAGGCAAGAAGTAGACTCTGGAGTTAGATCATACACAAGTTAAAGGAACCAATTAGAAGCTACTTTTTTGACATGATGAGGTTGTTAGCCCCAAGCACATTCTAAAAAACTGATGTTTATAATATGGCTATTTGGGGACAGTGATCCTATTCTTTACTCCTTAAAATGTTTGTTTCACGAATGCTGCAGGGATAACATGACGTACCACGATACGCAGCTGAGCATGTCATACTAGACTGTTCAATGCTTAGACAATTGTGTGCTGATCATTTAATGAAACTCCACACTAAGCTGTTTGGGATTATTGAAGAATCCGGCAAGCTTTGTCCAGAGAACTGGAAGTAATACAAGAATGTGGTGAATGAGAGAAAAAAAAGAAAGAGTGCATGATATAACATAATCCAATATAATTTTGCACATTTCCACATGACCTAACTCCAGAGTCTGCTTCTGGCCTCCCATTCCATTTATTGTGCCTAGTTCTTTACACATTTCCACCTGACCTGACCTGACCTGAACTGACTTGACCGGACCTGACCTGACCACACCTGATCTGGCTTGGCCTGGCCTGGCCTGGCCTGGCCTGGCCTGGTCTGGCCTGACCTGACCTGACCTGACCTGACCTGACCTGACTTGACTTGACACTGGTAGCTATCATAGGATGCTGGTTGTACACAATCTGTACTGGTCTCCTCGAGCAAGGGACCTTGCTCGACTCACTTTAAATGTAAAACTTATGCAGTTTGTTTATTGCTTATTCAGTTATCGAGAGTATCATTATTTAACTCACGATCATCGATCAATTGTAGTATATTTCATTTAAAACCTTTCAGCTCCCTGCAGAATATATGTCTTCAACAATTACACATCAAGTACATCCATTCTTGAGACATCTGTTCCAGCGTTCTCCATTTTACTCTTGTTCCTGATATGTTTGTTTCTCACTCTTCCTCCCCCACTCTTTTTTTTCCTGACCTGACGTGACATGACCTGACCTGACCTGACCTGACCTGACCTGACCTGACCTTGTGTATGATCTAACTCCAGAGTCTATTTCTTGCCTCCCATTCCATTTATTATGCTTAGTTCTTTGCACATTTCCACATGACCTAACTCCAGAGTCTACTTCTTGCCTCCCATTCCATTTATTGTGCCTAGTTCTTTACACATTTCCAGATGACCTGAACTGACCTGACCTGACCTGACCTGACCTGACCTGGCCTGGCCTGGCCTGGCCTGGCCTGGCCTGGCCTGACCTGACCTGACCTGACTTGACTTGACTTGACACTGGTAGCTATCATAGGATGCTGGTTGTACACAATCTGTACTGATCTCCTCGAGCAAGAGACCTTGCAGGTCAGGTCAGGTCAGGTCAGGTCAGGCCAGGCCAGGTCAGGCCAGGCCAGGCCAGGCCAGGTCAGGCCAGGCCAGGCCAGGTCAGGCCAAGCCAGGCCAGGCCAGGCCAGGCCAGGCCAGGTCAGGTCAAGTCGGGTCGGGTCGGGTCGGGTCGGGTCGGTTCGGGTCAGATCAGGTCAGGTCAGGTCAGGTCAGGTCAGGTCAAATCAGTTCAGGTCAGGTCATCTGGAAATGTGTAAAGAACTAGGCACAATAAATGGAATGGGAGGCAAGAAGTAGACTTTGGAGTTAGGTCATGTGGAAATGTGCAAAGAACTAAGCATAATAAATGGAATGGGAGGCAAGAAGTAGACTCTGGAGTTAGATCATACACAAGTTAAAGGAACCAATTAGAAGCTACTTTTTTGACATGATGAGGTTGTTAGCCCCAAGCACATTCTAAATAACTGATGTTTATAATATGGCTATTTGGGGACAGTGATCCTATTCTTTACTCCTTAAAATGTTTGTTTCACGAATGCTGCAGTGATAACATGACGTACCACGATACGCAGCTGAGCATGTCATACTAGACTGTTCAATGCTTAGACAATTGTGTGCTGATCATTTAATGAACCTCCACACTAAGCTGTTTGGGATTATTGAAGAATCCGGCAACCTTTGTCCAGAGAACTGGAAGTAATACAAGAATGTGGTGAATGAGAGAAAAAAAGAAAGAGTGCATGATATAACATAATCCAATATAACAATAATATAACAAATGGCGTAACATATTGAAAAACAATATCTGTTCTGTAATCTTCAGTATAAGAGAAAAAGTAGGAAGCCCCAAAAAAGGAGGCGGGGGAGGGGAGGGGGGGGGGAAAGGGAGAGTTAGAAACAAACATATCAGGAACAAGAGTAAAATGGAGAACGCTGGAACAGATGTCTATAGAATGGATGTACTTGATGTGTAATTGTTGAAGACATATATTCTGCAGGGAGCTGAAAGGTTTTAAATGAAATATACTACAATTGATCGATGATCGTGAGTTAAATAATGATACTGTCGATAACTGAATCAGCAATAAACAAACTGCATAAGTTTTACATTTAAAGTAAGTCGAGCAAGGTCTCAGGCCAGGCCAGGCCAGGCCAGGTCAGGTC
Source organism: Ariolimax columbianus (assembly GCA_036924085.1). Taxonomy (NCBI): domain Eukaryota; kingdom Metazoa; phylum Mollusca; class Gastropoda; order Stylommatophora; family Arionidae; genus Ariolimax; species Ariolimax columbianus. The sequence continues at coordinate 72,472,827 of JAVGWX010000008.1, read as the reverse complement.
AGGCCAGGCCAGGCCAGGCCAGGCCAGGTCAGGACAGGCCAGGCCAGGCCAGGCCAGGCCAGGCCAGACCAGGTCAGGTCAGGTCAGGTCAGGTCAGGTCGGGTCGGGTCGGGTCGGGTCGGGTCGGGTCAGGTCAGGTCAGTTCAGGTCAGGTCAGGTCAAGTCAGTTCAGGTCAGGTCATCTGGAAATGTGTAAAGAACTAGGCACAATAAATGGAATGGGAGGCAAGAAGTAGACTCTGGAGTTAGGTCATGTGGAAACGTGCAAAGAACTAAGCATAATAAATGGAATGGGAGGCAAGAAGTAGACTCTGGAGTTAGATCATACACAAGTTAAAGGAACCAATTAGAAGCTACTTTTTTGACATGATGAGGTTGTTAGCCCCAAGCACATTCTAAAAAACTGATGTTTATAATATGGCTATTTGGGGACAGTGATCCTATTCTTTACTCCTTAAAATGTTTGTTTCACGAATGCTGCAGGGATAACATGACGTACCACGATACGCAGCTGAGCATGTCATACTAGACTGTTCAATGCTTAGACAATTGTGTGCTGATCATTTAATGAAACTCCACACTAAGCTGTTTGGGATTATTGAAGAATCCGGCAAGCTTTGTCCAGAGAACTGGAAGTAATACAAGAATGTGGTGAATGAGAGAAAAAAAAGAAAGAGTGCATGATATAACATAATCCAATATAATTTTGCACATTTCCACATGACCTAACTCCAGAGTCTGCTTCTGGCCTCCCATTCCATTTATTGTGCCTAGTTCTTTACACATTTCCACCTGACCTGACCTGACCTGAACTGACTTGACCGGACCTGACCTGACCACACCTGATCTGGCTTGGCCTGGCCTGGCCTGGCCTGGCCTGGCCTGGTCTGGCCTGGCCTGGTCTGGCCTGACCTGACCTGACCTGACTTGACTTGACTTGACACTGGTAGCTATCATAGGATGCTGGTTGTACACAATCTGTACTGGTCTCCTCGAGCAAGGGACCTTGCTCGACTCACTTTAAATGTAAAACTTATGCAGTTTGTTTATTGCTGATTCAGTTATCGAGAGTATCATTATTTAACTCACGATCATCGATCAATTGTAGTATATTTTATTTAAAACCTTTCAGCTCCCTGCAGAATATATGTCTTCAACAATTACACATCAAGTACATCCATTCTATAGACATCTGTTCCAGCGTTCTCCATTTTACTCTTGTTCCTGATATGTTTGTTTCTAACTCTCCCCCCCCCCCCCCTCCCTCCTTTTTTGGTGCTTCCTACTTTTTCTCTTATACTGAAGATTACAGAACAGATATTGTTTTTCAATATGTTACGCCATTTGTTATATTATTGTTATATTGGATTATGTTATATCATGCACTCTTTCTGTTTTTTCTCTCATTCACCACATTCTTGTATTACTTTAACACATAAAGTCCAGTTCTCTGGACAAAGGTTGCCGGGTTCTTCAATAGTCCCAAACAGCTTAGTGTGGAGGTTCATTAAATGATCAGCACACAATTGTCTAAGCATTGAACAGTCTAGTATGACATGCTCAGCTGCGTATCGTGGTACGTCATGTTATCACTGCAGCATTCGTGAAACAAAGATTTTAAGGAGAAAAGAATAGGATCACTGTCCCCAAATAGCCATATTATAAACATCAGTTATTTAGATTGTGCTTGGGGCTAACAACCTCATCATGTCAAAAAAGTAGCTTCTAATTGGTTCCTTTAACTTGTGTATGATCTAACTCCAGAGTCTGCTTCTTGCCTCCCATTCCATTTATTATGCTTAGTTCTTTGCACATTTCCACATGACCTAACTCCAGAGTCTGCTTCTGGCCTCCCATTCCATTTATTGTGCCTAGTTCTTTACACATTTCCACCTGACCTGACCTGACCTGAACTGACTTGACCTGACCTGACCTGACCACACCTGATCTGGCTTGGCCTGGCCTGGCCTGGCCTGGCCTGGCCTGGCCTGACCTGGCCTGGCCTGACCTGACCTGACCTGACCTGACCTGACTTGACTTGACTTGACTTGACTTGACACTGGTAGCTATCATAGGATGCTGGTTGTACACAATCTGTACTGGTCTCCTCGAGCAAGGGACCTTGCTCGACTCACTTTAAATGTAAAACTTATGCAGTTTGTTTATTGCTGATTCAGTTATCGACAGTATCATTATTTAACTCACGATCATCGATCAATTGTAGTATATTTTATTTAGAACCTTTCTGCTCCCTGCAGAATATATGTCTTCAACAATTACACATCAAGTACATCCATTCTATAGACATCTGTTCCAGCGTTCTCCATTTTACTCTTGTTCCTGATATGTTTGTTTCTAACTCTTCCCCCCCCCCCCCCCTCCCTCCTTTTTTGGTGCTTCCTACTTTTTCTCTTATACTGAAGATTACAGAACAGATATTGTTTTTCAATATGTTACGCCATTTGTTATATTATTGTTATATTGGATTATGTTATATCATGCACTCTTTCTGTTTTTTCTCTCATTCACCACATTCTTGTATTACTTTAACACATAAAGTCCAGTTCTCTGGAGAAAGCTTGCCGGGTTCTTCAATAGTCCCAAACAGCTTAGTGTGGAGGTTCATTAAATGATCAGCACACAATTGTCGAAGCATTGAACAGTCTAGTATGACATGCTCAGCTGCGTATCGTGGTACGTCATGTTATCACTGCAGCATTCGTGAAACAAACATTTTAAGGAGAAAAGAATAGGATCACTGTCTCCAAATAGCCATATTATAAACATCAGTTATTTAGATTGTGCTTGGGGCTAACAACCTCATCATGTCAAAAAAGTAGCTTCTAATTGGTTCCTTTAACTTGTGTATGATCTAACTCCAGAGTCTGCTTCTTGCCTCCCATTCCATTTATTATGCTTAGTTCTTTGCACATTTCCACATGACCTAACTCCAGAGTCTGCTTCTGGCCTCCCATTCCATTTATTGTGCCTAGTTCTTTACACATTTCCACCTGACCTGACCTGACCTGACCTGACCTGACCATACTAGACTGTTCAATGCTTAGACAATTGTGTGCTGATCATTTAATGAACCTCCACACTAAGCTGTTTGGGATTATTGAAGAATCCGGCAAGCTTTGTCCAGAGAACTGGAAGTAATACAAGAATGTGGTGAATGAGAGAAAAAAAGAAAGAGTGCATGATATAACATAATCCAATATAATTTTGCACATTTCCACATGACCTAACTCCAGAGTCTGCTTCTGGCCTCCCATTCCATTTATTGTGCCTAGTTCTTTACACATTTCCACCTGACCTGACCTGACCTGAACTGACTTGACCGGACCTGACCTGACCACACCTGATCTGGCTTGGCCTGGCCTGGCCTGACCTGACCTGACCTGACCTGACCTGACTTGACTTGACTTGACTTGACACTGGTAGCTATCATAGGATGCTGGTTGTACACAATCTGTACTGGTCTCCTGGAGCAAGGGACCTTGCTCGACTCACTTTAAATGTAAAACTTATGCAGTTTGTTTATTGCTGATTCAGTTATCGACAGTATCATTATTTAACTCACGATCATCGATCAATTGTAGTATATTTTATTTAAAACCTTTCAGCTCCCTGCAGAATATATGTCTTCAACAATTACACATCAAGTACATCCATTCTATAGACATCTGTTCCAGCGTTCTCCATTTTACTCTTGTTCCTGATATGTTTGTTTCTAACTCTCCCCTCCCCCCCCCCCCCCCCCCTCCTCCTTTTTTGGGGCTTCCTACTTTTTCTCTTATACTGAAGATTACAGAACAGATATTGTTTTTCAATATGTTACGCCATTTGTTATATTATTGTTATATTGGATTATGTTATATCATGCACTCTTTCTTTTTTTCTCTCATTCACCACATTCTTGTATTACTTCCAGTTCTCTGGACAAAGGTTGCCGGATTCTTCAATAATCCCAAACAGCTTAGTGTGGAGGTTCATTAAATGATCAGCACACAATTGTCTAAGCATTGAACAGTCTAGTATGACATGCTCAGCTGCGTATCGTGGTACGTCATGTTATCACTGCAGCATTCGTGAAACAAACATTTTAAGGAGTAAAGAATAGGATCACTGTCCCCAAAAAGCCATATTATAAACATCAGTTATTTAGAATGTGCTTGGGGCTAACAACCTCATCATGTCAAAAAAGTAGCTTCTAATTGGTTCCTTTAACTTGTGTATGATCTAACTCCAGAGTCTACTTCTTGCCTCCCATTCCATTTATTATGCTTAGTTCTTTGCACATTTCCACATGACCTAACTCCAGAGTCTACTTCTTGCCTCCCATTCCATTTATTGTGCCTAGTTCTTTACACATTTCCAGATGACCTGACCTGAACTGACTTGACCTGACCTGACCTGACCTGGCCTGGCATGGCCTAGCCTGACCTGACCTGACTTGACTTGACTTGACACTGGTAGCTATCATAGGATGCTGGTTGTACACAATCTGTACTGGTCTCCTGGAGCAAGGGACCTTGCTCGACTCACTTTAAATGTAAAACTTATGCAGTTTGTTTATTGCTGATTCAGTTATCGACAGTATCATTATTTAACTCACGATCATCGATCAATTGTAGTATATTTCATTTAAAACCTTTCAGCTCCCTGCAGAATATATGTCTTCAACAATTACACATCAAGTACATCCATTCTATAGACATCTGTTCCAGCGTTCTCCCTTTTACTCTTGTTCCTGATATGTTTGTCTCTCACTCTTCCTCCCCCACTCTTTTTTTTCCTGACCTGACCTGACCTGACCTGACCTGACATGACCTGACCTGACCTTGTGTATGATCTAACTCCAGAGTCTACTTCTTGCCTCCCATTCCATTTATTATGCTTAGTTCTTTGCACATTTCCACATGACCTAACTCCAGAGTCTACTTCTTGCCTCCCATTCCATTTATTGTGCCTAGTTCTTTACACATTTCCAGATGACCTGACCTGAACTGACTTGACCTGACCTGACCTGACCTGACTTGACTTGACTTGACACTGGTAGCTATCATAGGATGCTGGTTGTACACAATCTGTACTGGTCTCCTCGAGCAAGAGACCTTGCTCGACTTACTTTAAATGTAAAACATATGCAGTTTGTTTATTGCTGATTCAGTTATCGACAGTATCATTATTTAACTCACGATCATCGATCAATTGTAGTATATTTCATTTAAAACTTTTCAGCTCCCTGCAGAATATATGTCTTCAACAATTACACATCAAGTACATCCATTCTATAGACATCTGTTCCAGCGTTCTCCATTTTACTCTTGTTCCTGATATGTTTGTTTCTATCTCTCCCATTCCCCCCCCCCCTCCCCCCCCCCCCCCTCTCCTTTTTTGGGGCTTCCTACTTTTTCTCTTATACTGAAGATTACAGAACAGATATTGTTTTTCAATATGTTACGCCATTTGTTATATTATTGTTATATTGGATTATGTTATATCATGCACTCTTTCTTTTTTTCTCTCATTCACCACATTCTTGTATTACTTCCAGTTCTCTGGACAAAGCTTGCCGGATTCTTCAATAATCCCAAACAGCTTAGTGTGGAGGTTCATTAAATGATCAGCACACAATTGTCTAAGCATTGAACAGTCTAGTATGACATGCTCAGCTGCGTATCGTGGTACGTCATGTTATCACTGCAGCATTCGTGAAACAAACATTTTAAGGAGTAAAGAATAGGATCACTGTCCCCAAATAGCCATATTATAAACATCAGTTATTTAGAATGTGCTTGGGGCTAACAACCTCATCATGTCAAAAAAGTAGCTTCTAATTGGTTCCTTTAACTTGTGTATGATCTAACTCCAGAGTCTACTTCTTGCCTCCCATTCCATTTATTATGCTTAGTGACCTGACCTGACCTGACCTTTCCTGACCTGACCTGACCTGACCTTTCCTGACCTGACCTGACCCGACCCGACCTGACCTGACCTTTCCTGACCTGACCTGACCTGACCTGACCTGACCTGACCTGACTTGACTTGACTTGACTTGACTTGACTTGACTTGTTGTGACTTGTGGAGCCAAGGCACATGGCTATGGGGCAATCTCCATTGACCAAAAACTCAAGACCCTCAAAATACTACAGTGGAATGCGCAGGGAGTCATTAACAAAAAGCTTTCCCTAACACATCACCTGCATGAAGGTAAGATTGACGTGGCACGTATCCAGGAAACGCACCTCAACAATAATCATAAATTCTAAATCAGAGGATACCAGACCTTCCGTCTCGATAGAGAAGGTCACAAAGGAGGGGTCCTGATACTGACCAGAAACTGCATACCGAGTAGCGCGGTACCTGTCAATCACACCGGACGAGCAGAAATTGTAGGAGTTGACATAATGGCTCAAGCGACGAAGCTCCGCATTTTCAATCTGTACGGACCACCAAATAAAGACCTATCGCTCTCGAGTATGGAAGTCAAAGACTCCAACTGCATAGTAGTTGGAGATTTCAACAGCCACTCTGAGAGATGGGGATACTCTGACACAGACAGCTGAGGTGACGAAGTGGAAGATTGGGAGATAGATACAAATCTCTCCCTAATCAATAGGCCGGAGGATAGCCCTAGTTTCTATTCTAGAACATGGCGTACCACCTCGACTCCAGATTTGGCCTTCTCCACACAGGACATACACCATAAAATAGACCGCCAGGTGCTAAACCAACTGGCAGGTAGCGACCACAGGCCGATCAGGCTAGACATTGATATGGAAGTAGGCCCACAGGAAACAAAACCGCTCCCACGTTGGAATTACAAACGAGCCGACTGGGACAGATTTGCAATCCTGACAGATGGGCTGTGTGAAACCATCAACACACGAAACAACAAAATGAAGCCCATGGTGGAAAGCCTAAGCAAGGCAATAATGCAAGCCGCCACTGAAACCATCCCAAGAGGAGCTAGGAAAAACTATAAGCCCGATTGGAATGATGAGTTGCAGAAAGCGGAAGATGCAGTAACAAATGCTAGGAACATGGCAGAGCGAGAACAATCTATGGAGGCAAACATCGCCCTCAAAGCCGCAACGGCGAAATACAAATACACTCTTAACCAAACAGCAAGAGAGAGCTGGAAAAACAAAACGGAAAGCCTCAACCTAGACAAAGAAGGGAACAAGCTATGGAAGCTAGTCAGAGCCATGAACGACGAAACCCCGTCAAACTAACAAATTACCATCAAGCAGGGAGAAAACTTGCTCACTGGTAAGAAAGCCGCAAACGCTTTTGTCGATCACTATGCCAGAGCAAACCACATCGAGGTCCTTGCAGATAGGCATACAGACATTAGTGAAGACCAAAAGGGGCACGACAACATCAATACGGCACCTGAAGAGCATATGATGGCCAAATTAACAATGAGCGAAATGGAAGAGGCCATGAGAACATTAAAGAAAAGGAAATCTCCCGGAAAAGACGGGATAACAAACGAAATGCTGATGGGGCTGGGCCAAACAGCGAAGAGGAAACTGCTATCGGTCCTGAACCAAAGCTGGAAAAGGGGAATTGTACCCCAGGCATGGAAAGAAGCAGTACTTGTACCAGTACCAAAAACAGGAAAGGACAAAACAGATCCAAATGGATACAGGCCTATCAGCCTACTGAGCTGTGTCGGCAAGCTGATGGAACGTATGATAGACACCAGACTGATGTGGCATCTGGAAGAAAAACGAATACTAATTCCACAGCAAGCCGGCTTTAGACACCACAGATCCACTGAGGACCAGGTCATCCTCATAGCCCAGGAAATAGAAGATGCCTACCAGGCACAGAAACACACAGTAGCGGTGTGGGTGGACCTGGAAAAGGCATTTGACAAAGTCTGGAAAGATGGACTTAGAGTCAAGCTAAGAAGAAGTGATGTTTGTGGGAAAATGTACAAGTAGATCAACCACTACCTCAAAAACAGAACGGCCAGAGTCCAAGTACAAGGGCAGATGAGCAAAAAGGTGACACTCGAGCAGAGAGTACCCCGAGGGGAAGTACTGTCACCCACACTCTTCCTGGTGTATATAAACGACATTACAGAGAATATACCAAGAAGAGTCCATAGCTCAATGTTTGCAGACGATCTGGCTATGTGGACCTCTGAAAAGAATCTCACCATAGCAAGAAATCGGATGCAGCAGGCCCTAACATCGCTGGAAGAGTGGGCGAACTCATGGCTGGTCAAAATAAACGAGGAGAAAACTACATGCACAATATTCTCGCTTTCCATCAAACCCCAAAATACCAAATTAAGTTTAAATGGCAAATTCCTGCAGCCAAACGACAACCCAAACTATCTGGGAGTCACATTTGATCGGCGCATGACATGGAAAAGTCAGATCGAGAGAAACCGAATGAGAGCCAGAGAAAGAATGGCAATCATGAGGAAACTTGCTGGCACAAGCTGGGGAGCAGACGAAGGCATACTAAAGAAACTGTACACTGGAAGAGTGAGACCAGTTCTCGAGTATGGCATTGCGGCATGGACAACAGCAGCAGCAAAGGCGAACTTCGATAAAGTTAGCAAACTTCAAAACCAAGCCATGAGAGTTATAACAGGAGGCATGAAGTCAACGCCAATTGTAGAACTGGAAAAGATTACAAAACTGCAATCCATGACCGATAGAAGAGACTGCAGAGCCCAGCTGCAGTCAGAGAAACTCCGAAGACTGACTGACCATCCAATGCACCAGAGACTAAACAATTTGGGAAATGGGAAACTAAAGCGGAGAAACTTTGCAGAAATAGCCAAAGCAAAGATGCACGAAGATCCCATAAACGCACTAACAACACCAAAACCCATCACTACTGTACGAAAACCTACCTGGAGGCAGGATATATTTCCAGAGGTGGTAGAAAATATACCAGGTATTGTAAACAAAAACTGCCAGACTGAAAAAGAAAGGAGAGATACTACCCTAAGCTTCATATCGAAAAGCTACCCAAGCATGGACTGGACCCATGCATACACCGACGGTTCTGTAACAAACACTACACAGAACGGAGGGGCAGGAGCATTCCTGAACCTACCAAATGGCAGAAAAATAACACTGTCATTCGCTACTGGTAAGTACACAAGCAATTTCAGAGCGGAGGCAGAGGCACTGAGGGTGGCAGTGGAAGAAATGGTGACACATAAAGAAAATGAAAGCCATACAGTCCTGCTTACAGATGCTCTGGCCGTAGTCACAGCGCTAAAAAGCCAGAAAAACACTGAGCTTAATGACTTAAGAGCAGCACTCTGCCAACTGTGCCAGCAGTCCGCACCAAAAAGGGTAGTGGTACAGTGGGTCCCATCACACTGCAACATCCAAGGCAACGAGGAGGCAGACAGACTGGCAAAAGAAGGTGCAAGACTACCACAAACAGATACTAGTATGACGTACGAAGAGTCAAAACGGCTTATTAAAGCCAGATACATGACCAAATGGGAAACCGAACATACTGGTTACACCAAAAACGATGCCTATTTCCAGTTGAACAGAAGAGAGCAGGTCGTTGTCTTCAGACTTTGCACTGGCCACAATAGACTGAGGTACCACCTATTCAACAAATTGAAGATAGGTGGTACCGACGAATGCCCGTGCGGTACCGGTAAAATGACCGCTGAACATCTGCTGTAGAACTGCCCGACATACGAGGATCAGAGAGAGCAGATGTGGCCATCACCAGAGGGACTGCAAGACAAGCTCTATGGCAGTGTCGACAGCCTCAGGATGACCGCCGCTTTTTTCGAAAAAATAATGGTTACTGTCTGACTGCGTACGAAGAAGAAGAAGAAGAAGTATCCTCACTCATTTATCCTATTGGTGTATCTTCACTCATTCATCCCATTGATGTATCCTCACTCATTCATCCCATTGATGTATCCTCACTCATTTATCCCATTGATGTATCCTCACTCATTTATCCTATTGGTGTATCTTCACTCATTCATCCCATTGATGTATCCTCACTCATTTATCCCATTATTGTATTATCACTCACTTATCTCATTGTTGTATCATCACTCAACTATCCCATTGATGTATCCTCACTCATCTATTTCAATGCACATGAAAGAAAGAACTGACACTATTGTTTACTATTTATTTCCCATAGTCCTGATGAATTATGTTGCAGACTCTGATCACTGTCTTCCTCTTACACTTTTGTTTCCAGATTTTTTTTTTTGTTTCCTCGCTCTATTCAGTTAATTTAGATGGGATGTTTGATTAGACTTGGTATTACATATTTACTTTTCCTTTCTTTAACCATGATCTGTATTGATTATTGTCTGGTTTGCTTTCAAAAGTCTGTAACTTATCATCATCTGAAAGTAAAAGTGCAGCGAGGATGTCTCTTAGTGAAAGTCTGCAGTTCAGATGCAACGTTCTGGATAGTTTGGTAGTTTTATCTTCTTCTTCATTTTCTCTGAAAAGACCACATCTATTTCTTGTGGTCTGTCTCAAGGCCTCTCTCATACAACTGAAGGTCTGTCTCAGTCTTCTATTTTACAACTGGAGGTCTGTCTCAGACTTCTCTTATAGAACTGGAGGTCTGTCTCAGACTTCTCTTATAGAACTGGAGGTCTGTCTCAGGCTTCTCTCATACAACTGGAGGTCTGACTCAGACATCTCTTATAGAACTGGAGATCTGTCTCAGACCTCTCTCATACTTCTTCTTCTTCTTCTTCTTCATCGTACAGTCAGACAGTAACCATTATTTTTTCGAAAAAAGCGGCGGTCATCCTGAGGCTGTCGACACTGCCATAGAGCTTGTCTTGTGGTTCCACTGGTGATGGCCACATCTGCTCTCTCTGATCCTCGTATCTCGGGCAGTTCTGCAGCAGATGTTCAGCGGTCATTTTCTCGGTACCACACGGGCATTCGTCGGTACCACCTATCTTCAATTTGTTGAATAGGTAGACCTCTCTCATACAACTGGACGTCTGACTCAGGCTTCTCTCATACAACTGGAGGTCTGTCCTAAGGCTTCTCTCAGACAACTGGTGGTCTCTCTCAGGCTTCTTAAATACAACTGGTAGTCTGTCTCAGACCTCTCTCGTACAACCGGAGATCTGTATCAAGGCTTCTCTCAGACAACTGGTGACCTCTCAAATATAACTGGAAGTTTGTCTCAGACCTCTCTCATACAACTATATATCAACATAAATAGTATTTTAATTAAACAACGAACACCTACACAACCAACAAAAGAGATTAAACTTTCAAAAAGCTCAAATCTACCAACACATGTCACAAGATAAAACTTACACAAAAATATAAGAAACTGCAAATGTCAAATCTATACAGCCAACGATGTAAAAAAAAATTATGCACTTAATAAAATTAATTATTAAAAAAGATAAGACACATTGCAAATTTTAAGAATATACATTATTGTAATTAGGTGACAAACACGCTTTAAAAAAATCATTTACAGCACCACAATGCAACAGAAAAAAATACTAAATCTCAAAATTTACCAAATTAATTTCAAATGCAGAACACAAGAAATAATGCAATTTTGTGAACAATTAATTAATAATAAAATATGATAAACATGAACTAAAATACATTACTTTGAAATTTATAAATCAATAAAAACCTGTCAGTTCCCTGCGGAGCATTGGACTTCAACAAATACATGCCAAGTCCTCGTGTCCTGTGCTATCCATTCTAACTCAGTCCATGTCTTCTTTATTTCCTTTATGTTTGTCACAATCTTTCTTTCCCGTATTTAATTTGGTCTGCCTATATGTCTCTTGCCCTGGGGATTTCAGAAAAGAGATGGTCTTGTAATGCTATTAGCCAGCCTTTGAAATGTGTGTCCTATCCAGAGGCAGTGCGAATGCATTCTCTTCACGTCAAGTGCCACTGATATGTCTGGTCCTTTCCCAGTTCCACCAAAGGGACTTCATCATGCCATTTTCTATTACAATCCCTCTATTCAACATAGGCACCCATTGATCAAACATGGACCTTTCTTTTTGTACTTTTTGCTGTTCCCCAGAGTTTTACAGACTTTATAGTGGAGTTTTTAAGATTTTTATTTTTGTGCTGGACTTAATTTCTTTAGACTCCCATAAGTTCCTGTGTAATGAAAGTCCTTCTCGCCTTTTGTATTCTTAATTTGATATGCGCTGTCATGTGCATTTCTGAAATGCATATAAGAATGAAAGAAAGACTAATTCAAAACAAAGAGAAAACGATTATAGAATATCTTATTGTTTATTTTTAACTTTAAAAGTGAAACTATCAAGTGCCTTTTCCTACCTTGAAACTCATAATAACTCACATAATTTCAATTAACAATGATAATCTGCTTTCATTTAGACTTTCTCAAAAAAGAGTTATTGAAATGTCAAATATCAAGATCTGTCGGACTGCTTTGAATATCTTTAGGAATATTTATTACAAGTAGGCTAGTCAACAACAAAGACAAATGATGAAACAGACTACACACTTCAAATCATGTAGTCAGATAGTTTCAGTTCAGTTCAGTTCTTTCCGTAACCCATCAGATCGTTGGGGAACACTTGAAGACACTCCCACAATCCCACGTCATCTCTCTCTGTCTGCTGCCACCAGTCGTACCTCATCGGGATGAAGGTATGACCATTCGTTGATGTTATCTGCCCATCTCTTCCTTGGACGTCCTGGCCCTCTCTTTCCTTGTACGGAACCATGCCATATCGAATTTGAAATTCCACTGGACCTCGTAACGTGCCCATACTAAGCCATCAATCATATGATAACAGTGAACAGATCATCAAAAGACCCAATTGAGTTTTCCACTCTTCATTGTATTTCTATGTTCGAGACACGATTCTTATATGTAACATTTAAGAGTTTTCTAAAGCACCTCATTTCCATTACATGTATTCTGCACTGGATATCCGCAGTAATGGTCCAAGTCTCACAGGCATACATAAATATTGAGAGCACCAATGAGCGCATTAGTCTAACATTAGCGAGCCTCTTATCCTACCATATTTGTTTCAAACGCATAAGCACCACTGTTGTCTGTGCTATTCTGGCAATTATCTCAGGCTGCGAGCCCTCGGCACTGATCAGTGACCATGGCTATCAATGCTGAATTCAAGGCATCAGTTATCGTCTCAATATCTGCCTCTTTGTTAAGAACCAAGATTGGTGCGAATCTTCCTCCCATTATCACTCTAAAAGCCGCCACTATCTCCGAGCACTTCAGCTTCTCAGGGTTAAATCTTAGTCTAGTTACCTCTCTATTCACAACTTTCTTAAGTCGGAGATGCATGGTCATCATCCCTAAGTCGTGGTCGCTTCCTATATCGGCTCCTGGGAAACTCCTCGTCCATGCGCTATTGATGCTGGATCTGAATCGCTTCTGGACCAGAATGTAGTCTATCTGACTATGCAGTGCATTATTTGGGCTGCGCCATATCCACCGTCTCGACATTTTGTTTGGTCCTAGTGTATTTGCCGCCAGTAACTTGTTGTAATGAGCAAATTCCAGGAGTTTCAATCCTCTATCGTTCGTCTTCGCGTTACCATATGGTCCACATGTGCCTTTCCAATCTCGCACCATGTCTTCATAAATTTTGGCATTGTACCACCAGTATATCCTTCTTTGGTATCTTGTAATATGTGATAGCTTCACATTCATACATATACAACATTTTCAATACTTGTGTTGGGACGTACACATACTTAATAAATTATAATTTTATCACAGACATCTATAGTTTAGAATTCAAATTCATATTAAACATAATCCAAAATATGTTAAAGAATATCATTTCATTTATATTATAGTTAATGGATAACTCTAAAACTCTTCAACAGTAGCCAATATAAATATGTAACTACGTATGTTACTAGTATGCTATGATGTTAAGAGGATGAAAGATGCAGCGAACCCCATAATCTGGAAAGATATTGTCGGAGGAATAGATGTTGAACAGGAGTGGGAGAGTTTTAAAACAGTTCTAGAAACGCTAAAAGAGGAATATGTTCCATGTAGGGCGGTAAACCCCAAGCGTAAAAAGTGGATAACTAGATTTGTAGTGAAATGTAGAAGTGCTAAAAATAAAGCATGGAAAAAATATATAGAGGCAGGTAAATCAAAATAAACATATTTAAAATATTTGGAACATAGCTCAGAAAATTAATAAAACAGCAAAAATAGACTTTGAAAAAAAACTTGCTCAGAGGATCAAGACTGACAGTAAAAGCTTCTTCTCTTATGTTAGAAATAAACAAAGAACAAAAGACAAAATAGGCCCTCTCATAGACAGTACAGGGAAAATAATAAGTGAGAATAGGGAGGCAGCTAATCTACTCAATCAGTACTTTGGCAGTCTACACAAAAGAGGACTGCTCCAAGCTCCCAGAGCCTATAGATATTTTTCAAAGAGACATGGATATAGCGGGATTAAGATCAATCTGTATTACAGAATAAATGTTTTTTAAAAATTGGAGGGGTTGAAAGTGGATAAATGTCCAGGTCAAGATGGTATTCATCCAAAATTCCTGTTTGAAATTAGAGACCAACTAGCAAAACCATTGGCTATATTATATTATGTTCTCAATCACTTGCAAAATGGATTGTTCCAGGGGATTAGAAAGATGCAGGAGTGATCACTTTATTGAAAAAGGGCAATGAGATCCAGCAAATTATAGACCGGTCAGTTTAACGAGCATATATAAAATGTTAGAGAAAAAATAATCAATGAAAACATTGTAATGCATTTAGACAAGTTTAATCTAATTAGAAATAGTCAGCATGGGTTTACTAGAGGGAGATCATGTTTAAAAAATCTATTAGAATTCATGGAGGAGGTTACCAAAATGATAGATGAAGGGGAGTCAGTGGATGTTATTTATCTAGATTTTGCAAAGGCCTTTGATAGAGTACCTCATCAAAGATTATTTTGAAAGTTAAAATCACATGGAATAGGTGGGGAAGTTGCCAAATGGATTGAACATTGGTTAACTGAAAGAAGGCTGAGGGTGGGCATAAATAAGGAGTACTCTGAGTGGTGTGAAATAAAAAGTGGAGTGCCACAGGGCTCGGTTTTGGGACCAATTTTGTTCTTGATATATATAAATGATTTGGACATTGATATGAGATCTATGATTGCAAAATTCGCAGATGACACAAAACTATGCAGTAGTGTCTCATCTAAAGCAGAAGTGGATATATTAAGGTCGGATTTAGATACAATTCTAGAATAGTCTGTAAGATGGCAAATAGAGTTTAATGTAGATAAATGTACAGTCATCCACATGGGTAGATCACATATGAAACATGATTACAGAATGGGAGAGAACAATATTAGAAAGATAGATAAGGAAAGGGACCTAGCGGTTATAATATCATACAGGTAAAGTGAGTGAACAAGTTCACGTAGCAGTGAAAAAGGCAAATGCAATGTTAGGTATGATAAAAAGAAATATTAAACATAGGAGCAAGGAAGTGATAGTCAAACTGTATAAAGCATTAGTTAGACCTATATTTGAGTACTGTATCATAGAGGGGATATAAACATGCTGGAAAGAATACAAAAAAGAGCAATAAAGCTGATAATGGGATTCCAGAATTACAGTTGTGAGGAAAGACTCAGAAAAACCAGCCTACAGTGTGTAGAAGAGAGAAGAATTCGTGGTGACTTAATACAGGTTTATAAGATGATCAGAGGAATGGATAAATTAGACTATAACAAGTTTTTTTTAAATACAGCCACCCACAATAACAAGAGGGTATAGCTACAAGTTGACTAAAGAGAGGTCCAGATTAGATATTAAGAAATATTTTTTTAGTAAGAGAGTGGTGAATGCTTGGAATGCATTGCTACAGGAGGTAGTGGAGACAGGGACAGTTAATGCATTTAAGAATAAATTGGATGCGCAAAGCTTTTAGAGCAAGGTGATGTAAATGAAACTGGTCGTATACAGACTCTGCAGGGTCTTCTAAACCAGTATAAAGACTTATAAATATTTATATTTATTTGTAAAATATTTGTTACTGAAGTCAAGTAGCTAATATACATTTTTACCAAATAGACAATAAGAAAGACAAAAATCTAATTTTGAACATAACCAACTAACACCACTTTTCAAATAATTATTCTCAGCCTCATACCCACACATACACATAACTAACATCACAGTACTCCAAGTATCAAATAATGAAGAGTATGGATACTGATGGTGCCTGTATCTCGTTAGTTGTACACACTCTTGCAAGTCAAGAGGCAATCAGGTATAAAATGTAACTGTAAATATTTGAACTATATTCTTCTAAGAGTGTACACAGCAACTATATCTAAAACCTTTTTCAAGAAACTTTCACTGCGGTGTTTATTCCCATTGCAGAGGATTTGTGTAACAATGGTCCTCCCATCAGCTGGATGGAGGCGTGGAAGGAGCCTACCCATTCTACATGGCTCCGGCAGATAGAAGTCTCTCCTTCAGCAGTGAACGAGGTTTGGCTACAAGCTTTAGCAGTTGGACATGGTGGTAGTCGATCGACGCAACGGGCTCTAGATGTCTAGGCGAACTTTATTGTGAGGATTTATAAGGCTCATAACAACATGGAATGATAAAGTATGAATAGCTGGTCAGAAGGAAAATTAGCCAGCCACAATCTAGATGTCTAGGTGAACTTTATTGTGAGGATTTATAAGGCTCATAACAACATGGAATGATAAAGTATGAATAGCTGGTCAGAAGGAAAATTAGCCAGCCACAATCTAGATGTCTAGGCGAACTTTATTGTGAGAATTTATAAGGCTCATAACAACATGGAATGATAAAGTATGAATAGCTGGTCAGAAGGAAAATTAGCCAGCCACAATCATGTTTACAACATGATATGTCCCCATAATATAAAGCCTAGAGAAGACCAAGAAGAAGGATTGTAGGAATGGATGAAGAGTCTATGTACAATTACATGATCCAATATGACAGATAACTCACTATAAAGGAAAATGTCATGAAGATCTAGATAAAGATGGATTGGTAAAATGGAACGAAGCTTTAATGAGTAGTAATACCAAGCTCCCACCCTCAGACATCGATAAAACCACTGGAGCACTTCGATAACCTAGCATCTAGATTAGGCCTCCACATCTCATGGGCAAAAACCAAGATAAAAAACTTTGACTGCTATCCCACAATAGCAGAAATTATTGTTGATGGCATCTATGTCAGCACCACTGAGGAATTCAATATCTGGGCAGCAAACAAAATTCTGATGCCCAAAGCCACCCAAACATCACTCAAAGAGCTGCCCTATCTGCCGCCTCTATGAATGTCCTGCATGGAGTCTGGAACTAGCAGAGACTTTCACTGAAAACCAACCTATGAATTTACAAGTTGTACATAACTTGTTGTCGCCATCCTGCTGTACTGTTCAAAAACCTGAACTAGTCTACAGAAGTGTGTTCAAGCCTTCCACATGCACAGCCAGAGACACATTCTTGTAATCCACTGGCATGACTGAAGTCACCTGATGGACAGACCTCGAAAGCGTAATCACAATGATTGGTCCTACTTGGACATGTAGCACACATTGTCAAGGATGTCCCCATCCACCGATTCTGAAAGCGAGCCATAGACATCAATGATGGGAAATGACTTTTTCCATTATGATCCCTACCTCATGGCCATCCATGCACCACCTTGTTAGGTCAAATTGAAAAGACAATATCCCAATTACATGCAACCTGGAACTCAGCCACTCATCGTGCTCATGAACGGTTGGCAGAATTGGCCCTCGTCTCCTAAGCGGACTATCTACCTACCTTAATGAGGAGAGGATATATAATCACACATGATATCATTCCTGTACAAACTATTTTTGAAAAACACAATCATGTACACATGAATACTACATAATGCTTCAGTGTAGACATTTTCTAAATGTTTAGTGTGCAATGCACTAAAAGTCAGCGACAAATATTTTGAAATTCTCCTTGTTCAGAGTGAAGACAGACATACTCAGTGTTGCATCTGCTAGGTCTATCTTTAATGCTGCACGATTTTTGCAAAGTTTGCAGGGTATAAATATGCAGAAAATTCAAACAATAATGTGCAAATCACCCTCCCTATGACAAGTAACTATGACAGAATTTAAAATTATTTTTAAAATAGTTTGTTTTCTAACTCATTGTGCGCTTACCCTTTCCATCTTATATGAAACAAATGTCCAATAACTTGTTAATCCCCATTTCGACATCCTAACACCATATTTCTGAATCTCTTAGCGTGGGCACTGCCAGGTCTCGTGGCAGAGTTTGTTTTTAGGGATGAGGAGGGTGGAGATGGACTAATAACAGGAAGCATTGTAGATGAGGATGCTGAGGAAAGACCTGACACACCAGAGTCACCTCTCTTAGAATGAGTATCAACTATAGCAGTGAATTCCACAACCCTGACTCGCCCAGGGCTAACAGTTCTTCTTCTGACGACTCCCATCGTGACTGCAGCAGCAGTGTGTTTTGTTGCGGTTGCTTTCGATGATGAAACTAACTGGTTGTGTCCACTAATCTTTTCAGGAGAAGTTTTGGAACCAGGTGATTGTCTGAGGTCAACATCTATTTTGTGAAGTGATGGTGCAGAAGTATCTGGTACAGAAGATCTTGTATCAGGTTCATTCAGAGCTAAATTAGACTTTGAATGTCCAGTATTTTTGTCAGCTCTAACATTATATCCCACATGTGTTTTTACTTTATTACTGTTCTGTCCGGTACCAGCAATTGGTGATTTTAAAAGTGAGACTTCTTTGACCTGGAGAGTAGGTGATATGTCCGTGTTTCTCAAAACTGATTTTATTTCAGATTCACCTCCCACTGCCCCAATCACACTGTGGTCTGCCTTCAGAGGAACTCGTCGAGTTTTTGGAGAAGATATTTCTGACGAAGCTGGAGGAGTTAATGGAGGAACCCTAAAAATAGAAATGATAATACTTATTTATTGCACATAATAATGAGCTAAACAAAATTGACTTTCCTCATCATGTAGCATGCCCTTTGCAGAACATCGATCCAATCACAGTCTGTCTGAAAGAAACTTGATCTCTTGTCAAATCTCCAGCCTACTCCAGTTATGCCCAAGCATTTTGATATGGCAAATTTATATATTCTAATTGATATTAGTAAATAATTAAATTCACATTTTCTTTTAAACATGAAAAAAAAACTTACATTTTCTTTAAAACATGAAAAAAAACTTACATTTTTTATTAACATTAAAACATTTGTATTGTGAAATCCCAGAGTGCAATCTAGACTTAAAAGAAGATGTTTTATTAACTAAAGATTATTTTACAAACCTTTCAAATTGTGTGCAGATTTGCAATGCTGACAGATGGGCTGTGTGAAACCATCAACACACGGAATAACAATATGAAACCTATGGTGGAAAGCCTAAGCAAAGTAATAGCTTAAAAGAAAGACGCTGTACTTATACCAGTACCAAAGAAAGAAAAAGATAGAACAGATCCAAATGGATACAGGCCTATCAGTCTACTGAGCTGTGTAGGAAAACTGATAGAGCGTATGATAAACACCAGACTGATGTGGCATCTGGAAGAAAAACACATACTAATTCGACAGCAAGCAGGTTTTAGACAGCATAGATCCACTGAGGATCAGATCACTCGCATTGCCCAAGAAATAGAGGATGCTTACTAGGAGAAAAAGCACACAGTAGCGGTTTGGGTGGACCTAGAAAAGGCATTTGACAAGTTCTGGAAAGAGGGACTTAAAGTCAAGCTACGAAGAAGTGAAGTTTGTGGGAAAATGTACAGATGGATCAGCCAATACCTCGAAAACAGAACAGCCAGAGTTCAAGTACAAGGGCAGATGAGCAAAAAGGTGACACTTGAGCAGGGAGTACCCCAAGGGGGAGTACTGTCACCCACACTTTTCCTGGTGTATATAAACAACATCACAGAGAATATACCAAGAAGAGTCCACAGCTCCATGTTTGCAGATGATCTGGCTATGTGGACATCTGAAAAAAATGTCACCGTAGCAAACAATTGGATGCAGCAGACCCTAACATCGTTGGAGGAGTGGGCGAATTCATGGCTGGTCAAAATAAATGAGGAAAAAACAACATGTACGATATTCTCGCTTTCAAATAAACCCCAGAACACCAAAATAAGTCTTAATGGCAAATACCTGCGGCCAAACTACAACCCAAACTACCTGCGAGTCACATTTGATCGGCGCATGACATGGAAAAGTCAGATCGAGAGAAACCGAATGAGAGTCAGAGAAAGGAATGAGGAAACTTGCTGGCACAAGCTGGGGAGCAGACGAAAGTATACTAAAGAAACTGTACACTGGAAGAGTGAGACCAGTTCTCGAGTATGGCATTGCGGCATGGACAACAGCAGCAAAGGCGAACTTTGATAAAATTAGCAAACTTCAAAACCTGCCATGAAAATTATAACAGGAGGCATGAAGTCAACGCCAATTGTAGAACTTCAAAAGATTACAAATCTGCAATCCATGACCGACAGAAGAGACTGCAGAGCCCAGCAATAAGCAGAGAAACTCAGAAGACCGACAGACCATCCAATGCATCAGAGACTAAATAGATTTGGAAATGGGAAACTAATGCGGAGAAACTTTGCAGAAATAGCCAAAGCAAAGATGAACGAAGACCCTATGAACACCATAACAACACCAAAGCCCATCCCTACTGTACGCAAACCCACATGGAAGCAGCATATCATTCCGGAGGTGGTAGAAAATATACCAGGTATTGGAAATAAGAACAGCCAGACTGAAAAAGAAAGAAGAGACATATCCCTGAGGTACATAACGAAAAACTACCCAAGCATGGAATGGACCCATGCATACACCGACGGTTCTGTAACAAACACAACACAAAACGGAGGGGCAGGGGTATTCCTGAGCCTACCAAATGGTAGAAAAATAACACTGTCAGTGGCAACTGGAAAATTCTCAAGCAATTTCAGAGCGGAGGCAGAGGCACTGAGGGCTGCAGTAGAAGCAATACTGACAGGCGAAAGCAAAGAAAGCCAGATTGTCCTGTTTACAGATGCCCTGGCCATAGTCACAGCACTAAAAAGCCAGAAAAATACTGAACTTAATGATTTAAGAGCAGTACTCTGTCAACTATGCCAGCAGTCCGCACCAAAAAGAGTAGTGGTACAGTAGGTTCCATTCCACTGTAACATCCAAGGCAACGAGGAGACAGACAGACTGGCAAAAGAAGGTGCAAGACTACCACAACCAGATTCTAGTGTGACCTACGAAGAGTCCAAAAGGTTTATTAAGGCCAGATACATGGCCAAATGAGAAACAGAACATACTGGCTACACAAAAAACGATGCCTATTACCAGCTGAACAGAAGAGAGCAGGTCGTGGTCTTCAGACTCCGCACAGGCCACAACAGACTGAGGTACCACCTATTCAATAAACTGAAGATAGGTGGCACTAACGAATGCACTTGTGGTACCGGGAAAATGACCGCTAAACATCTGCTGCAAAACTGCCCGACATACGAGGACCAGAGAAAGCACATGTGGCCATCACCAGTGGCAACACTAGACAAGCTCTATTGCAATGTCGACAGCCTCAGGATGACCGCTGCTTTTTTCAAAAAAATACAGGTTGACGTTTGACAGCGTTTAAATGGAACAAAGGATGACCTCAGAAACATAATAGAACAATTCTCAGAACTGGATTACTAGAGGACCAGTTCTTCAGCAGCGGTTACACCGTTGTGGGTCCCAACTTCTCTTCCACAGGTCTCTGTCTTGGGCCATGATGGACCAGTGGATAATGAGTCGTTTATCTGTGACATCATAAATGTTGTTGCGGGATGTAAGCAGGTCAGACCAACGTGTTGGTGGTCGTTTCTTATCTCTGGGATACCATAAGGCCGTCACTGTGCTCCAACAATCATCCACTCTTTGCAGTAAGTGGCCACCCCAGCGATGTTTCATCTTGTCTGCATAAATAACTGCATCTTCCACCAGGGACAACTGACACATGTCCGAGTTGTGAAGACCTTTTTGTGCGCTGGCTATGAAGCGTGAGGCCGACCATGCGTCTCTCGACAAACATACATAAGTTTTTTTTAATTTGAAAAGGCCTTCAACAGCACACATAGAGACAGTCTATAAATAATACTAAGGGCTTCTCTTTCTTTGCAGTTCTATTATTTCAATTATTAAAAGTCTCTATACAAATTATGAACATGAAGCAGGCGGGTAGACTGACTGTTGATTGAGGTTCCTATAGAATGGCTGTGATGAGAGCCACGTTCTGCCAAGGACATGCAACATGATGATGATGATACAAATTATACATGCAGTGGGGACGGCATGGCCTAGTGGTTAAGTGACACGGCTCACAACCAGAAGGTGCTGGGTTCGATCCCCATCACAGCACCGGCCGTTACCTCGGGGAAGCAAACCCTTAGAAAATGCAGGAGGAAGCAGACCCTTACATAAAATGCATGCTGAAGTCGGATGCACTGGGCCTATAGGCGCAAAATAAAAACCACAGTGCAACGCACACCGCCTTGGGGATTAGAGAAATAAGGCGAACGCAAAAAAAAAAAAAAATTATACATGCAGTGTTATGTATAATGACAAAACTTTTGGGAGTGAAAGCAGGAATACAAGGATGCCTCTTATCGGCCATTTTTTTCATAAACGTCATTGACTGGGATCAATGATATCACAGAGGATACCGAAACAGAAATAAAAGACGTAACTTTCTACAATGGAATATTTGAAATATGCTAATGATATTGCGCTATTTCCACATCATACCAAGACGAGAGAAAATAGAAAGACTGAGTGTATATAGTCAACAAATGGAACTGAACATTAATATGAAATACACAGATGCTGTGACATTAAATGCAATAAATTGCACACAAATTTAAATAAGGAACGAAGACCTAGCAAAGATGAATGCATTTACATACATAGGGTGCACAGTTATACAAGATGGTGAAACATGCCAAAATATAAATAACAGAATGAACAAAGCCAGGATAGCTTTAGCCAGCTTAAATAACGTTTATAAGTGTTCACAATACAGCACAAACACCAAACTGAGAATATACAAGAGTTGCTCACTTTCTTGTAGAGTGCCGTAGAATAACACAAAGGAATTTACATCTTTTTACACAACCTGTTTAAGAATGATTCATGGAATATCTTGGCCAAATATCATCACCAACTGAGAACAGCTTCCTCTGAACTATCAAGAAGATGTGCACACTATAATAACCAGTTGACAATGAAATTTGATAGGCTATGTTCTGAGATGAGAATCTGGCACCATCACTGGAACCACCATGCTATAATTTCCAAAGGAAAGGTAAAAGAGAGACCAACCAAAGACAAACATGGTAAAGAACTGTAGAAGCTGAAATGGAGATCATAAACCAGTGCTGGAGCAACATACAAGGAATTACTGCAGACTGGGTGAAGTAGAGAGTTTATTGCACCTTTAAAGATGTTTTTCAGATGTGATCATCACTGACTACTTTGCCAGAGATCTAAGAAAGAAGAGAAGAAGATCTTGTCTCACAATCCCAAAACACTTCACAGTGTCTTCCTTGAATTCATTTGCCCTCAGTTCTTCCCGCTGTAAAAATGTTTTTGAAGTTTTACTTTATTGTTAAATGTCAAATGAATTATGCTTTTTCATTAAACTTTTCCCATTAGTTAGCAATGACCTTTTAATCCTATTTAATACCATTATTTGCTCATTTCATTTCTTAGATGTCCACAGTGTACATAAAAATAAATAATCTGCCAATTTCTTACACATATAATCACCTGTTCTGCATATTGTGTGTTCTTCTTCTTCTTCTTCTTCATTTGTTCTCAATCTCCCACTACCAAACCCTGAAAGGGCTTAAGTAGCAGAATGTAGTCCAGAGAACGGAATGCGTTGTGTCGTAGTTTACAGCTTGGCTGTGATATTTGCACCTTTCGGTCCAACACATCCGACTTCAGCAAGCATTTTTTTAGTACCGGGTTAGCATTCCCTCTTCGATCCCTTCTCCTTAGCCAGTCTGCCCTGATGCAGCCTGTTATCCAGGATCACCGCGTGGAGGTGTAGAAATGTCTTGGCAGCTATGGTTCGCTGGCCCTGACACTAATAGTCAGCTATGGGTCGCTGACCGCTGCAACTCATGCGCTGCTCAGCATCTTGATCCCATACTGTGTGTTCAACAAACTAAATGTATAATTTAGCACTTACATGTTACTTGTGTTGAAGTTAGGTTTAACCACTTGTGGGGTCATCGCAATCTTGTTGGCTGCTAACAGGTCTTTCTCCAGCTGTGATCTTTCTTCTCTTAGTTCTGTGAAATGTTCATTACAATAAAAATTATAAGAAACATATTATTACTGCCATAATATCTTATATATTTCAAAAATGATACTGACTGAATTAAATCAAATTCTTACACATAATTTAATTGGAAAACAATTGTGTATTTGTTATCATTCAATTGGACAGATTAATAACAAATTATAAATTACCTAAAAATAGGAGGCAACAGTTAAACCTAGGTTGTTCCTAGTTTAGATCAGTGCTCTTCAACCTGAACACTATCGCCCACTAGTGTACGATTTTATCTTTCAGGTGGGCAGTAGCAGAATAATTACATTCTGTATTAAAAAGCATATTACTATTATTATTATTATTATTATTATTATTATTATGGCAATGCAGAGGCTACACAACCTGAGGAAACTTTGGCAGAATACCAGCAAACCAACAAAAGTGAAAATTTTTAGAACCTGTGTTTTTTTTTTGTGACAGCATACTGCTGCGGAATATGGACAGTTACCCAAACCTTAAGGAACGGAATTTAGTCCTTTGAGTCAAAATGTTATAGAAAGGTTCTCAGAATACCATTGACCAAAAAAGAAGAAGAATGCAGACATTCAACAAGAGTTGGACATAGAGGAGAATTAGTTCCTAAATTCCACCATGGACAGAAAATTGAAATACTTTGGCCACATCAAAAGAGACAACTGTCTTGAAAAAACGGTAATAGAAGCCATGGTGCCAATCAGGATAGGCGTAGGCAGACCAAGAAGGCAATGGCACCAAAATGTCAAGGAATGCGTGGGCATGGCTTTGGAGTAGGCTGGGGATTTTGCAAGAGATCGAATTTTATTCAGACAGGCTGTGATGGGACCGACGTTCTGCAAGGGACATGCTACATGATGATGATGATGTATTAAAACATCCAAAATACACAAGACTCAGTGGACGATCGCAACATTTTTTTCCATTTAGATTTTAGTGGACAACTTTACCTCCACAAAAGTTATAAAAAGCGGGTGCCAAGTATTAAAAGGTTGACAAGCCCTGGTTTAGATGAACTTCACAACAACAAAATATTTTAAATGAATGTATATTTAATAGATGGTAAAGGACTCAGTGAAATTCTACTTAATGACAGTTAAATAACACTTAATTTTAATTTACAACAAATAACGGCTTATGAGTGAGCAATCGGTGAAAAAGTTGTACTTCAACTCCACTTGAAACCAGATAATAGCTGCATTGACATTTATGAGAATAATTCTCAACTCTACATGTGGCCATCCATTAAGAATCTGCAGCTCAAAATTGAAGAGCAAAAAAACAAAAACCATTACAGACTATCAAGTAAAATAGAAAATGTAAAAAATCAGAGAGCTGCAGTAAAACTGAATGTAAAACATATATCGAGCACTTACAGAAACACTGACCAGTACTTACTGTAAAACTGACTCACACTTGCCTCTTCTTAACATTTTGTACATCAAGCCTAGGTCTATGATTACATAGAGTTAAGAATGAAGTGACTGAGAAAACATAGCTGAGAAATTACCTTCCCTAGAGTGTTAATGTGTGGACCAAAGGGCAGGATCCCACATGCCGCTGGATCAATAACCAACTAATCAATCAAAGTGTTAATGTCTATGGAGTTTATTTTTGGCAGGGCACCTCAAGATTGGTTAGGACAAACTGTTGGTCATCTTAGAAAAATGCTAATCACAAAATAACTCAGTACATAATCCTTTATATGATAAGGCGTATCATGTTGAGTTATTGAGTTCACATTTATTAACTACTCTTATTTATTTATGACTTTCTCTTTTGTCTGTGATGCTTTTAAAACATTGCTAATACTAATCTGAACACAGATCATATATTTGTTGCTTAAAATCTGCAATTTGTTACGTACCTGAAAGGGTTGGTTCTTTGCATGAAAGCTGAGGACTTAGATTGTCCCTAAAGTCAGCTTCACTATCCAAACAATTCTGCAGAAATAGGATGTCTTCCATAAGCTGGTCCACCTCTCTCTCTAGAGTAAACCTTATTATGAAGATGGTAAACTCTTATTATCTTTGATTATTACTTCATTCACAAATTTCACACAAAAAATAAGAAACAAGTTTTTATATTTCAGTTTCTGGACAAATTATCTGAGTATCTGAATAAAATTTTTAAAATTTAAAAAAAACAGTCAAAAAAGTAAATCAAACATATTCCTTTTTGTTTTCTTTTCTACAAAGAAATTGTTATCCCAGTTTTCTTTGAACTTGATGACATTTTCTACAGCTATGTGGACCCTGCAGCTATATTATATTGAGTAAGATGGACCACATAAGTCTAATATCCATGCAATAAAAGATGACTAAATAGATTTGAGCATAAAGCAAGTAAACTCATCACTTGAAAAAAAGTGCTTTAAAAACCACCAGTTGAACAGAGTGTTTTGACAATTCTTCCTACAATATAGTGGTGGCATGCTAATTCAAACACATATATTTTTACAGCATACTCTGAAAAACAGCAGAAATAGTTTAACTTCTATTCACTGAAAACTGACAGAGATCCCACCAATAAAATAAAGAATAGCAATAATTATTAAATTTCCAAAATATAGTGACCTCACAGACTGCAACAACTAGCAAAATCTTTGGCAAGATAATTACCCAAATAATCATTAAAATGTATTTGTGTGGTCATCACTTAAGAACTAGCCAGGTTGTCACCGGTCTTTAATCTAGATATGTACTTTTTTCATTACTTTATAACTGATTATATGGTCCACATAATAGAACTAGTTGTGTGGCCATAGCTGTGTATAAATGAAACAATATTTTAACCTGCTTATTAATCATAATTTTATGACGATAGCATAAAAACACGTAATTTTCTCAAACAAAACACAACATTCGTAAGAGCAAATGTCAGACCTCAAATTTTCACAAACTTCATCAAAATCCAAATAGTTCAGCTTTTTATTTACTGCCTGGACTCCATCTGTTATATAAAGATCAAGGTTGTCTCTGCAAAGCAGACAAATCAAATTGACTAAAAAGTGACTGAAGACATGGAATTAGTTTCAAATACAATAAACATACACCTTTATAACTTGACAGGGTCTGGCAAGTGAAGCAGCCAGAGAAATGTCAATATAATGTATGTTTATTACTTGTAAACTCACTACATTATTTCATACTTTTTCACATATAAGGCTTTGCTTTGCTAGTGGTCTACCTGTGTTGTTTAGTTAGTGGCTTATCTGTGTGATATGTTTAGCTAGTGGCGTACCTGTGTGATATGTTTAGTTAGTGGCCTACCTGTGTGATATGTTAAATTAGTGATCTATATGTGTGATATCTTTACCTAGTGGCTTACCTGTGTGATATGTTTAGTTAGTGGTATACATGTGTAATACGTTTAGTTAGTGGCCTACCTGTATAATGAGTTTAGTTAGTACCTTACCTTTGTAATATGTTTAATTAGTGGTCCACCTGTGTGATATGTTTAGAATATGAATTTATGTTGTGGCCTACTAAAGGTCACAAAATGTTCTTAGCGTATAACAATAATTAACAGCAGAATATTTTTTAATGTGTTAGCACGACCCAAACATGTGCCAACCACCTCAAATTCCCAGAATTAAAAAAAAGCTACAGATAAAATGACAAGAACAGGAGATGGAACACAAAATGGCGCCCAAATACATGGGAGTAAAGTTGGATCAAAACATCTGTACGGCACACGTTTTTTTAAAAAATGGAAGTAAAATAAAAACCTAGCAATCGCAGCGCATGCTGACAGCACGGGAAAGAGGTTTTTATTCTTCACCCATAAAAATTCTTTCAGTTATTCTCAGCAATAGGAATAAATAAAGTGATGATTCTTTAGTTTTCACCTTATTATTTAGTAGTGTATTCCTTATGCCAAAAAAATGTAAAGTGAAGTATCTTTGTGAAGGAAACATCAATGTCATTTTGGGGCACATTGTGATCTCAAAATGTATGAGATAATGTATTACTAAATAATGAATGGCTTGGCTTGGCTTCGTTCAATCTCAATCTCCCACTACCAAACACTGAAAGGGCTTAAGTAGCAGAATGTAGTCCAGAGAACGGAATGCGTTGTGTCGTAGCTTACAGCTTGACTGCGATATTTGCACCTTTCGGTCCAACACATCTGACTTCAGCAAGCATTTTTGTAGTACCGGGTTAGCATTCCCTCTTCGATCCTTTCTCCTTAGCCAGTCTGACCTGCTGCAGCCTGTTATCCAGGATCACCACGTGGAGGTGTAGAAGGGTCTTGGCAGCTTTGGTTCGCTGGCCCTTACGCTAGCAGTCAGCTACGAGTCGCTGACCACTGCAACTCATGCGCTGCTCAGCATCTTGATCCCCTAAATAATGAATGACTCATGAATTGACTGGACACATGAATATTAATTCACAATTGTTCTGCTTGCTCGTGTCAATTTTGCATTCATTCCAGGTTTTGTAATATAATGATGTCTTCTTGAAATAGAAGTACCTTTTCAATCTCTGTATTTAAATGTATTTATTTTCCAGACTTTGCACATTATTAACTGATGTTGCTATAAACACCAACCTAGTATTAGTTGAAGCCATCAACGGAGTCTCCCTTCCATCTGAAGATGATGATAAGCTAGTCTTTGATGATCTCGGCCCTGTTAATGTCAAATGGCTGCATCATTATCAGAAGTAAAATAAAACAGGTGAACAAAATAAACAAAAACACCCATTTTTTAAATTGTTTAAACTTTGTTTAAAACATGTAATAAACAGTAATAAACATGTAATAAACAGGACAACTTCCGGTTGTTCAAGATGGTGGTTGGTTTTAATTGACAGAACAGAGATTTATAACGTTTCAAATAAGTATTAGTGTTGAAAATTAATTTGTGTAATAATAACATAGTTGTGATTGTAGTTTATTGTAGCATACGTATTTTCAAATATAGTGGCCTTGTTATAACAGATATTTAGTGACTTGACAGAATTAAATAGCGTGGAACAGTGAGCGGTAGTAACACTCAAGTAACACTAGGCCTAGTCGTTAGCGATACGTTGTAGAAAGGTAAATACCAGCGACATTTGTGTTGCTTTTTTTTTGGCGTTGCTTTAAGAAGTATACATTTTATTAGGTATTAATATAACTTATTGGCTAACGGAAATAAATAGCAAAATTAGTATGGCCACTAAGACGAGAAGAAATGCCGCGAAGAAAGACCAAGTCAGATTATGTGATTTGTGTGGCAAAAATGTTAGTAGTACTACAACGTTGGAAGATGAAGGAACCGTTTTATGTAGGATATGTAGAGTTGAAGAGAGGCAGGCACAAATGGAGTGCAATATAAGGGAAAATTAGAAGAGATTGGAGGAGATAGAAAAGAGGCAGATGAAAATAGAAGAGAAACAAGTGAAAATGGAAGAAATTTTAAAGAAGCTGCAGTCAAGGTGTAGTCAAGGAAGTAAGGGAGATTGAGTGAGGAAACAGTTCACAGGGCAGAGAGCTTTGGAGAGAAGTATGCAAATATAGGTGAGGGGTCAGTATTGGTAGTAGGAGATTCAATGGTGAGAGAGGTTGGCAGAGATTTGTCTAAACAACACAACATGTTTGAAAGAATGGATATTGGGGGAGCAAAAATAGAGGATATAGAGGGGAAAATAAAGAGGTTAGATGACAAAGGAAACAGTCATGGGGTAGTATTGGTAGGAACAAATAATGTAAAGAGAGATGGTACAGAAATAATTATGGATAAATATAAAAGTCTTATGAGAACACTTAAGGAAAAAAAGTTTAGAAAGGTCACAATGATGGGCATTTTAGATAGAGCAGATGGGTCAGACTATCTAGATAGCAAAATAATAGGTATCAACCTTAGGTTACAGGTGATGTGTGCGGACATGGGAATGGAATTTATTGATGTTAAAGAAGACAAAAGTAAAATGTTAGATAGGGGAGGTTTACATCTAAATGAAATAGGACAGCATGTTGTAGCAAAGTATATGTTCAATCATTGTGTTAGAAATCTAAACTAGTAAGGCCTATGAAGTATGAGACTAAAGATAGACCTACAATAGGGTGCTATAGAGGATGTAGTCAAAGGGGAGAGTTGGTGTCAGGGAAGTGTGAAATAAGTAGTGGAAAAGAAAACACTAAAATGATAAAGCAGAAGCAAAAAGAGGAAAACCAACAACATTAAAAACTAAAATGTTTTTATGCAAATGTGAGAAGCATAGTAAATAAAAGAGAAGAATTGGAACTGTATGTAGAAGAAGAAAAACCAGATATAATAGGATTAACAGAATCATGGACATATGAGGAGATTGCAGATAGTGAACTTGAAATTGAGGGATATACAATGTTAAGGAAAGATAGGATAGTTGGAGACAAGACTAAAGGAGGTGGCGTTTTATTATACTGTATAAATTCTGTTAATATAACGATCAAAGATTATTTATCATGTGGTAACAAAAATGAAAGTGTATGGAGAAAAATAGAAAGTGGGGGTGAAAAAACAGTGATTGAAGTGTGCTATAGATGTCCATCAAGTCAAAAAGAGGAAGATGAGGAGCTGATTAGTAGCATAACAAAGGCAAGTGAAGGGAAATTATTATTAATGGGGGATTTCAACTTTCCAGAAATAAAATGGGATGTGGCAGAAGCACTTGTAGAGTCAAAACCTTTTGTTAAGTGCATAACTGACAATTTTTTAATTCAACATGTAGAAGCAGCCACCAGAGGCAAAAACATACTCGACCTCGTTTTTACTACAGAGGAAAATATGATTGAAAACGTTACCGTTGAGGAACTGTTTGGCTCAAGTGACCATCAAATCATCCGTTGGGATCTTGTTGCAGGGAAAGAAGTAAACATAAACACGTGAATATACGACTACTCTAAGGCAGATGTTAAGAGGATAAAAGAGGTAGCGAACCACATAATCTGGAAAGATATTGTCGTAGGAACAGATGTTGAACAGGAGTGGGAAAGT
The DNA here is from genome assembly GCA_036924085.1 of Ariolimax columbianus. NCBI lineage: Eukaryota > Metazoa > Mollusca > Gastropoda > Stylommatophora > Arionidae > Ariolimax > Ariolimax columbianus. The sequence continues at coordinate 72,441,449 of JAVGWX010000008.1, read as the reverse complement.
TTTAAAACAGTTCTAGAAACGCTAAAAGAGTAATGTGTTCCATGTAGGGAGGTAAACCCCAAGCGTAAAAAGTGGATAACTAGATTTGTAGTGAAATGTAGAAGAGCAAAAAATAAAGCATGGAAAAAATATATAGAGGCAGGTAAATCAAACGAAACATATGTAAAATATTTGGACAAGCAGAACATATCTCAGAAAGCGAATAAAACAGCAAAAATAGACTTTGAAAAAAAACTTGCTCAGAGGATCAAGACTGACAGTAAAAGCTTCTTCTCTTATGTTAGAAATAAACAAAGAACGAAAGACAAAGTAGGCCTCTCATAGACAGTACAGAGAAAATAATAAGTGAGAATAGGGAGGCAGCTAATCTGCTCAATCAGTACTTTGGCACAGTCTACACAAAAGAGGACTGCTCCAAGATCCCAGAGCCTATAGATATTTTTCAAAGAGACATGGATACAGCGGGATTAAGATCAATCTGTATTACAGAGGAAAAGGTTTTTAAAACATTGGAGGGGTTGAAAGTGAATAAATGTCCAGGTCAAGATGGTATTCATCCAAAATTGCTGTATGAAATTAAAGACCAACTAGCAAAACCATTGGCTATATTATGTTCTCAATCACTTACAAAAGGGATTGTTCCACGGGATTGGAAAGATGCAGGAGTGATCCCCTTTTTCAAAAAAGGCAAAAAATCAGATCCAGCAAATTATATACCGGTGAGTTTAACGAGCATAGTCTGTAAATTGTTAGAGTCAATAATCAAAGAAAACATTGTAATGCATTTAGACAAATTTAATCTAATTAGAAATAGTCAGCATGGGTTTACTAGAGGGAGATCATGCTTAACAAATCTATTAGAATTCATGGAGGAGGTTACTAAAATCATAGATAAAGGGGAGCCAGTGGATGTTATTTATCTAGACTTTGCAAAGGCCTTTGATAGAGTACCTCATCAAAGATTATTTCGAAAGTTAAAATCACATGGAATAGGTGTGGAAGTTGCCAAATGGATTGAAAATTGGTTAACGGGAAGAAGGCAGAGGGTGGGCATAAACAAGGAGTACTCTGAGTGGTGTGAAGTGAAAAGTGGTGTGCCACAGGGCTCGGTTTTTGGATCAATTTTGTTCTTGATCTATATAAATGATTTGAACATTGATATGCTATCCATGATTGCAAAATTTGCTGATGACACAAAACTATGCAGTAGTGTCTCATCTAAAGCGGAAGTGGATATATTGATGTCGGATTTAGATAAAATTCGAGAATGGTCTGTAAGCTGGCCAATGGAGTTTAATGTAGATAAATGTACAGTCATCCACATGGGTAGATCCAATATGGAACATAATTACAGAATGGGAGAAAACAATATTAGAAAGATATATAAGGAAAGAGACCTAGGGTTATAATAGATCATACAGGAAAGGTGAGTGAGCAAGTTTAGGTAGCAGTGAAAAAGGCAAATGCAATGTTAGGTATGATAAAAAGAAATATTAAACATAGGAGCAAGGAAGTGATCGTCAAACTGTATAAAGCTTTAGTTAGACCTACATTGGAGTACTGTGTACAGGTGTGGAGTCCTTATCATAGAAAGGACATAAATATGCTAGAAAGAATACAAAAAAGAGCGACAAAGATGATAGTGGGATTCCAGAATTACAGTTATGAGGAACGACTTAGAAAATCCGGCCTACGGTGTCTCGAAGAGAGAATAATTCGTGGTGACATAATACAGGTTTATAAGATGATCAGAGGAATCGATAAATTAAACTATAACAAGTTTTTTAAAATACAGCCACCTACAATAACACGAGGGCATAGCTACAAGCTGACTAAAGCGAGGTCCAGATTAGATATTAGGAAATATTTTTTTAGTCAAAGAGTGGTGTCTGCTTGGAATGCATTGCCAGGGGAGGTAGTGGAGGCAGGGACAGTTAATGCATTTAAGAATAAACTGGATGCACATAGCTTTTAGAGCAAGGTGATGTAGATGTAACTGGTTGTATACAGACTCTGCAGAGTCTTCTAAACCAGTATAAAGATGTTAAGTTAAGACGTTAAGTTAAGTACAGATCAAATTTATAGTGATCTAATGACCTGATCAGAATGAAATAAGATCAATCTGTTGCCCAGGTTTCTGAAGCCTAGACTTTGGAATGAAGGTTACAATTATTTAAATTATAGTTCTTTCTTTCTTATGATTTGAAAAGCTTAACGGTAAAAGTGGCCAGGAGATTGCAAAATAAAGAAATCATAGTAAATTTTAACAGAAGGAATTATTTCATCAAGTAAATGAACACAAAATTTATAATTAAATAAAGTCTACTGCCTACTGGGTACTGACTTTCATATGGTAAATAAAAATACAGAAAATAGACATACATATTAAAATATATTAGTCATATTAATATATATTATTAAATAGTTTAATGTTTATGAGCTTATAGTATTTTGCTATGAAGTTAGAATTAGCATTTATAATTTGTTGTTGTCACAGTTAAAGTGACTTATGGCCAACTTAGAACATTTGCAGCTAAGCAGTACTCAGTAAATGCAGTTGTCATGCTGAGGGTATTGTTTATGTAATTGTTTCTCAAGGAGCCATTCAGCCACCTTTCTTAAAAAATATTTAAAAGCTATGACTGCATAAAATGGCAGCAAAGCCTCTATTTCTAGAAAACAAAATTGGCATTTGCATTCCTATTCTTTGCTCAATCGTCACTTACTTGTATTAAGTTCAGCAGCGTAGTCCAGGATCTGTGAATTGTGCCTCTTAAGAATAAGCTTGGGATCTCTATTACAGAATTATCAAAAATGGATTGAGATTTCTACAAAGTACAGGTGTACCACACTATAAAAGCAGGTTAGGTGCTAGACAACCGGTATATATAAAAAATTGCAATAGAGTGAATCCCTGTTTGTTTTTTTTCACTTGTCAGTGTATATCAAAGCCTAGAAATAATCTTAAATTTTAATTTTTTTCAACTAATGAAACAATATGAAAATAAAAATTGATTTCACATTGCTCGCTTAACTCAAAATATTTTGGTGTTTTTATATAGTGAATGACGAATATACATTTGAAAATGAAGTTCTTTATTGAAGGAGTAATTGAGAGTTATCATCTCAGTCTTCAACAAATCTTATTTGTTTCAATGAAGGAAAGCTGGGTTTTAAAAATAGTACTTGGTTATGTCCCAATGTTAAAGGCTGTTCAACGTTAAGCCCACAATCTGCTGAAGGCTGCAGTGGCATTTATTAAAGTAGGACAACAATGAAGCTTGCTTCATGGGTTGACACTTCCTGTCTTGAATAATTTCTGTGTAAGGTGTGATGCTATTTAACACATTTCTGCTCACTAACGACTGTCGAGTCAGCTGCTAAGAATGTGGCTTTGTGAATGTGAAGATGTATTTACGCTGAGGGCTGTTAATGACGTTTAATTAATTACTTGCTGGTTATTGCTTGGAATGTTATTATTTTGTTACGAAGGTGCTTCATTTGAAAACCTTTCAATATTATTTTTTCTAACTTTTTTCTAACTATATCATTTTTCAACATTGTCTCCATTGCGCTAGATACAATTTCCCCAGCGCCTACAAACTACTTGAATTCTTACAGAAAAAAGTCTTTTGGTCACATGTGTAGTCACTCATACATCACATCACTGTTTCAATTCTGGAGCCAACTGCCATGGCACACACCTTGCAGATACTTTGTAGAACTGGAGCACATTATGGATGATGTGGTGTGCTGAACCTTGACTGATGTCTGCAAGTGCTGCTATTTCATTCAGTCATTTTATGATGTTTCATCATGATGAATTAAAATGCTGCAGTCGACTGTTGTCACTGCTCAGTGTGCCTAACACTGTCAAGATCAGTTCATCATAGAACTCACGCCATTTTGAAACTTTTGGCTCCACTCAAACACTTTCTGGTGTGACCAGCATGTATCACAGAACTGAACTTTCATTCACCAATGAATTTCAATAGGTCTCATCCCTTCGCTGCTCAGAAAACAAATAATAGAATACCATCCCTCTTTGGTGCATGTAACTAGGGGTGACCATCTTTAAACAGCTACTATGACATCATATGGCCCCATGATACCACCTGCAGAACACTCTTGAAGATTTTAGCAACGATACTGCCAACTTACAAAACAATGGCACATTGTTTAGAATTGATATCACAATTTTAAGGTTTTCACTTGAAGCCACATTGTACATATAGCAGTACGTATTTGTATAAAATGTTATTTATAAAATAATTATGATTTGTATAGTGAACTTTGACCACTGAATCAATTATATAACATGAGTAAGAATACTAGCTAATGCTTAATCTAGATGAAGCTAGTTTTGCTATTCTATACACAAGTTACTTATCACATTATTAAGCATTAGTTTAACAGCTTTATAATCTACATTTCACATGTTTTTTTCATATTACATAGTTTAGCATTGTATTTACATTTAAAGCTTAGTTTTACATTCGCAGCATTGGCAAGCCAAATATCACAGGATTAGAAAAAGAGCATCGATATTGCAGAGCATTTGAGATTGGAGTGTCATAGATCAAGATGTGTCTGCATATTTATGATAGCTGCTCATCTTTGCCTGTTACGCAAAATGTCTAGGGTAAGCAATTACCTCAAAGCACTGCTACTAGAGATAAAGTGCTTTGGCTTCATTGAACCAGCTTTCCACTATTTTGTGAGGTAGATGACAAGTCCCTTTCCTCGTTGTACTAGTTCTCCACTATTTTGTGAGGTAGATGACAAGTTCCTTCCTCATTCTTCTAGTTCTCCACTATTTTGTGAGGTAGATGACAAGTCCCCTTCCTCGTTGTACTAGTTCTCCACTATTTTGTGAGGTAGGTCCCAAGTTCCCTTTTTCATTGTAGTAGTTCACTATTTTGTGAAGTAAGTGACCAGTTTCTTTCCTTGTTGTTTTTCTTAAGCCATATACTAATTTACAGCTGCATTAGCTGGAGAGTATTGATAAGGGGGATCGAACTGAATACCTTTGCCATGAGAAACCAGTCTTCTACCACTCCAACTTACAATACTAATACTAACAGGATCAGCAAACAGTGACTGTGCCCTTAACACTTGCTCAGAAAAAGATATGCAGTCCAACATGAAGAAGTTTTTGCCAGTATGCAGTAGCTTTGGTCCAACAATCAACACTAGGAAACTGAGTTACTCTTCCAGCCTACTCCTTCAAAACCATCCAAAACCAATGTCCCCAGGCAGTCGATAGCTCCACCTACCTAGGCAGTACCCTCACCAGTGAAGCGAATATCAACTCTAATATCAACAACAGGATTGCAAAGGCAAGCTCTGAGTTTGGGGGATTACAAGTGAATGTCTGAAGCCAACAAGACATCAGCATCACCACCAAGTAAAAGTATTATAGTGCTGTAGTGTTAACCACTCTATTGTTGCATGCCTGTGAAACATGGACAGTGTATAGCAGACATTCTAGATGGCTAATCGTTTCCACATGAGTTGTCTGCAAAGGATGCTCATGGTCGGGTGGCAGGACAAGGTACATAACTCTGAAATTCATAACAAGTCAAACATGTTGAGCATCCATATGCTTCTGCAAAAAGCCCTGATAAGATGGACAGAACGAAATGAGTTCCTCCCCAAGCAGCTTCTATATGGTGAGCTAATAACAGACAGATATCAGTCATGGAGACAGAATAAATGATACAGAGAATCCCTGAAAATGTATCTGACAATTTTTAACATCGATGTCACCTCCTGAAAGATGCTTGCACAGAACTGTCCAACGTGACATGATAGCATCACACAAGGTGCTCTCAGATCAGAGTAAAATTTTGCCACAGCTCAGAGAAAGTGAGACAACTGAAAGAACAATGCACAACGCCCCTTACACGTATATCCTAAGTGTAGCAGAACTGATGTGCCAGGTTTTAATCACATCTCACAGCAGAAGTCTAATACTGTTGTCATTTTCACTTGCAATGAGAAGCTATTATTATAACTAATACTAAATGCTGAAATAGTTAATTATAAGAGGTATCTAAGATATATACAGAAGTTAAACTAATAATGACATGCATATAGAAGATAGAATGATATGTACACATTGGTTTTACTTAGTGTGCAAGAATATAAATAAACATATATTATAGAAATAGTGCTTTCAATATAAGTGGCAGGTACAGCAATGAAACTGACTTTGCAATTACATTTGTGAGCAAACTAATATATATATATATATATCATTAGCTCTTTCCGTCTTGTAAGACGATAGTAATTGTGCTTTGAAAAAAATTGTATGCAACTACAGTCCATGAGGGTATCAATCCGGGCAGATTTCACAGAGTGTGCAAGGAAAGTCAGGACCCTTTACAGCATCACATAGTGTGGCGTCTCTTATCAAATGCTGAGACTTTAGCCTATCAGCAATCAGTATCTCCTTTGTCTATATTCCATGCTTATTCCTGCCACTCCATGTAACACGATCCATGGCCTCCTGTTACCATGTTTCCAAACCGATGCCTGTATCATTCATATCCTGCTTGCATACATCGTTGTACCGAAGTAGTGGCCGGCCCTGACACCTTTACCCCAGCTGCAATTCCCTATAGATAAGATATTTTGGTATTCTGCCATCATCCATCGTCCGAATGTGTTCCAGCCATCAGAGCCTTCGAAGACTAAGCATGGAAAAGATTGCGACAGTGCCTGTTCTCGCCAATACCTCTGCAATGGTGATTTTGTCTTGCCACCCAACCCCCAGGATTCTGCGCAGGCACCTCATGTGATAGCTGTTTAGCCACCTCTCTTGGTGCATGTAGATAGACCATGTCTCACTGCCATAAAGAAGGTTGCTGAGGACACAGGCCTGGCAAACAAGTATTTTTGTTTTAACAGTCAGCTTCTTTTCTCCCAAACCGTTTTTTGTTAATCTGCTCATTGTTGTTGCTGGCTTTCCTATCCTAATATTGATCTCTTGGTCCAGAGATAGTTTATTATTGACTAGGGATCCCAAGTACGTAAAGTGATTTACTACATCGAGAGCCTCATCATCAATGGAGATTACTGGTGGTTTGTTTGCACCCTGAACCATAACAGCAGGCATAAAAAAATGCAGATAGTAAGCTTAGCAGTTCCTCCTCTGAGTGAGTTGTAATTGCGGCATCATCCGCAAAGAGCAGTTCTCTCATCAGTACCCTGTTTATTTTTGTCTTGGCTTTCAGCCTTTTGGAATTGAATAGGCCACCATCTGTGCGAGAATGAATGAAGATAACATAACATCTTCCTGGTCATGAAATGCGTGCTTCAAGAGAAGTGAGAAATATATTCCAAAGAGGGTTGGAGCAAGTACACAGACTTGTTTTACTCCGTACTTGAATGCGAACTTCTCTGAGGACGCACCGTCAAAGTTGATGGTGACTTTCATGTCAGTGTGGAACGACTTGATAATGCTCGGAAGAATCAGTGGGCAACTAATCCTCCTGAGCGCTTTGAACAGACCCACATGACTGATTAAGTCAAATGCCTTTGTGAGATCTATGACGACAATATACAATGGTTGCTTTTGTTCTCTGCATTTCTCTTGCAACTGTTGTAACGAGAATATCATATCTGTGGTAGACCTATTCCCACAAAAATCACACTATGACTATGGATAAACCTGGTCTCCTAGGACCTGGAGTCTGCACAGAACAATTCTGGCAATCATCTTCCGAACAGTACACAGAAGCAAAATTCCTCTGTGGTTGTTGCAGTCACTCTGTCCCCCTTGTTCTTCTACAAGGTTACAATTTTTGAATCTTTGAAATCCTGCGGGACTTGTCCTTCATGTCAACATAATGTTATCGACTGGTGTATCTCTGGGGCAAGTATGTCCTTTCCACTCCTGATGACCTCTATTGGGATTCCATCCTTTCCTGGAGCCTTGCCAGAAGCAAGGTCAGCAATAACAGTTAACTTCTGCCATGGTTGGCAGCGAGTCCAGATGATTCAGAGTTGGCATGGCCTCGATGGCATTGAGGCATCTTCTGTTAGCTCTGTCTCGCTTAAGTAGAGTTCAAGATAGTGCTCTACCCATCTGTCTAACTGCTTCCTCTTATCAGTGATGATCTCCCCAGATAAAGCTTTCAGCGGCACACTCTTTTTCACTGTTAGGATTATGGCTTTTTTGTATCCCTTCATAAATGCCTCTGATGTCACCATTATTGAAGGCATCTTGAATTTTCTCACATAACTGTATCCAACAGTCATTTGCACATTTCTAGCTGTCCTTTGCACTTCTTTTCTCGCTTGTTTCAATACATCAGTTCAATTTATAATATATATATATATCATAAGTATCTTCTGCATCATCCTGAAAAGGATGTTGCATTGCTGTGTCATAGTTTACAGCAAGGCTGCGACATCTACACTTTAACGCCTGATACATTCAATTTCAGCACTGCATTTTTGGAACCAAGTTTGCCTTCCCTTATTAATCCCTATTCTCTTAGCCAGACTACACTAGTACAGCCTGTTTTTAAGGCCTCCACTTGGAGGTAGAATATTGTCTTGGTCAGCTATGTTTTGCTGACACTAATGCAAGCAACCCACATGCTGTCCTCTCATTCACTGCTGCATCTTTGGCCTCTAAGAATGTATCGACTGCACTGAAGTATCAATTATTAATTATTGCTATATATTCTTACATTCCCTTTTCTTCTGCTTTTTCTTTAACACTGCTCACAAAGAAGCAAATCTCCTGAACAAGTCTGTCTCTCTGGTCTGGTGGTTCTGCTAATGTACATTCGGGTGATACACTTGTAGTCTTCTCATCTCTCATATCTCTCCATATTTCAAGTAGTGTTTCAATCTAAAGAACAAGCATTGGCTAAAAATTATAAATACAAGTGGCATTTTTTCACAAAACATGTAAATGAATAAAATTTTATAATTCAAAAAAACATTTAATTTATACTGCAACAAGAGCACATTTACATACTGACTTCACTTTCTGTGTCAGGCAACCTCACACAGTCTCCGCCCAAACCCAGACACTGTTAGTGCTCTTTCATTATCTACATATCTCACCTTTGAATTGTGAATACTGGACAAGCAGCCAGCAACAAGTTTTCTGTTTTCATAGGACCAGTGTCTTCTTCTTTTTTTTTCATTGTAACAAGAGCACAGATCTATTATGCAAACAACCAATTTTCTTTTTTATAAAGTTGGTATTTCAATCCATTGTGTCCAGTGCCTAACCTGGTCTCATTGAAACACATGGTAATAGGTGCCATCTAAATGATTTTTCACTAATACTGATCAACAAGTAGTTTTTATGCCAGTTTTGACTCATCATATTACTTTAGGGGAAACTCATTTGCTGAAAAGTCTCTTCCTGACTGGGATGCCTATATGTCTCTTGATTGCCTAGGTTGCGACAGTGAGTGGGCATCCACTGAATTGTGCTATTTCGAAGCACTGTGTTAGTCAAGTATGCTTATCAAGCTCTTAAGTTCATTGTTCTGTTGATTCTTCAGTGGGTTTATCACCAATTGGACATATGTGAGGAGACCACCTGTTTCTCTGTCTATAGAGCGCATTTGATAAATATTTATGCTGTGTTTGAAAGTGTGACAGTATCACCAAGTGCCTATTGCTGTTGAGTATATTTCATTTTTAAATTTAATAACTATGCTACTTTCCTGTTTTTAACAACACCCTAGGCCAAGATTTGACCTCTTAATGTTTTTTGTAAATTAATATTACAAAGATTTACTTCAGTCATAATAAAATCATGATCAAGTGCAAACTATTTAAGATAAAAGACTACATTTCTTTTACCAATACCTCTCTGTGAAGCTCTTGGCTTTGTTCCACAAGTGATACTCCCAACATGGATTTAATTTCATCCTGCTCATGTACAGTGACATGTTGCTCAACAAGATGCCACAGACACAGTGGTGGTGTATACGCTTTCATTTCATAAGACAGAACAAAACCTTGACCTGTTCCATACGACAAACTAAATGAACAGCACAAAATTTATTATCACATTGCCATTCTCATTATCCCTATAACTGTGATTAGTGGAATTGAATATGAAAGGTGTTGCTGTTTCGTTTAGTATTAAACTTTAGTTAAAGTGTACTGTTAATCAATGAATTGAAATGATTCAATCTAATTGAAAAAAGCGACCTTTCTGAGAAATAAAAGCGCACTGAAAAAATATGAGGTATGAAACGAAATAGAAAATCAGTAGGCAAATAACTCCGAAAATGTTTACACGTAGACCTGGTTTGTAGTATGACAACTTTACAATTGATTACTTTGTTAATTCTTAACAAAACAAACGTGTGTTCATTCACAAATGTTCGCCATATTGTTTATCACAACGGCTCTTGGTCAAATAAATACCCATATCAACTTCACCCATATAACATGCGGTGAAATGGAAAGACTATTATCGCAATTGATGTGTAATAAAGAAAAATACTTTGTGTACAAATCTTTTAATTAATCTTTTTTGTCGTAATAACTGTTTCAGTTATATGTTCTACTATTATGACGCCGTAATCGTGTTGCTGTGACACCGCATTGCGTCCTAAGGGAAGTAATTAGTTTAATTATTACTTATGTCGAAAGCGAATAAGTTTTTGTCAATTTCAAAAAGAAACAGCAAGAATGTGTGTTAGTTGCGATGCGAGAGAAACTAACTCGCACAGTATGCGTTTTTAAATATATCTTTTTCTTCGTTCGTTCGTTCTCAAACGCCCACTACCAAGCATGAAAAGTGCTTTGCAAGTAGCAGATTGTAGTTCGGAGAACGGAATGTGTAGTGACGACGTTAACAGTTCATGAACGTCTGCATAGACGAAAACGATCATTTATAACAGCTTGACTGCGATATTTGCACCTTTCTATCGTACTTTGGCATGGAATTTTTAGGTACCGGGCTAGCTTTCCCTCTTCGATCTCTTCTCCTTAGCCAGCCCGTCCTGTTGCATCTTGTTATCCAGGATCACCACGTGGAGGTGGATAAGGGTCTTAACAGCCTTGGGTCGATGACCCTAATGCTTGCAGTCAGATTTGTGGTCGCTGACAGCTGCAGCTCATGCATTGCTCAGCATCTTGATCACATTTAAATATATGAATATATCCTATGCTGCTTTGAACTTCCTTAAAACTCAACTATGATGAGCTCAGGTACTTGTAATTGAAGATACAGACATTGTTTTGTTTTTATCCTGGTACGGTCAATGAGTCATTAGTATTAGTTATTAGTTTTTTTCTACTTCTATCCACTTGTTTAGTATTTTGACGCCATCCATAACTGCCTGTTCATCATTATTGAACAAGCCATATCTCGAATGCCTCAAGTTGTTAGTAACCAGTGACTTGACCTCGAGCCCAGCGAAGATGAGGTCAGAAAAGCTTTGTTCAGCTTAAGGCTCCCAATTAATATTTCCTCCCTGCTGATATCTACCAAGCAGCGGGTCTTGTGCTTCTTCGGGAACTTCTTCTTCTTCTTCTGCGTACACAGTCAGACAGTAACCATTATTTTCTCGAAAAAAGCGGCGGTCATCCTGAGACTCTCGCCACTACCATAGAGCTTGTCTTGCAGTTCCACTGGCAATGGCCACATCTGCTCTCTCTGATCCTCATATGTCGGGCAGTTCTGCAGCAGATGTTCAGTGGTCATTTTACCAGTACCGCACGGGCATTCGTCGGTACACCCTATCTTCAGTTTGTTGAATAGGTGGTACCTCAGTCTGTTGTGGCCAGTGCGAAGTCTGAAGACAACGACCTGCTCTCTTCGGTTCAACTGGTAATAGGCATCGTTTTTGGTGTAACCAGTATGTTCGGTTTCCCATTTGGACATGTATCTGGCTTTGATAAGCCGTTTTGACTCTTCGTACGTCATACTGGTATCTGTTTGTGGTAGCCTTGCACCTTCTTTTGCCAGTCTGTCTGCCTCCTCGTTGCCTTGGATGTTGCAGTGTGACGGAACCCACTGTACCACCACCCTTTTTGGTGCGGACTGCTGGCACAGTTTGCAGAGTGCTGCTCTTAAGTCATTAAGCTCAGTGTTTTTCTGGCTTTTTAGCGCTGTGACTACTTCGAGAGCATCTGTCAGCAGGACTATATGGCTCTCATTTTCACTGTGTGTTACCATTTCTTCCACTGCCGCCCTCAGTGCCTCTGCCTCTGCTCTGAAATTGCTTGTGTACTTACCAGTAGCGAATGACAGTGTTATTTTTCTGCCATTTGGTAGGTTCAGGAATGTTCCTGCCCCTCCGTTCTGTGTAGTGTTTGTTACAGAACCGTCGTTGTATGCATGGGTCCAGTCCATGCTTGGGTAGCTTTTCGTTATGAAGCTTAGGGTAGTGTCTCTCCTTTCTTTTTCACTCTGGCAGTTTTTGTTTGCAATACCTGGTATATTTTCTACCACCTCTGGAAATATATCCTGCCTCCAAGTAGGTTTTCGTACAGTAGTGATGGGTTTTGGTGTTGTTAGTGCGTTTATGGGATCTTCGTGCATCTTTGCTTTGGCTATTTCTGCAAAGTTTCTCCGCTTTAGTTTCCCATTTCCCAAATTGTTTAGTCTCTGGTACATTGGATGGTCCGTCAGTCTTCGGAGTTTCTCTGACTGCAGCTGGGCTCTGCAGTCTCTTCTATCGGTCATGGATTGCAGTTTTGTAATCTTTTCAAGTTCTACAATTGGCGTTGACTTCATGCCACCTGTTATAATTCTCATGGCTTGGTTTTGAAGTTTGTTAACTTTATCGAAGTTCGCCTTCGCTGCTGTTGTCCATGCCGCAATGCCATACTCGAGAACTGGTCTCACTCTTCCAGTGTACAGTTTCTTTAGTATGCCTTCGTCTGCTCCCCAGCTTGTGCCAGCAAGTTTCCTCATGATCGCCATTCTTTCTCTGGCTTTCATTCGGTTTCTCTCAATCTGACTTTTCCATGTCATGCGCCGATCAAATGTGACTCCCAGATAGGTTGGGTTGTCGTTTGGCTGCAGGATTTTGCCATTTAGGCTTAATTTGGTACTTTGGGGTTTTAATGAGAGCGAGAATATTGTGCACGTGGTTTTCTCCTCGTTTATTTTGACCTCTTCGGGAACTGACTACACTCATTCGTTTTATATGGGAAACCAAGACAGTTCCACGTGTGATGAAAGATGCTACTATAGTACACCTGTACCAGCAAATAGGTAATCCTGCGACAATCACAGAGGCATCTACTTGAAGTCAATTGCAGGCAAACCTCTAGTCCGAGTGCTGATTTGCTTAACTGTTCACTTTGAGTAAGGTCTACTGAGAGTCATTGTGATTTTCGTGCGGGTCGTGGGACAGTGAAATGATATATGCAGCACATCAATTCCATGAGAAATGTCATAACAGCCTTGTGACCTGTAGGCAGAATTTGTCGACACGATCAAGGTCTTTGACACTGTTATTAGAAAGGTCTCTGTCGAAGTTTAGTTGTCCCGTCAGATTCATTAGGGTTGTCCGCCAGTTTTATGATGGCTCGAGTACTGCACGATGGAGAATTGTATGTAGAATTCCCAGTCACCAACGGCGTCAAACTCTATAGCATAGTCTGTGCAGCAATGCTGTACATGGCGCTGCTACTGGCATGCATATCGGGTACATAACGCAAGACCGGCTATTGAATCCGAGACGCCTCAAGTCTCACACCAAGGTTAGTGAAGCTACCATCTTGGATCATGACGGAGTTTTCAGTGTGGAGTAACTTTGGTCTCACGATCAACATTAGAAAAAATCAGAGAAAAGATGGATGGGATACGTTATTCTCATGCATAATGAGCGCATCTCTAAGCAGCCGTTATACACTGAGCTGAAAACAGGTAAACGCTCATTAGAGGAACACAAGAAACGCTAAAGAGACTCATTGAAAGTGTCAACATTGATGTCACCTCATAAGAGTCTCTTACATATAACCGTTCCATCTGGCGCGCAGTCATCACCATAGGTGCTCAGATCTGAAAGCGAAAATCCATCATAAAGCTTAGAGAAAGCATGCCACCTGCGAGAGAAGCTGTGTGTGTGTGTCTGTCTATATATGTGTACACACACACACGCACTAACTAGTCATCAGATGAGTGCCAGATGTCTTGTCAATGCTATTGTCGTTCTGTATTTTTTCAGTACCTCACTTATATCATCTATCCATCTTTTTCTTGGTCTTCCTTTTGCTCTGTAACAATCGTGTCTGCTGTTGTAGACACTCACAGCTGGTAGACGCGGTTGCCTTCTTGTCAGGTATCCGAACCTATTTATTTTCTGCTTTTCTATTTAATCTACATAATGTCTGATTTCTTCGTTTCGTAATCTAGCCTTGTAACTCTGACCACTTTTCTCAAACACTTCCTTTCACGTACCATATTTTTCTCTTTCTTGTGTCTTCGTGAGTGTCCATGTGTTACATTGATAGCAGAGAGTTGGTATAAACATAATATTTATCAACCGTCTCTTTGTCTCAACTGTGTTTTTATTTACTTCAGTACCGCTGCAGCGACAATCTATTTATTTCTCCATAGTGAACATAACCACCGCAAACCATCAAGGTATTGTGTGGAGCTACTATCCTGATCAACAGCAAGATTGTGCTAACAATAAAGAAAGAGCTAGCGTCCTGCTTCAAAAGCACCCCCAGTCGAGACTTTGTATGTACCGGTATATTCCTCTATGCTTGTGAGACATGGACAGTTACAGCTGACCTTCAGGCCTTAGAAATGAGATGTTTCCGAAGACTTTCAAACATCAGGTACACAGATCGAGTTACAAATGAGAAAATTTGAAATAGAATTACAACAGAAATAAGGCCTTTTGAAGACCTCTTGGCAACTGTCAAAAGAAATAAACTCGCTTCGTACGGTCACATATCGAGATCAAATAATCTTGCAAATACGATCCTGCACGGAAAGGTGCAAGGCAGACAGCGAAGAGGTCGTCATAAAAAGAGATGGAAGGACAACATAAAAGAATGGACCAATCTCCAACCAAAAGAGGCACAGGCAGCGTCCGATGACAGAGAAGGGTGGCGTGGGGTTGTGAAGATGTCTTCATGTGTGCCCCAACAACCTCACTGGTTACGGGATGACTTGACCTGGGGCATATATATATAGTAGGGCGCGTGAGTTGATGGAGCAGGCGTGTAAACAGCCAGAGAGCTACAGGTGCAATCAGTATTTTTACCTGCTACCATTTGCAGAGAAAAACTGTGTGTCCGAAGGTGTGGCATAAGTGTTGTGGTGTTGATTCTACTTATAACATAGTCAGTCAGTCAGTCAGTTTTCTTCTACTTATGCCATTGAGCGCCGTGTGAAGCTTAAGTCGTCTGTCCTGCGCCAAGTGTATTGCGTCAATCAATGTGACTCTGTGTCGTTGCACAATCACTCTAATGTCATCTATTCGCCTGCCTTGCGGCCGCTCCCTTATCATGTAGCCAGATCTACCAGCGTTGTAAGCCATGAGTAGATGATGGTGTATTCTCATGAGATAACCGATCCAGCGTATTTTGTTCCTGGAAATGTACTCTGCACAAAATGCAGTGCCGACCATACTTTGAATGTTTTCGATTCGCATTCTGTCTTTCCTAGCAACTCTGGTGATCTTCATGAAATACTTCAACTCACACATCAAAATTCTGCTCTCCCAAGCCCTGGACAGAGCCATGTTTGACGCTGGTAGCACAAAGTTGACATAAATATATTGTTTATCAGCTGTTTTGTTGCAAAACTGATGTTCGGGTGCCTAAGCAGTGGTGACAATGGAAAAGTCACAGCAGATGCTTTCTGCTGCAAAGTCTCGATTTCCTTGTCGAGCATACCATCTGCTGAAAAAATACTGCCCAAATACGTGAACTCATGGGCATATTAAAGAGCAATATCATTTACATTAATGTTGAGTGGCACATGTGCTCTACAGATCCTCATAGTTTCTGTTCTCATAACATCGTATTTAATGGACAGATGGGTTTATAAATGATTCATATCACGCCGTGTTTAGTTTGACGGAATGGGCATGTTGGTAGTATTTTTGGTGGTATAATCGCTTCTCCCAGTCGACCCAGGAGTAAATTGGTAAATGACTGAGAACATACTGATCAGGACGTCACGTCAGGGTCAATACATTGACCACAATCTCGCTTCTTCTATGTAGAGTTACCTGGAAACAAGCTGTTTTCAAGGCAGCCTGGCTGACGAGATGTGGATCGATGTATCCCCGTATTAGTGAGCGCCACGCAGATGAAGACAAGCATAAAACAAAAACAACCGCCTGGAAGACCGAGGTCCACCTTCATCCACATGCTCGGAATGTGAGGAAAGCTACTACAATCTGTCACTTTAGAGGGTGCACAAAAGAGTAAACTTACTCATTGTTGGCATTAAACAAAAACAACAATAACAATTTTATGGGAATGACTTCCTTTCCAAATGCGTAGCAAAACTAAAAAATAAGATGGTTCTCATCAAAATCTAAAGCAAACAACATCCACTATCAGCCTATTACAAAATAAGATTATATAGAACAAGGAAGACTACACAGCAAATGAGTACATGACAGAGATCAACAGCATGATTGCAAAGGCCAACTCTGCAGTGGGAGTCTGCAAGCAAACATCTGGAACTGACAATGAATCAGTGTTGCCATCAAAGTTAAAGTGTAATGTGTTTTATTTTTAACCACTCTGCTGAATGTCTGTAAAACATGGACAGTGTGTAACAGAAAAGCCAGATGGTTAAATCGTTTTCACTTGAGCCGTCTACATAAGCTACTCAGGATCAGGTAGCAGGACAAAGTACCAAACTCTAAAATTCTTAGCAAGCCAAACATGTTGAGCACTTATATGCTTGTGCAAAATGTCCAGATAAGATGGACAGTACAAGTTGTTTGTATGCCTGATAAGCGCCTCCCCAAGCAGATGTTATACAGTGAACTCAGAACAGCAGTCGTCATCAGGGGAACAGACGAAATACTACAGAGACTCCTTAAAAGTGTCTCTGAAAAGCTTCAACATTGATGTCACCTCCTGGGAGATGCTTGCACAGAACTGTTCCAGTTGGTGTGCTAGCATCACACAAGGTGCTCAGAACACAACTCCGTTGCTGAGGCTCAGAGAAAGCGAGTCGACCAAAAGATTAGAATACATGACAACTCCACAGCTGACTCCTCACATGTGTGGCAGAATCTGCCATGCCAGGATTGCTCCTTACAGTCATATGAGAACATATCTCACAGCACAAGTCTGATGCTGTCGCCATCACCACGTGCGATGGGCAACTATTATTATTATATGATTATTACATCAAGACTGCTTACTCCAACATAACACACTTGAATACCAGCTCCTAGTGATATTCACAGCAAAAACTAACAAAGAATGTAAATTAAGTAGTTTACTATCATCACTTATGACTGCTTTTCAGTGTCGCAGTAGAAATCGAGCGAGCAAAACAGGAGCACGACCCAAGGCACCCAATGTTTGGACATCAGGTACAGAGCACAAGCCTCAAATGCAGACGTAGTTTCCTAAAATCAACACAGCCCATACAGACAAATCCTGAAAGTCGCCGTATCGAGAGATGGTACGAATTGACACAGGCCCTAGAGATAGAACCGAGGAACCCGCCTCGGGACATCTACCATACACAATATGGAAGTCGCTGAACACACTCTGAACTGGTGTATCACGGTGCAAGAGGAATATGATGATACACGCGACTGTGGCACAATACAGGACCCAGACCACCTGATAACCTGCTCCAACGTCTAGGAAACATGCAATAGGTGCGACATGCTGGAGGCAAATGACAAGGCAATCCATGTCGCTGAATACTGGATGCATACTGTATAATGTAGTGCTTAGACACAGAAATTAAGGAAGTGTTACTTTAGTGTCCAGCATAGTACATACTACCTGAACAGGTCACAAGGCAAAACACGTGGGGCTGGCTCAGTATTAATGTGAGCTTGTGTTTTGATGCACCCTTAGTAAGACTATCTCGGACATTGAAAGTGCTGCACTTTCATCAAAAAAGCATGGAAAACCTTTAGCAAATGACAATTCATTCTTTATGCAGACATTTTTTAATGATTTTTAGCCCATACAAATTCATCTATCATCATTTATACAAATGCGTTATTGAACAGATAGAAAGTAAACCCATTTTTAAAATGCGTGAAGTTGAATGCACTGGGTCGTAAGGCGCACAACACAGTTCAACCCACTCTGCACTAGAAAACAAGACAAACAATAATATAGCATAACATATTCTAATAAAGTAAACAAAATGCACATAAATAAATATTTTATTTTTAATTTCAACAAATGCTCCACATAGAAAGAGTTAGGAAGCATGATATTATTTAGAAGTGTTAAAATATGATAGTTTTTGGGGGTAAGGTACAAACTGACAATGCTAAAGAGTACATACAAATGAGAGAAAATGATGTGACTTTACTTAGTAGCTCTTATCTTTTTTTCTTGTGTCTTAAAGATTCTAAGTATTCAATCAGTACTTTGGCACAGTCTACACAAAAAAGGACTGCTCCAAGATCCCAGAGCCTATAGATATTTCAAAGAGAGACGGATACAACGTGATTAAGAACAATTTGTATTACAGAAGAAATGGTTTTTTAAAAATTGGAGGGGTTGAAAGTGAATAAATGTCAAGGCCAAGATGGTATTCATCCAAAATTGCTGTTTGAAATTAGAGACAAACTAGCAAAACCATTGGCTATATTATGTTCTCAATCACTTGCAAAAGGGATTGTTTCACGGGATTGGAAAGATGCAGGAGTGAGGAGTGATCCCCTTATTCAAAAAGGTCAAAAAATCAGATCCAGCAAATTATAGACTGGTCAGTTTAATGAGTATAGTCTGTAAATTGTTAGAGTCAATAATAAAGAAAACATTGTAATGCATTTAGACAAGTTTAATCTAATTAGAAATAGTCAGCATGGGTTTACTAGAGGGAGATCATGCTTAACAAATCTATTAGAATTCATGGAGGAGGTTACTAAAATGATAGATAAAGGGAAGCCAGCAGATGTTATTAATCTAGATTTTGCTAAGGCCTTTGATAGAGTACCTCATCAGAGGTTATTTCGAAAGTAAAAAATCACATGGAATAGGTGGAGAAGTTGCCAAATGGATTGAAAATTGGTTAACGGGAAGAAGGCAGAGGGTGGACATAAATAAGGAGTACTCTGAGTGGTGTAAAGTAAAAAGTGGTGTGCCACAGGGCTCGCTTTTGGGACCAATTTTGTTCTTGATATATATAAACAATTTGGACATTGATATGGGATCCATGATTGCTAAGTTTGCTGATGACGTAAAACTATGCAGTAGTGTCTCATCTAAAGCAGAAGTAGATATATCGAGGTCGGATTTAGATAAAATTCAAGAATGGTCTGTAAGCTGGCAAATGGAGTTTAATGTAGATAAATGTACAGTCATCCACATGAGTAGATCCAATATGAAACATAATTACAGAATGGGTGAGAACAATATTAGAAAGATAAATCAGGAAAGGGACCTAGGGGTTATAAAAGATCATACAGGTAAGGTGAGTGAACAAGTTCACGTAGCAGTAATAAAGGCAAATGCAATGTTAGGTATGATAAAAAGAAATTTTAAACATAGAAGCAAGGAAGTGATAGTCAAACTGTATAAAGCATTAGTTAGATCTAGATTGGAGTACCGTGTACAGGTGTGGAGTCCTTATCATCATCATCATGTAGCATCATCAACTTCGCTCCCATCACAGTCTGTCTGAAAGAAACTCATTCTCTTGCCAAAACTCCAGCCTCCGCCACAGTCATACACAGGCATTCCTGGATATCTTGGTGCCATTGTCTTCTTGGTCTACCCCTTCCTCATTTCCCTGGCACCATACCTTCCATCACTGTTCTCTCGAGACCATTGTGTCTATTGATGTGACCAAAGTTTTTGCATTTTCTAGTCAAAAAGGAATTGATAAACCAGTTCTCCTCTATGCTCAACTCTTGTCGAATGCCTACATTTGTCATTTTCTCTGTCTATGGTATTCTGAGGATCTTTCTTAACATTTTGACTCGAAGGATTCGATTCTTTGTCTAGAAGTTTTGGTAATTGTCCATGATTCACAGCCATAAGCTGCCACAGGAAAAACACAGGCTCTCAAGACTTTCACTTTTATCATTTTGTTGGTGCTCTGCCATAATTTCTTCAGGCTGCTCAGTCTCTGCATTGCCATGGTTAGTCTTCTTCTGATTTCTTTCGAGCAGTCGCCATTTTTGTCAATTCTGGAGCCCAGATATTGAAAATGTGTGACCTGATCTATTTCCTCACCACCCACTGTAAATTTATGCTAACATTGTGTTTTGTTGGTGGTCATTATCTTTGTTTTATTTATGTTTATAAACAGGGTTTGATCTTTACTATGTCCATTTACGGCTGAAATTAGCTGCTTTAGCCCTTCTGCGCTTCGTGATAAAGAAGCTTCACTGTTTTATCTGCATATCGCAACTCTGGAATCTCGTACCCACTAATCGTAATTGGGTGGAAACTTTCAATGTTCTCGTCTTCTCGAACATTTCTCATTATACATACCGCATATATGTTGTACAGATAAGGTGAGAGGATACATCCCTGTCGGACTCCCTTTTGTACTGCAAACCAATCTGATGTTTGCCCAGACACTCGGACAGTGGCTTGTTGATCTTGGTATTATGTTTCAATGAGATGAATAATATGCAAAGGAAATCCCATGTCCTTCATAATTCTCCACAGATTTTGATGGTTTACCGAATCATATTTTATCTTATAGAGAGGATATAGACATGCTGGAAAAAATACAAAAAAGAGCGACAAAGCTGATAGTGGGATTCCAGAATTAGTTATAGGAAAGAAAAACCGGCCTACTGTGTGTAGAAAAGAGAAGAATTCGAGGTGACTTAATACAGGTTATAAGATGATCAGAGGAGCAGATAAATTAGACTATAACAAGTTTTTCAAAATACAACCACCCACAAGAACAAGAGGGCATAGCTACAAATTAACTATTTGGAGAGGTCCAGATTAGATATTAGAAAATATTTGTTTAGTCAGAGAGTGGTGAATGCTTGGAATGTATTGCCACATGAGATAGTGGAGGCAGGGACAATTAATGCATTTAAGAATAAATTGGATGCGCATAGCTTATAGAGCAAGGTAATGTAAATTAAAGTGATTGTATACAGACTCTGCAGAGTCTTGCAAACCAGTATAAAGACGTTAAGTTAAGTTGAGGACAGGGTAGCTGGCTCCATGCCCACTTTCCTTAGTCCCCTATTATACCATGCATGGCAGGTTTCAGTTTTACTATTTTCTGCTTGCCTTTCGGATCCTGGTACCACACAGACATGCAGCGGTATGACACTAGATGCAAAACAAAAGTAGTAAACTATTTTGGATCATATGAAATCTTATCTTCTTGATTAAGAGAAGCAGAAATTAATTAAATATTAACATTTCACAAATATTTGCACACTTATCCAACAGTTGGGAAGATGATATTCATATGGTTTTACTGAAATTCATGGCAGCCCAATGAACAATTCATTTATTACTTTGACTTATATGTACATTTTAATGCCGAAATATAAAAATATATCCTTAATATGACTTAGTAGCAGACTACATCAGAAAATAAGCAACATCTCTTTCTTAAACTGAAAATATCAGGTCATATGGTGATTATAGGGGGACGGCGTGGCCTAGTGGTTAAGTGGCACGGCTCACAACCAGAAGGTGCTGGGTTCGATTCCCATCACAGCACCGGCCGTTACCCCGGGGAAGCAAACCCTTAGAAAATGCAGGAGGAAGCAGACCCTTACATAAAATGCATGCTGAAGTCGGATGCACTGGGCCGACAGGCGCAAAAATAAAAACCACAGTGTAACGCACACACGCCTTGGGGAATAGATAAATAAGGCGAACGCAAAAAAAAAAAAAAAAAAAAAAAAAAATATGGTGATTATAATCAATTTAATTAAATATTGGCACAGAGGAATTAGAAATACATTTACATCTGTTAGAATATTGCCATTCTGAGACTGCAAATAATAATCTTGTATCTGAATTAGGAAACTCACAATGAACTTAAAGGTAATGGAACCTAAAACTTGAAGAAAACTGAAATGCTAATGCAGTTACGTAAGATAACAAATATAATATCACAATACATTTTTTAAATGTATAAAGTCATAGAACAAAGATACAATCAAAGGGAATCTGAACAAAATTTAAAATATTGAACATCAAATAAGAAAAACATGAGAAATAAAAAGGACCACAAAGTAGAGATGAATAGCAGACAAGGAGACTCTGCAACCTATGGATACTATGTCAACAAGAATGAGCTAGACAAATGATTGATCAAATAAACAAATAAATAGTAAACAAATGTAACACAACAAAAGAAAATTGACTTAACAATAAGTGCTTGTTATTTAAAATAGTAATGAGAAAAAAGTATAAAACAAGAAAGAAACCGCAGGAAAACAGAGAAGGCACAGAAGATAGGAAGAACACACAACATAAAACAAAGATATATGGATGTTAACACCGAACTGTGAAGATGCAACAGGACAACATTTTTAAAGAAACACATACTCTGATAACTGCAGGCTAAGCCATAACTTTTAATATTTCACTTAGCTTCTACCTTTTCTTGTTACTTCTCATCGCTTTCTATGTTGTTGAATTGTATGTGCTTGCTATATTATAACATTGTTATTGTGGATTCACAAGGCTCAATTAATGTCTCTATGTGTGATAATTACTTTCAAAGAGTTTAGTTAAAATACATAACACGAAATGTGTGTTGAGATAAGTTGCTTATCAGCATCCAAGCGACAGTTATGTATTGACAAACTCGATAAAAATAGTTGCTTCAATTTTTTTAATTTTCTTCATGAGAGCTGAAGTGACTCAAATAACATCTCTCACTGAAGTACTCAAATAACATCTCTCCTTCCCTGAAAGAAGAAAACATACTAATCCTCATTGTCAAATATTTGTCTTCCTAATAATGTTGTTTTAGCATGTGTTTCTCACTCTTTTTATTCTGTGCTTTACAGTCTCAGGTTACACAGCTGTTGTTTTGTTATATTTTTAAAGAGCTGAACACTGAAAATTAGATGAATGCTGGTCAGGTTCTGTACAAAATTATTCTAGTTTGAAACGAACATATATAGAATATCAAAACTATTTTCTTAAATAATGCATCAATTAAAAGCAAAGTTTAGTTATTGTACATATTTCTGCTCCAGTTACTCTATTTAAGCATCATCTAATTATATTTTTGCCTGGTTGAGAAAAGAAGATGGTTACACACAGGACCAGCTATCTCCACCCCACATAAACCTTCTTGCAACAAAAACATCAACATATCTAACGAGCCATCCTTGAAGGAGAAAGGCCCTTCAACAATGACTATGATGCAGACTGCCAATGTCCTTTATATCAACAAGAAAGGCCTCCCCCGAATGTAAGAACCATGTGGAAGGTGAGAAAAACAACTAAAAGTGCAATAGAGAGGTGAAAATATAATATCAGCATCCTTGGGCTCAGTGAAATAAGGACACAAGCAAATCAAGTACAGTAAACATTAGGCAACACAATTATATATCCAGGTCCAAGAAGTCCAGAGTGTCCTCCCTCATTGAGTGGCATGCAACTGGATAAAGATGGTATCCGTAAGGACCAATAATAAAAATATCAAACTAATAAACATTATACAATGTTACTCTCCAATTATCAAAAACAAAGAATCAATTAAAGAAAGTTTCTACAGAAAACTACAAAATCTATTGGATGGGACAAACACAAGAGCTATAATGATAGTGATGGAAGACTTTAATGTCAAAATAGGAGAGCACAATGGAGGTTACAGAGAGATTATGGACAAAAATGGTTTTGGAGTAATGAATGAAAATGGTGAAATATTTTCAGATTTTTGCACAGGAAGCAAACTGGTCATTGCAGAAAGTATGCTCCCACAAAAGAAAATTCATAAGACAATATGGATATCCTCAGATAATGTAACGGAAAACCAGACTGACCACATCTGCATAAATAAAAAATGTTGATGACTTTTGCAGGATGTCAGGGTCTACAAAGAGACAGATGTGGCTTCAGATCATGATTTAGTGATGGTCAAAGTTAAGCTTAACCAACCCAACAAAAGAACAGAACAACTTAAGTCAATAGGGATCACTATAATGTGGAATAGCTTAAAGCACATGAAAAGAAAAATCTGCATCGCCAAGTGGATACCAAGTTAAGGGAAAAGCAAGCCGGTTTCCAATAACAAAATCATGTGAAGACCAGATAGCCACATTGTGCATAATTATTTCCAATCATTAAAATTAAATTCATGTCTATACATCAGTTTTGCTGACTATGAAAAAAGCCTTTGACAGCATGGATAGGGAGGGATACACTCTGGAAAATACTACGGCACTACAAGATTCTGCAAAAGCTCATCAGCATAATAAAGCAGGGAAAAGTTTTGCACAAGGGACAACTCACGGAATCATCTAACATTAAATCTGGGGTTTGTCAGGGCTGTCTTCTATCACTTTTTCTGTTCCTGCTGGCAGTTGATTGGAATATGAAAGAAACTATAGTCTATGAGAAAAATAGAACCCATAAGACGTTATTTAAACAGATAGAAGACCTGGAATTTTCAAATAACATTCTCCTATCTCACAGCCACCTGTAAATGCTGAAGAAGGCAGATGAACTAGACAGAATCTCTCAGCAAGTAGTTTTAAATTTTCATGCAGAGAATCCACAAATTGTAAAATGAAATATGGCCAACAACATGGCTCCTATCAATCTAAGAGGAACACAACTGGATGAGGGAGACAGCTTCACATACCGAAGGAGTATCATAAACAACACAGGGAGTGCAGATGAGAATGTAAAAACCTAAATAAAAAGACTAACCTTTGTCACGTTGAAAACCATATGGAACTCTAAAATGATGAAAATGCATAACAATCTAAAAACCTTCAACTCAAATTTAGTCCTTCTTTATGGAGTGGAATTATAATGAATGACAAAATTAAATAATAAATTACAGGGTTTTATCAAAAAATCCCCAAGAAAGATTCTAGGCCTGCAGTGGTTCGACAAGGTTACAGATGAAAATTTATGGGAGTGAACAGTTCAAAGGAAATCTTAGGAAGAAATTGGTACTGGATTGGTCACACAAAAGCCCTAATTAAGTATCCCCAGGGAATCTTTGTCATGTAACCCCCAGGGAAAAAGAAGCAAAGCATGGTCAAAGAATACACAGAGAAGAGACCTAGAGGCCAATACAAAAAAAACAGAGAGAAGCTGGAAAGAACGGGAGAAAATGGCATAGGAAAAGGTCTGCTTGGAGATGGTTGGTTGATAGTCAATACATCCCAGGATAATAAGGACAAAGAAGAAGAAGAAGAATTTTTGAAACTTATACCATTCTAGCTAAATTGATACTTAGTTTAACCTATACCAACACACAACTAACTTTGTAATGCGTTAGTGGTTGTCAACAATAGTACTGATTACATTTTGTGAAAATGTAGCATGTCAAAAGATCATAGATTATCTCAAGCAAAACATATAAAGCAACATAATTTAGAAACAAGAGCTCTCCCGTCTCCTACTGCAATTTTTGAATTACAAGATTGTAAATGTTTGATGTTTATTTTTATAAACTTCATTAATGTCAAACAGTCAGACAAATAAAGATAAATGTTTGCTACAAAATATTTTGTACAGATAACAAGCAAACATGTTTGATGTTGAACAACCAAGATCGTTCCTGCATACCACCATGCTCTTATATTTTAGCTAGCCTACCAACATATTCTCATATTTTGTCTCATATAATCAAACAATTTTCATATTTTAACTTACATACAATCAAAAACTCATATTTTGTTTCATATACCAAAAAGCTCTCCTATTTTGTCCCACATACTAATATGATCTTTCTCATATTTCGCCCCAAATGCCAACATGCTCTCTTATATTTCGCCCCAAATGCCAACATGCTCTCTCATATTTCGCCCCAAATGCCAACATGCTCTCTTATATTTCGCCCCAAATGCCAACATGCTCTCTCACATTTCGCCCCAAATGCCAACATGCTCTCTTATATTTCGCTCCAAATGCCAACATGCTCTCTTATATTTCGCCCCAAATGCCAACATGCTCTCTTATATTTCGCCCCAAATGCCAACATGCTCTCTTATATTTCGCCCCAAATGCCAACATGCTCTCTTATATTTCGCTCCAAATGCCAACATGCTCTCTTATATTTCGCCCCAAATGCCAACATGCTCTCTTATATTTCGCCCCAAATGCCAACATGCTCTCTTATATTTCGCCCCAAATGCCAACATGCTCTCTTATATTTCGCCCCAAATGCCAACATGCTCTCTCATATTTCGCTCCAAATGCCAACATGCTCTCTTATATTTCGCCCCAAATGCCAACATGCTCTCTTATATTTCGCCCCAAATGCCAACATGCTCTCTTATATTTCGCACCAAATGCCAACATGCTCTCTTATATTTCGCCCCAAATGCCAACATGCTCTCTTATATTTCGCCCCAAATGCCAACATGCTCTCTTATATTTCACCCCAAATGCCAACATGCTCTCTCATATTTCGCCCCAAATGCCAACATGCTCTCTTATATTTCGCCCCAAATGCCAACATGCTCTCTTATATTTCGCCCCAAATGCCAACATGCTCTCTTATATTTCGCCCCAAATGCCAACATGCTCTCTTATATTTCGCCCCAAATGCCAACATGCTCTCTTATATTTCGCCCCAAATGCCAACATGCTCTCTTATATTTCGCCCCAAATGCCAACATGCTCTCTTATATTTCGCCCCAAATGCCAACATGCTCTCTTATATTTCGTCCCAAATGCCAACATGCTCTCTTATATTTCGCCCCAAATGCCAACATGCTCTCTCATATTTCGCCCCAAATGCCAACATGCTCTCTTATATTTCGCCCCAAATGCCAACATGCTCTCTTATATTTCGCCCCAAATGCCAACATGCTCTCTTATATTTCGCCCCAAATGCCAACATGCTCTCTTATATTTCGCCCCAAATGCCAACATGCTCTCTTATATTTCGCCCCAAATGCCAACATGCTCTCTCATATTTCGCCCCAAATGCCAACATGCTCTCTTATATTTCGCCCCAAATGCCAACATGCTCTCTTATATTTCGCCCCAAATGCCAACATGCTCTCTTATATTTTGTCCCAAACACAACAAGCTCTCTCTCATATTTTGTCTCACGTGCTACTAAGCTCTCATATTTTGTCTAACGTGCTACTAAGCTCTCATATTTTGGCTCATATACTAACATGCTCTCACATTTTGTCTCATATACCAACAAGCATTCTCTCATATTTTGTCTCACATACCAACATGCTCTCATATTTTGTCTCACATACCAACATGTTCTCCTATTTTATCTTATATTCATACAAGTTTGGGCAAGGAAATTGCTGCGAGAAGTGACCGAAGAAGAAGCTAAGAGAAGCAGACAGTATGACTACTGCAACACTTTGATGGTTAATGTCTTAGTCGAACCTCTTCTACCATAGCGTGTAGAGGTATTCTTTACTTTTTCCTGTGAATTATAACTTCTAAAATCAGATTAATGTGTACATTGGTCAAGTCAATATTCCTCTATGCTTGTGAGACATGGACAGTTACAGCTGACCTTCAGCAAAGGATAGAGGCCTTAGAGATGAGATGTTTCCGAAGACTTTTAAACTTCACGTACAAAGATCAAGTTACAAATGAGGAAATATGAGATAGAATTACAACAGCAATAGGGTCTTTTGAAGACCTCTTGGCAACTGTCAAAAGAAGGAAACTCGCTTGGTACAGTCACATATCGAGATCAAATGGTCTTGCAAATATGATCCTGCACGGAAAGGTGCAAGGCAGACAACGAAGAAGCCATTCCAAAAAGAGGTGGGAGGACAACATAAAAGAATGGACCAATCTCCGACCAGAAGAGGCACAGGCAGCGGCTGCTAACAGAGAAGGGTGGCGTGGGATTGTGAGGTCTTCATGTGTGCCCCAAAGACCTCACCGGTTACAGGATGACCTGACCAAACCTGAAAGGATTAGGTAACTTGCTCCATGCATATTAATGATCGATATAAGCTGAATAAATTATATAAACTTTCAAACGTTTATACTATATGTAGTGTGCAGACCTCGTGAATACTAACTTCCATTATGTAAAAACTTTGGTTCCGCTTGCCAAATAACCTTACAATATTTTTATTTTACAAATATCTTTGAAAAATCTTTTTTTTAAACATTTCATTCTATGTTTCTGCTTATCACATTATTATGTGTTTTACTTTACCACAAAATTCTTCAAAAGTCAGTGTTATCATTACAAATAATGATGATCATAAAACACAAAAGAAGAGCGAAGAAAGAATTCATTAACAATTTAAAGTATTATACCAATTACTTGATCCAAGTGGTATCCAGTGAGAAAGGAATAGCGCCACACTAACCTTGCAATCATATAGTAAAAGATGACTGAAGAAGATTGTGCATAGAGCTAGCAAACTCATCATGTTAAACTAATTGCGCTTCATAATCAGCCACATTAAGAGTGCACGCAAGTGGTTTGATACAGGCTTCCTGTAAGGAGATGACTGGCTGTAATGGCTGACCTATACTTCAGATGTAGTGAAAAAGGAAACAAGGAGAAGAAATTATTATCTGTGTAGCTTCAATGAAATTAGTTCACTAATTTTAAACAAGTGAATTCAATTAAGTAAAATATTGTATCAGCACATTTCTCACAGCATTGACATGTGGTAAATCAATAATAAAACAAAAATTAGAAACTTATCTAAAGAATGGTATACGTTCTAAGAGTGATCGAAGAATACTTCCAGGAACTTTCTGATGTTTAGTAATGAGGTCCTGAATGCTGGCTTGCACCTGAAACATAAGTAATCTGTATTTTATTAAATATCCCTAGTCAAGCAAACACAACATGAAAAGTGGATACAATAGGAGAGGACAAACAAAATAGAAAAGAAAGTTAGAAACAGATTCATGGAATTGCTCCTTTGTTTATGTAAATAATTGTATAAATACACAGCAGGCTAATCACCTGCTTGTTGGTACACTCAATTGCAAGTATATACAACCATGATCTCTACACCATCAAGGATAGAAGAAGAGTGACTAAGAGAGAGATTTTATAAATTAGTAAATGACAGGGTAATAGACATTCAGATTTTAAATGCTCATAAATTCAGCTTGTCCATGGTCAAAAAGTGTAGCTATAAAACTAGTAGACGTCTCGGAGATACATAAAAATTTCATCAGTCTGTTGTAAAATAAGCAGGACAATATTCAACTGAAATTTATCTTGACTTTCTTATAGCCTGACATTTCTTATTCTCCATATGTCTTCAGACATCCCAACTTTAATACATCTAAAGAAAGCAGTGGTTAGTCTGACACATTCCTCTCTATTTACCTATGATTAGTTTGTTGAATAGATGGTATCTCAGTTTGTTGTAGTCTGTGCAAAGATTACTACCTGCTCACATCTGTTGAGCTGGTAATATGCATCATTTTGTTGTTGACCTATTTTTTCTACTTCTCAATTGCTCTTGTTTTTCCCTTGGTAAACCTCTTGGCCTCTTCGTAAGTTATACCTATATCAGGATTAGGTCACTTTCCACCTTTTCTTGACAGTCTGTCAGAATCTTCATTGCTAAGAATGTTAAAATGTGATGGAATCCCCTGTAGCACAACTCTCTTGAACAGATGACATAGTTTATAGAGTATCACTCTTAGTATTTATTTTGGCTCCCCACTATCTGACAAAATGTAAAAACTAGTGTACCACAGAAAATGAGCACACACATGACTTACATCTGCAGCTAGGTCATCTGGAGATGAATATTGATGAGAGTAGATAGGCTCACCAAACACAGTTCTGTGGTGTTTCAATGATAACAAAATTGATATTAAATTGTAGAATAAAGGTTAAAATCTTCTCAGATACATTTTTATGAATAATGTTTAAAACAAAAACATGGTGTACATTTTTATTAAAGCATGAACACAAATACATTATGCTTTATCACCAATTTTTGGTACATTAGGACAACTTAGAAATTATACCAAATTAAATTAATAAAAATTGATGGGGACTCAGTGGTCTCGAGGCAAGGTGTCCGCCTCGGGTGCTGGAGGTCGTGGGTTCGAATCACGGTGGAGACTGCTATTTTTTCCACATGGATGTTCTGGTAAACTTTCCCCTGATCTCTGGGTAGTGAGATTGGACTCTCGTGTTCAGTGCCAAGCGTGTTTAAAAATTCCTTGGCAGTTGGAAATCGAAAAGAGTAAACTTAACGTTCACTGCCTGGACAAAATTCAACTTAAAAATCTACCCAAGTTATTTGTACCTTTCCCCGGGTGGCTTGTTAAGAGCAGCTATAAAATATTAAACATTGTTTAAACCACCCTCCAAGAAACTGGTTATATACCGACTGTGTAGAGTCTTCTAAACCAGTATAAATATGTTAAGTTAATTTCAAAAATAGTATCATTCTTGCAATGCTATTTAGAACAAAAAATGACAAATAGAGCGCAGCTAAACTATGGAAATATTCGAACATGTTTGTTAAGAAGTATATCACCTAAGCCACTAGGAGGATAACTCATAATTAAAGGCAATGAACTTGATAGGGGAAAAATATAACAAAATGATTTGTTTAAATGCATCATTAAAACTCGAGCATTAATGGTAAAATAATAAGTACCAATAAACTTCCTAACAAACACTTCTCTAACAATGTAAGTGCATAAAAAAGCTTAACAAAAGTAGATAATTATACATCATCAAGTGCCCTGCTGATTGACATTGGCGATCATGAATGTCTACTTCCTCTTACCACGTGTGTTATTTATCAGTTCCACCACTGATCATCTCCCATGCTATTCTGCTGAAGCTGTCCAACATTTTTTCATTTTGCATCGCTCTGCCCGTCTTCCCTCCAATTTTGCTGAGGTTTCCATGTGTTCCAACCTGCCTCTTCTCTTCTCATTTCATGCCCGCATTGGCTTGTTCAGCCACATGCGCACTCACACCCAACAGGGAAATTTGTGACAAGGATGATGTTGGTGGCCCTCATTGACAACGATGGACAGCTATTATTATGTTCATGTTGCAAGCCTCAGATTTGTTAGCTCCACACTTCATTTTGTACAATGCTAGTTCTGTATGCTCCCATTATGGTTGGAAATGAGTCAGTACTGTGTTGGTTTCTGCCAGGGATCAAGAAAAAGATCCAGACTCCTCTAGCATTATTATTTAGTGCCCAATCGAAAATTGTGCAAGGAAGATAGTAAATAACATAGCACCAACAATTGCAATGGACAAGTATACTATAAGCACTCAGCAAACATATACACCAGATAACAGCAAAGAATGTGAAGCAATAGGTAATTCGGATTCAAACCACAAACCATCATGTGATAAACTGCTTATTACTCCACTTTACTTTCTGTTGTCGGTTTTCCGAGTGTTTACTACAATATAACTGTTGCTGTTCCTACTTTGTTTACTAACTAGCCTCAAAGCTTCCATTTGTTTCGTTACTTATCAAACAACAACAAGGTTTATGCTGAAATAGTAGTTCTTCACAAATATTCAAGATAAAAATGAATATCATTAGACAATCAGGAAAAATGGATACCTTAACTTTACTGGAAAAAATCCATATATTGGTAAGATGGGTAGTCTAGTTTTTTCATAGAATTCTCGCAGCCAAGCTGAAATTATGAATATAAAATAATGTTAAATGTCAAAATAAAGTCTCATAGTAAATAAATTTTACAAAAGTATTTAATTAAATTCATTAATATATGTATTTACAGACATAAGAATCTTCTTTTAAATCTTATGGCTTGGCTTCATTTGCTGTCAATCTCATGCTACCAAACCATGAAAAGGTCTTAAGTAGCAGAATGTAGTCCAGAGAACGGAATGCGCTGTGTCGTAGTTTAAAGCTTGACTGCAATATTTGCACCTTTCGCTCCTGGCAACAAAAACGATACGGACCACGAATTACTGTTTGCAGTTTTCAAGACAAGACTATGTAGGATCAACAAAGGTTGCCAGCCAATACGCTTCGATGTAACAGCAATACCTTATGAATACAACATCAAAGTAGAAAACAAATTTGAGGCGTTGCTTGCGGTACAGGAAGAGATGACATCTGAGAAGTTGACATCGTACACAAGGGATATTTTAATCTTGACAGCGAACGAAAAAATTCCCAGGATGTCGCACAAGAAACAGAGCTATATAACAGAGGAAACACAGAAACTGATTGAAGAAAGGCAACAATTAAAACAAATGTGAAGTAAGGGGACCAACACAGCATATAAAAACTGCGCAAGAAAAGTTAGAAGAGAAATAAGAAAAGATAAAAGAAGATACATAGTGGAAACGTGTAAGGATATAGAAAACCTACAGCAACAAGGCAGAGAGAGAGATGCCTTTAAGGCAATAAGAACACTGACAAGGGAATTCCGTCCGGTTCCAAATGTTATCAATGACAAAGAGGACAACACATTAACAGAAACCAAAGACATACTGAATAGATGGAGAGAGTAATGCGAAATCATGTATGGAGATAGCACAAAGCACTCAGTTACAATCCTACCAAAAGATGAGAAAGAACATGAACCAACATTGGAAGAAGTACGCTCGGCAATCAAAAGCCTGAAAAAGGGAAAGTCCCCAGGATGTGATGATATCCAAGCAGAGCTAATACAAGCAGGAGGGGAGGCAAGTGCTCGAGTCTATCACAAGCTGTGTAAACAGATATGGCACAGCGCAGAGTGGCCAGAAGCATGGAAGAAATCAATTTATATTTCCCTCCTCAAAAAAGGCAACCTGAAGCTGTGCACAAACTACCGAACTATCGCGCTGATCAGCCACGCTAGCAAGATACTCTTGTGAATCCTATGAAGAAGGATAGAGAAAAGGTTTGAATCTGAAATTCATGTAGTCCAGGCAGGTTTTAGGAAAGACAGAGGGACCAGAGACCACATATTCAATTTAAGGAATATCTACGAAAAATATAGAGAGTTTAATGTAAACTAGTACACATGTTTCATTGATTACACCAAGGCCTTCGATACGATAAAACATCAAAATCTGTGGAGAATCATGAAGGAAATGGGGTTTCCTTTGCATATTGTCCATCTCATTGAAACATTATACCAAGATCAACAAGCCACTGTCCGAGTATCTGGGCAAACATCAGATTGGTTTGCAGTACAAAAGGGAGTACGACAGGGATGTATCCTCTCACCTTATCTGTACAACATATATGCAGAATGTATTATGAGAAATGTTCAAGAAGACGAGAACATTGAAAGTTTCCACCCATTTACGATTGGGGGGGGTACGAGATTCCAGAGTTACAATACGCAGATGACACAGTGATACTATCAAGAAGTGCAGAAGGGCTAAAGCAGCTAATTTCAGCCGTAAATGGACATTGTAAAGATCAAAACCTGTTTATAAACATAAATAAAACAAAGATAATGACCACCAACAAAACACAATGTCAGCATAAATTTATAGTAGGTGGTGAGGAAATAGATCAGGTCACACATTTTCAATATCTGGGCTCCAGAATTGACAAAAATGGCGACTGCTAGAAAGAAATCAGAAGAAGACTAACCATGGCAATGCAGAGACTGAGCAGCCTGAAGAAATTATGGCAGAGCACCAACAAAATGATAAAAGTGAAAGTCTTGAGAGCCTGTGTTTTTCCTGTGGCAGCTTATGGCTGTGAATCATGGACGATTACCAAAACTTCTAGACAAAGAATCGAATCCTTCGAGTCAAAATGTTAAGAAAGATCCTCAGAATACCATAGACAGAGAAAATGACAAATGTAGGCATTCGACAAGAGTTGAGCATAGAGGAGAACTGGTTTATTAATTCCTTTTTGACTAGAAAATGCAAAAACTTTGGTCACATCAATAGACACAATGGTCTCGAGAGAACAGTGATGGAAGGTATGGTGCCATGCCATGACAATGCAGAGACTGAGCAGCCTGAAGAAATTATGGCAGAGCACCAACAAAATTATAAAAGTAAAAATATATTCAGACCTGTGTCTGCAGTAGACACAACATTTATGGAGCAGATAGGCCCTAAAAACATTCCGGAATCTATTAATCCAGAAAGTAAAGCCTGTGAATTTTTGGAACTTTTCCTGGATAATGATTTCTTGCACAATTTGTGTGAGCAGACAACTCGACGCGCTGAGCCGGTGAGAAGCAAGAAACCAACCAGCTTCTATGCAAAAAATTTTTAAAGTGTAGTAGTGCCAGAGATGAAAGCAGTCTTTGGACTGCGTCTTCAAATGGAACACAGTGTGAGTAAACCACGTTACGAGGAGTGCTGGTCTAGCTCGTCTCCTAACTTCATGTCTCATACTCCTGGTTTCCGCACTGTGATGGACCGTGATCGCTTCCTTGCTCTCTGGACTTTTCTTCATCTTGTTGATGAGGAGGACCCGGCTTTGGATAAAGCAGATAAGCTTTACAAAGTAAGGCTTATGTTGGATGTGTTGCTACAAAAATTTCAGCACTATTATTCACCTTCACAGCTCGTGAGCTTAGACGAAGGTATGATCCCCTCGAAAAACAGACTTTCCTTCAAACAGTATATCAAGTCAAAGCCCATAAAGTGGGGAATAAAGGCTTACATGGCTTGTGAAGCAAGCTCTGGATATATTCTGAATCTGGAAATCTACACTGGAAAAGCAGACAATATTATTCCAGATCTTGGTGTTGTTGGTAGCGTCGTTATTAGAATTTTAACTTCTGGGAATTTGGTCAACAAAAACCATATTGTTGTTATGGACAGATTCTACAACAGTGTAACTCTCTTTGACAAGTTGTACACTGATTATGGTACACTTGCTGTAGGTACAGCAATACCAAACAGAAAATTTTATCCTAAAGTACTGGCAGGAAAGAAGAAAATGGACAGGGGTCATTCAGAATTTATTTGCCATAACAACATTGTATGCCTTGTCTGGATGGACCAAAGACCTGTAAATTTTATATCCAACTACCACAACCCAACAGAAATTGGAAATGTTAGAAGGAGAAGAAAGGATGGAACAGCTGTAGATGTTCCAACTCCTCAACTTTGTATTGACTTTAATGCATGGGGGGCACAGATATCAACGACCAAATTTGTCGTCTCAACAAGACACGATGGCATTATCGCTGGCCTAGGAGGCTAATTGTGAAATTCTTTATGTGGGCATGTAATAATGCCTACATACTTATGGATCATTATAGTCCCCACAATACAACAGGAAGACGCTACAGGACATTTGGGATGTTCATGAACAAAATTTGTTTATCCCTCATTGGGGATTATAGAACAGCTACTGCAAAACTTCACAACCGTGTCGAAGCACAACAGAGACTGCAAAATGTTGGTTTCCATCATCCACAAATGTCTCCAAAAGCTACAGGAAATAATGTTTCTGTAGTATGCTCATTTAAATTTAACAAGCATGTCAAGGACTTCCCAAACATGGCCTACAAAGACAGACCATTCAAACAAGTCAAGACAAAATTTTGGTGTAAACATTGTGAAACTTATCTGTGCCTAAAGGATGGGTCTACATGCTGGGAGGACTGGCATAATAAGCAGGAATATTGGAGATGATCAGGTCAGTCTATTTGAGACAAAATAATTGAAACAGATCACTTAGTTTTTTCATTTTAACTAGTTATGTTCAGGTGTCTATTTTTTGCTTTTTTTCTTCAGGAGCCCAGGGGAGTGGGGTTTTATAGGTCAGGTGACCAGGGTTCAAAGGGTTAAATCATATAACAAAGATGAACGGATAAATATTAGATCACACAATAAGACCTATTGGGGTGTCACAATTAATCAATAAACAGTTTGCCATTTGGACATGAAAGAGGCTGAATATATGCCTTATTTACAATGAGATAATTGTGTGGGCAGTCAATTGAAATTAGTTTAATGTTTGTTTTTATTGAATGTCTTAATAATCGAATCAAGCAATGTATGTTGAGTAAATTTAAAAACAATTGTTGTAATACAATAACAAAAAATAGTAAAATAACGAACTGACTTAAAGTGTCTGTTGGTGTTTGACAAGATTGTTATTATTATTTATAGTGTAAGTACCTCAGATTATCTAAAAGTTTTAGCACTGAGGATGCATCACTATACAGAAAAAATGTGGTACTTTATTTTGTGAATGAAAAACACTTCTTGGCAAAATTTCAGAGCTGAAGCATTTTTTTATCCTAGATTTTAAATGATTTTAGTACTCTGAGATAATTAATTTAGTTATTGCAACTTACATTGGTCATTTACCTTAGTTAGTTGCTATTTGTTTGTGATGCTTTTATTTGTCCAATACTTGATAAAGAACTTAATGGTGATTTAATGTGCTCTTGGATATTTAAACCGGATCTAACCTTTATTTTCGCTTTCAATCCCCATTGATATTCTGCTTTACTGCAGTTCCTTTGATATCCTTTTATTATTTATTAAAGCAGCAACCTTCCGCATACATAAATCAGCTTACCTCTTGCCCAACTAGGGGTTCTGAAAGCCTCTCTTATATTCACTGTGAACATTGGGATGATTGGCTGAAAAATGAGATAAAGATGACTTAAATGATGTGAACAAAGGGGACATTTTATAGACCAATATGAGGGATGACCGAAAGGTTTTGCACTTTAGTATGAAGGAGTCAAGGCACTTACCTGGAAATTGGTGTGAACTTTAATCCTTCTCTATGTATTCACCCTGCAAGGTGATACACTTCTCCCATCTATTCTTCACCTTTCTGGTGCCCTAATTGTAGAACTCCTCCATCTGGGCCAAAAACCACATCTTCAGTAGTTAAGTCCTGGACACCAGAAAAATGACGTTCACAAAGTGTATTCTTCATGTTTGGAAGAAGTCACTAGGTGCCAAGTCCAATGAGTATGGTGGAGGGGGAGTGATTTCATATCCACATGTTTGGGATCAAGATGCTGAGCAGCACATGAGCTGCAGTGGTCAGCAACCCATAGCTGACTGCTAGCGTCAGGGCCAGCGAACCAGAGCTGCCAAGACCCTTCTACACCTCCACGCGGTGATCCTGGATAACAGGCTGCAGCAGGGTAGACTGGCTAAGGAGAAGGGATCGAAGAGGGAATGCTAACCTGGTACGTAAAAAATTCTTGCTGAAGTCGGATGTGTTGGACCGAATGGTGCAAATATCACAGTCAATCTGTAAACTACAACACAACGCATTCCGTTCTCTGGACTACATTCTGCTACTTAAGCCCTTTCAGGGTTTGGTAGCTGGAGATTGAGAGCGAACGAAGAAGAAGAAGAAGATATCCACACGTTTTTCTGATGTTGAGGACTTGATTACTGGAGACATGGTTCCAGGTCTAGATAGAGGAGTTCTACAATCAGGGCATCAGGAAGGTGAAGAATAGATGGGAGAAATGTACCACCTTGCAGGTTGAATACATAGAGGAGGACTAAAGTTCACACTGATTTCCAGGTAAGTACCTTGACTCCTTCATACTAAAGTGTTAAACTTTTCAACCATCCCTTACAAAAATAAAACAACATTGCTTGGTTAAACATATTTGATACAGGGATGAGTGATTGAAATGATGAAAACAAGTGGGGGAAAATCTAAAGATATGTTTAAAACTGTAGATATAATGAGAAAACGAGAATTACAAGCTAAAATTACAAGATAAAATGATGAAAGAATTAGAATGTTTAACGCAATTATGGAAAAATTAGATAGAACTGAGAATGAAAAGACGAAAATGGTATTTAAAAATGTGAATTTACAAAATTAAGAAATAGAAAAATGATGCGTGATAAGATAGAATTATGGACAAATAAGAATGATAAGGTATAACGAAGAAAGATCAAATTATTAACACATTTAAATGATAAGATGCAATTATGGAAGCATCATTAATTATTATTACATTCTTCTTCTTCTTCTTCTTCGTTCGTTCTCAATCTCCCACTACCAAACCCTGAAAGGCCTTAAGTAGCAGAATGTAGTCCAGAGAACGGAATGCGTTGTGTTGTAGTTTACAGCTTGACTGCGATATTTGCACCTTTCGGTCCAACACATCTGACTTCAGCAAGCATTTTTTGTGTACCGGGTTAGCATTCCCTCTTCGATCCCTTCTCCTTAGCCAGTCTGCCCTGCTGCAGCCTGTTATCCAGGATCACCACGTGGAGGTGTAGAAGGGTCTTGGTAGCTCTGGTTCGCTGGCCCTGACGCTAGCAGTCAGCTATGGGTCGCTGAACCCTGCAGCTTATGCGCTTGCTCAGCGTATTGATCCTATTATTACATAAAACGATGGAAAAGTGATAGTAAAACATTGATGATTGTACAATGAGAAGAAAAACTGATAAGTTGCACAAATAAACAATGCACTTTTGCAAAATACTACCACGCTTGAAATATCCTTTTCTTTTATTTTAGAAAATATTCCTGAATGCTTTTTTAAATACCTCATTTTTACAGAAAAGTTTCTACTGTGCAAACCAACAACTAAACATTTTACTTCAGCACCTTTTACAAGTTTCCATTGGCTTAAATTGTAAATTCAGAAACCAGTTATAAAAACCAATCTTCTTCTTTGTCGTTTGTTCTCAAACTCCCGCTACCAATCTGCGAAAAGGGCTTTGCGAGTAGTAGGATGTAGTCCGGAGAACAGAATGCATTGTGTCATAGTTTACAGCTTGACTGCGATATTTGCACCTTTCAGTCCGACACATCCAACTTCAGCCTTTCTTCTTCGATCCATTTTCCTTAGTCATTCTGCACTGTTCCAGCCTGTTATCCTGGATCACCACACGGAGGTGGAGAAGGGTCTTGGCAGCTCTGGATTGCTGACCCTGATACTAGCAGTCAGCTTTGGGGCGCTGACCGCTACAGCTCAGCACCTTGATCCCAAAACCAAACTAATAATGATTATACTATTCAACTTACCACGTTTGCTTGCATAGCAACTTTAGCAAATCCTACTCTGTTGTTCCACATCATCGTGTAGTTTTCATCGCTAAACAGTGCTTCCCTTACCCCGCCTGGTTAAGAGGACACAAATGATTCTGTACTGTTATAGATGTAAAACACGATATAATAACTAATGACTAGCAGACACATGCAGAATATCTGCCAACCAGTTCAACTGTACAATATGGAAGAAACAACAGCAGATTAACAATTAAAGGTTCTTCTTTCTTCTTTTACCCATCCCCATGGCACTCTTTCTCTGCTCTCCAACCCATCTGTCCATTCCACCCCCTTCCCCTCCCCCACCAACCCACCAGACTAATGTCTGGTCAGGCACAACATACTGATCAGACATTTTAGTCAGTGTCAGGCAAAATATACTGGCCAAGACCTTCACCTCGGCTTCCTTGCAGCCCTCCCTGGAAATAGGCTGTTTTCACGGCAGCCTGGTTAACAAGGTGAGGGATTGACGTGATCCCCATAGTAGTGAGTAACACGCAGATGAAGCCAAGCATAGCACAACCGCCTGGAGGATTACAGTCCACCTTCATCAGCACGCTCGGGATGTGAGGAGAGCTATCGCAACCCAGCACTTAACGTCCTTTTCAGAGTGCACAAAAGAGTAAACCTACTCATTGTGGGCATTTGAAACAACAACGCCATAAGATGGAATGTATTGATAAAAGTTTGAATCAGACTTTGAACAAAAAAATGAAAAGAACAAAAATCATGGGAGAGTGTTCAGATTTCAACCAAAGATCTCTAGTCCTTTAGGTGAGGATCACATCCATAGACTACTGTGCCATTTCTTTTTCTTCTTCGTACAGTCAGATGTCGACCTGAATTTGTTCAGAGAAAGCAGTGGTCATCCTGAGACTTTCAACACTTCCATAAAGCTTGTCTAGTGTTGGCACTGGTGATGGTCACATTTGCTTTCTCCGGTCCTCGTGTGTCAAGCAATTTTGCAGCAGATGTTAAGGGGTAATTTTTCCAGTACCACAGGTGCACTCGTCAGTAGCAATTGTGCCATTTAAAAATAAAGTTTTGAAAAGGAAGTATTTAGTGCTGGTTTGTTATTACTTCGCAGACAGACAGAAACATGTTTGGTTTCTTACAAAAATTAACTCGCTTTACTGAGTACAAAAATAAACTTGCTCTACAACTATGTAAATTTGGTGGTGCTTACAGCTGGAAATTAAACAAACCATAGCTATTTCCCGATGTCAACTATTTATATACTTATTTATCGTATGCTGATGTTATTCAAAAATGATGGCATAATAGAATGGAATGTATTGATCGAATTTATAACAAAAAATGAGAAGGGAAATTAAAAAATTGGGCTGATCCAGGATTTGAGCCCATGACGTCATATGTATGATTCATACACTAACAACATGATTCGATCAGCCAATCAAATCACCTCTGCAAACTCTGGATGTGCAGATGGAAAAACAAGATTTAATTATTTTACTTAACGTCTTTATTCTGGTTTGGCACCATTTTCTGACTTCGCACTCAACACATACTTCTTCTTCTTCTTCTTCTTCGTAGGCTGTCAGACGTCAACCTTTATTTTTTCAAAAAAAGCAGCGGTCATCCTGAGGCTGTCGACACTGCCATAGAGCTTGTCTAGTGTTGCCACTGGTGATGGCCACATCTGCTTTCTCTGATCCTCGTATGACGGGCAGTTTTGCACCAAATGTTCAGCGGTCATTTTCCCTGTACCGCACGAGCATTCTTCAGTGCCACCTATCTTCAATTTGTTGAATAGGTGGTACCTCAGTCTATTGTGGTCAGTGCAAAGTCTGAAGACCACGACCTGCTCTCTTCTGTTCAACTGGTAATAGGCATAGTTTTGTGTGTAGCCAGTATGTTCTGTTTCCCATTTGGTCATGTATCTAGGTCTAATAAGCCTTTTTGACTCTTCGTATGTCATACTAGTATCTGGTTGTGGTAGTCTTGCACCTTCTTTTGCCAGTCTGTCTGCCTTCTCGTTGCCTTGGATGTTACAGTAAGATGGAACCCACTGTACCACTACTCTTTTTGGTGCGGACTGCTGACATAGTTGACAGAGTACTGCTCTTAAATCATTAAGTTCAGTATTTTTCTGGCTTTTTAGTGCTGTGACTACGGCCAGGGCATCTGTAAGCAGGACAATATGGCTTTCATTTCTTTTGCATGTCACCATTTCTTCTACTGCAGCCCTCAGTGCCTCTGCCTCCGCTCTGAAATTGCTTGAGTATTTTCCAGTTGCCACTGATAGTGTTATTTTTCTACCATTTGGTAGGCTCAGGAATACCCCTGCCCCTCCGTTCTGTGTTGTGTTTGTTACAGAGCCGTCGGTGTATGCATGGGTCCAGTCCATGCTTGGGTAGTTTTTCGTTATGTACCTCAGGGTTATGTCTCTTCTTTCTTTTTCAGTCTGGTTGTTCTTTTTTCCAATACCTGGTATATTTTCTACCACCTCTGGAAATATATGCTGCCTCCAGGTAGGTTTGCGTACAGTAGGGATGGGCTTTGGTGTTGTTAATGCATTCATAGGGTCTTCGTTCATCTTTGCTTTGGCTATTTCTGCAAAGTTTCTCCGCTTTAGTTTCCCATTTCCAAAATTATTTAGTCTCTTATGCATTGGATGGTCAGTCAGTCTTCTGAGTTTTTCTGCTTGCTGCTGGGCTTTGCAGTCTCTTCTGTCGGTCATGGATTGCAGGTTTGTAATCTTTTCCAGTTCTACAATTGGCGTTGACTTCATGCCTCCTGTTATAACTCTCATGGCTTAGTTTTGGAGTTTGCTAATTTTGTCAAAGTTCGCCTTTGCTGCTGTTGTTCATGCCGCAATGCCATACTCGAGAACTGGTCTCACTCTTCCAGTGTACAGTTTCTTTAGTATACTTTCGTCTGCTCCCCAGCTTGTGCCAGCAAGTTTCCTCATGATTGCCATTCTTTCTCTGACTCTCATTCGGTTTCTCTCGATCTGACTTTTCCATGTCATGCGCCGATCAAATATGACTACCAGGTAGTTTGGGTTGTCGTTTGGCCGCAGATATTTGCGGTTAAGACTTATTTTGGTGTTTTGGGGTTTGTTTGAAAGCGAGAATATTGTACATGTTTATTCCTCATTTATTTTGACCAGCCATGAGTTCGCCCACTCCTCCAGCGATGTTAGGGCCTGCTGCATCCGATTACTTGCTATGGTGAGATTCTTTTCAGAGGTCCACATAGCCAGATTGTCTGCAAACATGGAGCTGTGGACTCTTCTTGGTATATTCTCTGCGATGTTATTTATATACACCAGGAAGAGTGTGGGTGACAGTACTCCTCCTTGGGGTACTCCCTTCTCAAGTGTCACCTTTTTGCTCATCTGCCCTTGTACTTGAACTCTGGCTGTTCGGTTTTTGAGGTAGTGGCTGATCCATCTGCACATTTTCCCACAAACTTCACTTCTTCTTAGCTTGACTCTAAGTCCCTCTTTCCAGACCTTGTCAAATGCCTTTTCTAAATCCACCCAAACCACTACTGCACTCAACACATACAACTTAACAGCCACTTGAACAGAATCCAACCAGAACATACTCCAGAGTGCCGGCTGTGCACACATCCCTATAAAACTGATGAACATCATCTTTTTGAATGTCCGGCTCTTGCCAGTGTTAGGAAAGAACTTCTTCTTCCAAGGCCAGACAAATGGAACACTTTGTACGGAACTAAACAACAGCTTACAAACTCCTGCAGATACCACTATATGGCATTGGGCCAAAGGGCAGGAGTCCATAGGCCGCTGAATCAATAACCAACCAACCAACCAACCAACCATACTAGTTTAGAAGACTCTGCGTACAGCCAGTTTCATTTACATTTCCTTGCTCTAAAAGCAATGTGCATCCAATTTATCTATTCTTAAATGCATTAATTGTCCTTGCCTCCACTACTTCCTGTGACAATGCATTCCAAACATTCACCACTCTCTGACTAAAAAAAATTTCCTAATATCTAATCTGTACCTTTCTTTAATTAATTTGAAGCTATGCCCTCTTGTTCTTGTAAGTGATTGTATTTTGAAAAACTTGTTATAGTCTAATTTATCCTTTGATTATCTTATAAACCTGTATTAATTCACCTCAAATTCTTTTCTTTTCTAGACACTGTAGGCCGGTTTTTCTGAGTCTTTCCTCATAATTGTAATTCTGGAATCTCACTATCAGCTTTGCCGCTTTTTTTTTATCATATCTAACATTGCATTTGCCTTTTCACATCTACCTTGACTTACTCACTTTAACTTTATAATCTATAGACCCCTATATATAGCCTATATATATATATATATATATTTATAACCCCTAGATTCCTTTCCTTTTCTATCATTCTAATATCGTTCTGGCCCAATATGTAATTATGTTCCATATTGGATCTACCCATGTGGATGACTATACATTTAGCTTGAAGTACTGCTTGGTGTTTCTGAGGGTTCAAAATCACCATTCTCCATCCTAATTACACCAGCTGTTTTTGTTGTTCTTGCTGTGTTCATTGCCAGAAGCCAGTTCTCCCTTATTACATTATTACATATTATATCATTCTTCGTCTTATTCGCTCGCTCTTAAATAATTGCATCTATTTCCCTCATAAATTCGGCCATCCGAATCAGGTTTCTCTCATCACCATACAGTTTATCAAGCAATATGGCTTATTCCCCTTTGAACACATTTCTGTGTGCCCAACTTTTAATTTGTTGAACAGCTGATTTTTCATTCTGCAATGACCTGTTTACCATCGGAAAATTGTAATTTGATCTTTTCTTATCAAGGAGTAGTATGCTCCTGCTATATCTGATTCTAGATGTTTTCTGTGCAATTTGTATTTGAAATAAATTTTTATCAGTCTTTAATTCTTCATATGTATCCAGTCCTCAGTTTGAGTTTGTCTTCCTCCCTCATTGATTAGTCTATCTTTACACATGTGAGCCTCACAGTATAAAAACTATTGGCCTGATTGCTTACTTTAACCAGTGACAAAAGAAATAAAATTAGATATTTACTACAAAATTAAGGGCTCA
Source organism: Ariolimax columbianus (assembly GCA_036924085.1). Taxonomy (NCBI): domain Eukaryota; kingdom Metazoa; phylum Mollusca; class Gastropoda; order Stylommatophora; family Arionidae; genus Ariolimax; species Ariolimax columbianus. Next base: position 72,397,193 of record JAVGWX010000008.1, on the reverse strand, counting down.
TCATGTCATGTGTCCAATTATGTTGGTCTACATAGTCAGAAGGTGCTCCATGTGCAATATATATGGTGGCTATTATTTTCAATCCTTGCCTCTATAGTGCTTCTTTAACAACATCAATCCATCATTTCTTGTTCTTCTTCTTTCTATGAAGCTCTGCTGTCTGGTTTTATAGGATTGTACCATAGGTTGAATCAGAAGCATTCAAATAAAAGCTGATAATAGCAAAATGAATGACAACACTTTTCAATGCTTAGTTGTTGTTTGCAAATCGCCACAAGGAGTAGGTAACTCTTTTGTGCGCCCTGAAAAGGATGTTAAGTGATGGGTTGCAGTAGCTTTCCTCACATCTCGAGCGTGCTGATGAAGGTGGACTGAGGTCCTCAAAGCAGTTGTGCTATGCTTAGCTTCATCTGCTGGGCATTCACTACTATGGGGATCAAGTCAATCCCTTACCTCATTAGCCAGGCTGCCATGCAAAAAAAGCCAGTTTCTAGGGATTGCTACTAGGAAGTCGAGGTGAGGGTCTTGGCCAGTATGTTTTGTCTGACCCTGACTAACATGTCTGATCAGTATATTTTGCCTTAATGCTTAGTTAACTACTCCATTTAAAAGAAATATAATAGACTACCATAATGTATAGGATCAAAATAACGTAAGAAAAATCTATAACTTGTCTTTTGCAGGATGGTTTTGAATAACCAAATTTGAATAAAGGAGGCCAAAACAATACATTCATAAGTCGAAAGCACTGTGTTGTAAAAAAATAATAAAAATACAGTTAAACAACTGTTAATGATAATGTCGCCCCGATGATGATCTGCATACAATAAACAAATTTTATGTAATCAATGGCAGAGATAATTATGTGCCAGTATACATTAACAACAAAAAGGTCTTCATCGGGGACTGAGGACAATTCAATGAGAATATCTAACTAATCTAAGTGAGTAATGTGTTAATAAATAGATAATTAAGCTCAGCTGAACACTAGTATGCTTTAGGAGAATGCCTAACAAAGACAATAAGCTGACAGATTCTTTTCTATAAACCTTAAATTTTGATCTTGAATATGGACTTTATCATAACAACAACTAGTGACCTGGTGATATTGCCAACAAGTGTTGATTTCTTAAGACATCAATGCAACTGGATACTGTTCCTGGTGCAACATGAAAGACCTCCATCAAAGTCTGCCATCCTGTAAAGAGATAATTTTGTGAACAATTCTGAAAGACTAAATGACGCATCAAATGAACAATTCTACTTAACAAACTTGCCTATTTCTACTTTCCAATGTGAAGACACTGGAGAACCTTATTAGGAAGGAAAGAATATGCCTGCTAAAGACTACAAAGAATGGCATTAAAGGTGACTGAGGAAGACTGTGAAATATGCTGGCAATCTTATCATGTAAAATAAAGTGCAACATAAACCATCATGCAAGAATATATCTTCTTCTTTGTTCGCTCTCAATCTCCCTCTACCAAGCCCTAAATAAAGCTTTGCCAGTAGCGGAATGTAGTCCAGAGAACGGAATGTGTTGTGTCGTGGTTTACAGCTTGACTGCGATATTTGCACCTTTCGGCAGTCAAGCTGTAACTTTAATATATAAACTCTTTGATTCATGTTTCCTGCATGCAGGTGAATTTTAGAAGTAATCCTATGCTCCTATTAGAGCAATAAAGAAAGGAGGATGATGATGTTGTTGTTGAATGAAAGAGAGTTATTGTACATCAGAGTAAGCTAAACAAGCAATAATAACCATTGTACATCAGAGCAAGCTTTACAGGCAACAATAATCATTGTACATCAGAGTAAGCTAAACAGGCAATAATAATCACTTACATCAGAGTAAGCTAAACAGTCAATAATAATCACTTACATCAGGGTAAGCTAAATTGGCAATAATAATCACTTACATCAGAGTAAGCTAAATGGGCAATAATCAATATGATTACAAAAAAACTAATATATTACAAAATGTGTACAAATGTATAAGTATATATGTATTTACAGTATGTACATACTTACACACAAATATATAGCTATACACGCAACTATGAGTGTAAACACTAACATATACATATACACATACATATATAGAGACATCCATATATACATAAACATATACAAACAAAAGACATATATGCACATACAGACACGCTTACATAAACAAGGATTCAAAAATGAATTGACAAACATGATCAAATGGAGAGATAGAAAGGGAGAAGGAAATGAAAAGGAAAACAGCAAGAGGGTAAAAGAGATGAATGTATTAAAACTATAAGGTTTAAGGCTTCCCATAAGGAAGCTAAAACAATTCTCAAGCTCAAATCGGTGTTGATTATCAATAGAGCAAGTGACAATGCCAGTGACCCAGATATAAACCTTTCCTGGGATCAAGATGCTGAGCAGCGCATGAGCTGCAGTGGTTAGCGACTCATAGCTGACTGCTAATGTCAGGGGCAGTGAACCAGAGCTGCCAAGACCCTTCTACACCTCCACACGGTGATCCTGGATAACAGGCTGCAGCAGGGCAGACTGGCTAAGGAGAAGGGATCAAAGAGGGAATGCTAACCCGGTACTAAAAAAATTCTTGCTGAAGTTGGATGTGTTGGACCGAAAGGTGCAAATATCGCAGTCAAGCTGTAAACTACGACACAACGCATTCCGTTCTCTGGACTACATTCTGCTACTTAAGCCCTTTCAGTGTTTGGTAGTGGGAGATTGAGAATGAACCAAGCCAATGCAAGCCAACCTTTCCTGATGTCCAGGACAACTGAAATGTTTGTCGACAGTAGGGCTGGAGATATTAGAAATATCATTGAGGTGTTGGTAGAAAGAGCACAGAGCTCAAAGCCAGTCTCTCCAATGTATATCATTTTGCAGTAGTAGTATATAATAGCGTAGATTAAGTTAAGTGATGTGCAGGTGAAACCCTCTTTAATCTGAAACACTGCTTTGTGAAGGACATGAACATGCCTGGATGAAATAGCAACATGCAGCACAACTACTCGTGTTATTGCAGGGTAGCATGCCACGGTGGTCCATGAAATAAGTGTTGATTCGACTTCTGGTCCTGGTAGAATAACTGACTCCTACCTGTTTATGTTATTATCGACTTTTCACCTCAGTAACTCCACGGTACTTGATTTATTTGTATGTACTGAGGTATGCTATTCTTAAGGTCATCTGCTTGTGTACACCAGATCTTCTTCTTCAATTCACTCCTTACGAAGTGTAGGGTCACCACTGTAGAAGGCTCCATCAATCAAAACTTTCTCAGCTCCCTGTGGAGCATAGGTCTTCAACAAATACACACCAAGTCATTGAATGTTGACCAGCCGATACCTGATGAAGTTTTTGTGGATTAAAGTTTCTACAGGATAGTGTAGCAGGCCACATGCCCAACCCTTCTTAGTCACCTCTTACAACATGTCTGACAAGTTACAGTGTTACTATTCTCTGCTCTGATTTTGTTTCCTGGTAACACTTGAGTGAGAAAGCTCCTTATAAGAAGCACTTTTTGTGCTTTTGCAGTGGTGGTTTCTGCAACAACTTATTTTACATAATGAAGTTGTTAGCCCCAATTCCAACCATCTTTAGTACTCTTTTGTTACATGCATGTATGGAGGTCCTAGTCTTTTCTCCCCTGTCATACAACCTGGCATCCATGTGGGGAATAACAAGATCAGCTTCTGGTCTTCTTTTTCTTACATTTCTTGCTCTTCAATTTTTACGTCAGATAAGTTCCTGTGATTAACTCGACCATTGTTTGGAGCTTCTCTTTAGTTCCATTCAAGTTTTTTTAGTGCACTGTTGAGTCACTTGAACAGTGAATTCACTGTTGAGTCATTTGGACAGTGGGATCAAGATGCTGAGCAGCGCATGAGCTGCAGTGGTCAGTGACCCACAGCTGCCAAGACCCTTCTATACCTCTACATGGTGATCCTGGATAACAGGCTGCAGCAGGGCAGACTGGCTAAGGAGAAGGGATCGAAGAGGGAATGCTAACCTTGTATTAAAAAAATGCTTACTGAAGTCGGATGTGTTGGACCGAAAGGTGCAAATATCGCAGGCAAGCTGTAAACTACGACACAACGCATTTCGTTCTCTGGACTACATTCTGCTTCTTTAGCACTTTTAAGGTTTAGTAGTGGGAGATAGAGATCGAATGAAGCCAAGCCATTTGGGCAGTGAGTTCACTGTAGAGCCATTTGAGCAGTGAGTTCACTGTTGAGTCACTTGGGCAGTGAGTTCACTGTTGAGCCATTTGGGCAGTGAGTTCACTGTTGAGCCATTTGGGCAGTGAGTTCATTGTTGAGCCACTTGGGTAGTGAGTTCACTGTTGAGCCATTTGGGCAGTGAGTTCACTGTTGAACCATTTGGGCAGTGAGTTCACTGTTGAGCCACTTGGGTAGTGAGTTCACTGTTGAGCCATTTGGGCAGTGACGTCACTGTTGAGCCATTTGGGCAGTGAGTTCACTGTTGAGCCACTTGGGCAGTGAGTTCACTGTTGAGCCATTTGGGCAGTGAGGTTACTGTTGAGCCATGTGGGCAGTGAGTTCACTGTTGAGTCACTTGGGGAGTGAGTTCACTGTTGAGCCATTTTGGCAGTGAGTTCACTGTTGAGCCACTTGGGCAGTGAGTTCACTGTTGAGTCTTGCAAATCATACTTTGCAGTTTGTTTGCTGAGTCTGCATGTACACAGTGGTGAAGCACATGTATTTATTAAGTCTGTTATGCCCTGTACTGAAGCAAAGAATGGTGATCTTTCCATGCCAGTCAAGAATGTGGTAGTCATTATTGGGTTTGTGCTGGTCTCTTCAACAACCTAGATAGCTCTCTTTTTATCAAAGTATGTGATTTCACTGTCTTCCTGTTCATATTCTACTCACATTTGTGCAAGACCTTCATCAGCCTTTTTATTCCTGGGTCGCTGTAGTCAAGAGGTTAAGACACTCGCCTCTCACAGAGATGAACAGAAATTGTGGGCGATCGAATACCGCAAGTTTCAATCGACCGCTGGTCTCACGAGAGGTAAGACCAGAGTGACTGTATCCCAAGTTACCTCAAGTGGTCTCGACCAATAGTCTTGCCACTGATCCAAGGTAACTCGGGACAAGAGTGAGACTGATGACCATCGCATATTCTTCCTCACTATAATCCTCATACAGCGCACATCACATTATTAAGACAAAACTGTCTGATGTTGTGGCCATCACAGCATCGCGATGGGCAATAACTTTTATTCCTGGGTCCATCAAGTATGGTTGTGACAGCTACATTAGTTAATTCTTCAGATGTGGAAGTTTACCATTATTGGAGGCTTGCAGTACAGATAATGTATCTGTGAAGATGACTACCAGGCAACAATTGGAAATGTTGTTGTGTATTATATTAGCAGCTTGTAAAGAGCTCAGCTGTATAGTTGGAACAGAATTTACCATCGTGAATGCTCCTTGTCTCACAAGTTTTCAGGATTTTAGACAAAGATAGAGATGCCTCTATTCTTTAGAGCATTTGTTGCTGATCCATCTGTATAGACAAGTATATATGATTGTTTTTGACAGTTTTTTTCTTCCTTCATATTAAGTGTAGCAGTTCGCTTTTGCAGGTAATAATACTTGTACCTGGTTGTAAGACTACTGATTGGTGTAGTTCCTAGAGAAATCAAATATATCTCCACATCTGTGGCTGTTCAGTTCAAGGTAAATATAACAGCATGTTATTTTCAATCCCACATCATTTATTTTTAATACAAATAAAACAATAAAAAAACCAGTAAATTACTTTTTCTAAACTGCAATTGATCTTACCTGGAATGTGAAACAGGAATTTGTCTCCTACCATGTGAATGTGTCTGCACTTTTCCAGGAGGACTGCAGTCACAACATAGTAAAAGTCCACTGGTATAACACCATGGTAGTATATGATAAGTGCAGGACCGTTGTTGGGAATGTTTTCTAAGCCTTCAACCTCATAACCTAAATCCACACAATGATAACAATAGTTGTGAGAATCATTAAGGAAAAGATGGGATAGAACAGGGTTATTAACTGCTTTTCCCAATGGGATGAGGTATTCAAATAATGGGAGTATAGGATTCAATTTATGAACATCTATGTATTTGTGAACTGCTGTTTATCTAAAAACACTGTAAACCCAGTATTTATTCGAGCACAACAAATGTAGCCTAAACTCATCTCAGCCTTTTGCCTTGGACTTCCATGCCAGACCAAGGTCTTGTCTCAGGCCATCCCTTTATCTCATTGGTGGACGTCTGGAGGACGATTAAAGGTGTAAGGCCATCAACACGCCCTTTTATGTGTCCATCTAGTGTTAGACAAGTGTACCACATGGCCAGCTCACCTGTACCTTCTTATCAACAGCGTGTCTATGGCATCATTGAAGCAAGTCTGACTCATGATGACAGTGTTGATGATATGGTCTCATATTGAGATTGACAATGTTCTACACTCAATCACACATTGAGCAACTCAGAACCATTCTATGTCAAAAATTCACAGGTTCCCCATCTTGCAGCCATATTCCAATGCCGGAATGACCATGCTGTTGAAGGTGTGAGCTCTTGTTTCAGTGCTTTCCATTTTTCATCTGCTGAAGTATGGAAATGATGTAATTGAGCTGAACCATTCTGCAGCTATTCTTCGTGCAATCTCTCAATGTATTTCTTGGGCATTTGTAATTTCTTGGGCCAGGTAAATGTGTGAAGTCACATTTTTTATGGGATCAATTGCAAACCACATTTCTTTATGATGGCAGAAAGTGTTCCACATGTGTTTGGTTTTTTGTATATTTACCTCACGGTAGAAAAGGAGGGACTAAGTAAGTAAGTAAGTAAGTATATTTATTTGTAAGTCAACTGCCATGTTTGCTTTGTTGAGCCCATTTAGGCACTGTTCAGCTTCCTTGATGCTGAGAATGACGTTATCAGCAAATCATAGTTGGTAAAGCATTTCTCCATCTATGTTTATGCCCTTATTATCCCTATTTAGTGTTGTTTCCTCAGGGGCTGTCGCAAAAACTTTGGAAAAGATTGTATCACCCTGTCGTACGTCACGTTGAATTTATATGTTAACTGGCAAGTGAAAAATAGTAGTAATAGTAGAACAACCCTTGTTTGAATCTTCTATCAGACATGCAAATTTTTTCTCAATGCCTTGATTTCTTATGGAATTTATAATTGCAGCCACTTCAATGCTATTGACGGCTTATTACGAACACTAGACATAAGGTTTGACCTTCATTTAGACAATTGTTGAATGGTTTCATCATCTCGTTTCCCCTTCTGCTGGGGATTTTCTTGTTTTTAAATGTTTTATCACATGTTATCATATCTGACATCACGATCTCAGACATTACTTTCTAATTAAATTCAAAGCATATTTTACAATAAATTCATCATTAGAGTGCACACATACATTCTCCAACAAATTTCTAAACAAATGATTCGGTGTACATACATTTGAACTAATTACATATGAAATTTGAAATAATTACCAGTGCCCTTCTTTGATGCACCCTTTAATTCAAGAGATGTAGGTAAACTTTGAACTGCTTCACACTCTTCCATACACCAGCTGCAACAAAACTCTTATCTGCTACATGATATTTAAAAGCCAAAACTTTTCAATAATATAGATTTTCATGGACCTCATGGAGTAAGTCTCATCAGGGGAATTGTAGAGGTGAGAGGTGATTTCCACAATTGTTTTCTCTCTGGTTCATTCCTCTTCTTCTTCTTCATTTGTTCATATCTCCCACTACCAAACCCTGAAAGGGCGTAAGTAGCAGAATGTAGTCCAGAGAACGGAATGCGTTGTGTCGTAGTTTACAGCTTAGCTGCGATATTTGCACCTTTTGGTCCAACACATCCAACTTCAGCAAGCATTTTTTTAGTACCGGATTAGCATTCCCTCTTCGATCCCTTCTCCTTAGCCAGTCTGCCCTGCTGCAGTCTGTTATCCACGATCACCGCATGGAGGTGTAGAAGGGTCTTGGCAGCAAGTTCGCTGGCCCTGACGCTAGCAGTCAGCTATGGGTCGCTGACCACTGCAGCTTATGCGCTGCTCAGCATCTTGATCCCCTCTGGTTCATTCAATAATGGAAAAATCTGGGTTGTGTAACCACTAAGATCACTACAAAGGGAAGTATCAGGGCAAAAATGTTAATAAACCCTGCACTATATTCATGTTACAGCGTATCAGATATCTGATGATAATACCCAATAGAAGTTTTTGAAGGGCATAATACTGGACCAGTTCTGGTCCCCGTAGTAGTAGAGGTAAAGTGAAGAATAGTAGATATATAATAATGTTAATCTTGATGTCCACCAGGGTAAAATTATACAAGTAAGAAGTCCGTAATTTTTGTTGACTTGGATTAATGGTTAAACACAAAACAACAGACAGGCAGGGACAGCTTAATGAACTTAGATTAGCACATATTATGACACAACATGTGTATGGGAAGGTTATTATGTCACATTGTTACATTATAAAATATCATTGCATCATATTCTTATACTAGAAGAGACAAAAATCTATGTCATCATATACTTTAATTAGAATATGTTAATTCACCATTGTATTGTATTACAATAGATTACTATGAGTGGACAAAAAACAAATATCAACTCTCTCTTAACAGTGCTTGAATTGAACGTTAATCTAGGCAGATTGATGAAAGATTACAGTGTGCAAAGTGAGATGCTAAAAAAAAGCGGTCAGCATCACCAAAAAAGACAGAGTGAACAATGATCTAATTCAATAGAAAGTGGGAACAACGACATACATGCATATATAGAAATGTAGAGTCATGGTTTGGATATACGACATGCTTACCCACTGCACAAGACTATAACACCAGTTAATAGGGCTTCAGAGCAAGTTTAAGATCAAGAAAATGATGGATGTGTCAAATAAACAATGTAGAGACATGAATTGAAAATAGCAACGACCACACATGTTGCAAATGAAAGAAGATTGCATCTGCCTATGCTCTGTACTAAACAGTTCACTTCCAGGTCAGGTGCAACATACTAACCAAGATCCAGCACACATTCATGCCTTTCACGTGGAAACAAGTTGTATTACGACAGCCTGGCCAATGATGTGATAATAATCACTGTAATCTCCATTGCACTAAAGTCAAGAGAGCCCAGGCTCACTGTTTTTCTTCTGTACACCTCAGGATATAAGAAGAATCACTGCAACCTGCTACTAGGGAGTAAATTAGTCAAGTGTGAAGAACTTAGTTCAAAGATCTTCAGAGAAAAATAACAACCGTCCAATTATAGCTAATGATGAGATAATTACATGTATTCTTACACTAGCAAATATTACCATGCCATATTCTTGCTTGAGCCCACCAAATAGTCCCCAACGTTTTGAGTGCGCCATCCCAGAAGTCATGATCATATGCAGCTTTTAGCTTCATACGATGTTTGTAGATGAAAAGTCCTAATGAAGTCATGTAGAGAAACAGCAAAATAAAACCAGGCAGCAGGAAGGTAATTAGGATAGGGTATACAACCCACAGCAGCCATGATATATAATTGATATCAATGGTTTGCAAGTAAACAACTACTGAAGAAATTGCTTCCATGTAATCCACTTGCTTCTGAGGGTTTTGGCTACTGGCCACCCTATCTTTGGGTTGCTACTCTTTGGCATCAGTATGCTCAGAAGCTGTTTCCTTATTTGTTTCCTTAAAAACAAGGTTTGATCCTATGTACCTGTTGATGACAAATAATATGAGAAAAAAAATTTAGTAATTCTACATAAGATGAAGGTATTTTCATTTAATACTTTTGAATACAAAAAATTTAAATCCTGAAAATAATAGGAATTTTGGGGGAGCAAGTAGCAACAGGTTACATGTTTGTTTGACAATTCACACTTCACCAAAACTAGATATATTTTTGTGTAAATGCCATACAGAAATATGTGACCTTCTAGGGATATAAACATGCTGGAAAGAATACAAAAAAGAGCGACAAAGCTGATAGTGGGATTCCAGAATTACAGTTATGAGGAAAGACTCAGAAAAACCGGCCTACAGTGTCTAGAAGAGAAAATTCGTGGTGACTTAAAACAGGTTTATAAGATGATCAGAGGAATGGATAAATTAGACTATAACAAGTTTTTTTTAAATATAGCCACCCACAATAACAAGAGGGCATAGCTACAAATTAACTAAAGAGAGGTCCAGAATAGATATTAGGAAATAGGTTTTAGTCAGAGAGTGGTGAATGCTTGGAATGCATTGCCAGAGGAGGTAGTAGAGGCAGGGACAGTTAATGCATTTAAGAATAAATTGGATGCGCATAGCTTTTAGAGCAAGGTGATGTAAATGAAACTAGTTGTATACAGACTCTGCAGGGTCTTCTAAACCAGTATGAAGACGTTAAGTTAAGTCCAAATAGAAGAAACAGCAGAAAGCGGCTCGAGGCTTTATGTTCAAAAGGACTACAAAAAGGGGTAAGTAGGAGATTCTGTCAATACTTTCAATCCTACTAGTATACTGTTAAATTTACCGCTCAAAATGTCACTTCTCTGCCAACTTTTTGGAACTAAATGTCAGCATTAACACCATTTGTTTCTCTAAACCAGTTCATGCCTTTGTCCATTGTAGATGTGTCCTGTTGGGATAAAAATAGTAACTTTTTTTTTTTAGACATTTAGTCTTTAGTACTCTCACATGTTTCGACTTCATGCTAAGTAGAATTATTGCAATTTACAATTATTGCCATTGCTGTCTTGGGAAAGACTTTTGGCATAAACACCTAAGAAAAAAGTAAGGAGCTGGAATACCTTGGGTAGTATAGTGGTTTCATCACTATTCTGCCAACTCCTTCAACATCACTGAGATCAATGAAGGATGTATTGTTTGATGTAGTTTTCTAGCATCACTTAGCTACGTTGAAAGGGAAAGGACCAGCTGCTTGCTCTCTATAGAAAGATGCCCAAGCTTGTACCATGGAGAAGCCTTCCAGCTTCGACACAGCACATGCAGCAGCAGCTACTAATTATAAGAAATTAAATATTAAATTGGGATATTGTACCATTTGTACCATGCTGACTGGTTGTCTGATAACCTGCATAATATAAGTGATGACAAGAAAACAGGCATTATCAACTCAAGAAAGACATTGCAGCTCTTCAAGAAACTAGCTTAGCAGACTCAAGATAAATGAGTGAGAAAGATTACAAGTTCTATTGCCAAGGAAAAGACCCTAGCAAAAACAGAGAGTATGGAGTAGGCTTTGCAGTGAAAAAAGTCTTTAATACATATGATTGAACCAGGTGAAAATGATTCAGAGTACCTGATTACACTCTGCTTCCATACCATCATAGGTCCACCACCCTTGCCAACGCATATTCTTCTACTTTATGCTCTTTTAAAAATCAGTTGCTTATCACAAGCGATAAAAGTCATAGCATCAGGATTAAAGGAATTGTTTAAGGTCTGACACTTTGACTTAAACTTTAATTAAATTTTAAAGTAAGGAGAAAAAGTGAGGAGAAATTGCACTATCATCAACTACACCATCTCGTCATGAGCTATCTTGGTCCAGTAGCAAGACATGTTAGTTGAGAAGATTGGAAATAGCACAAGATGCAGATTTAGTTTTTCTCGTGTTCACTCCTGGCCATCCATCTTGGGTAAGATTTTAGTTAATTTCGGGATGCTGTTGCCCAGACAGCAGCTGACAATGAATTTTCAACCATCAGGGGTTCTTTTCCATGCCAGCTTGTACATGGAACCTCAGAGTTTATCGTCTGTCTCCAATAGGACTAGACATGATCACCTCATTTGAGACCAGGAGTTTCTTGAAATGTAGGGCTAAGATGCAGCAGTGCATGAGCTGACAATAGCTAACGACTCATCACTGGCTGCTTACATCAGTGTCAGCGAACCATAATTGACCCAATTCCGCCTACCCGTGGCAACTCTGGAAATAGGCTACACTCGTTGCGTGTATAGTCTGGCCAAGGAATAAGAATCGCAGTGGGAAGGCAAACCCAGTACTCAAATAAGCCAGCTAAATTTGCATGAGTCAGCTCAAAAGAAGCAGATATCGCCGCCTTGCTGTAAACTACAACACAATGCTACATCATTCTTTTCAGGACAAACATCAATGAAGAGGAAGAAGCTTAAAACGTGTGGAATTTAAACACCCCTATTTCTTGCTTTCGTTCGTCCATTTCTTGAGAGGAAAGCACCTTCCCTTTTTGCTCCAAACTTGAAGTCAAAGATGTTTTACAACAATTTATCATCACTAGCTAGAAGAAGAGATAATTGAGAATATCATGTTCTACTAGAGACCTCAATGGTAGAGTTCGCAATGATCACAACTCATGGCCTTTGTGTCTTGGCAAAATTAATTAAAATGGTCAACAGCTCTTGGAGTTCTGTGTTTCCCATGAACTCTGTGTGACTAACTCCTTATTTTCAGACCAAACCCCAACATAAGATATCATGGATGCACCTATGATCCAAGCACTGGCAACAGCAGGGTCTGATTTTTGTCAGAAATTATATTCTCAAGTCTGTGCTCCTCATGCGTTCCTCTCATTATAGACTGCAGTACAGATCATTCGCTAGTTCACTGTAAAAGCCCATTACAGCCATGAAAGTTTCATCACACCAGACACAATGGTAAGCCACTCATCAATGTAAGTAGAATGTCAGTCCCTGAACTGATCAAGAGTTTAACAAAGATACCAATAGCCTCAGGCTAACAACTGATTTCTTAAACTATATTCCAGTTGACATCTGAAAGCGTATCAAGAAGAAGACATAGCCCAACTGTTACAGAGATCTGGGAATATCCTTGAAACACCATTCATAGCACTTCACTTGCTTTCTTTAGAAGAAGAACTGTGAAATCAAATGACTTGACAACTAAACTTGCTTTGCAATGAAATTTATTTTCATTTTTAGTGCATAACTGGCTGTATTTTTTTTATTGGTTTATTTTATTCTCATTGTTACCATCATCTGCTTACTTTTTTTTCTTCTTTACAATATCTTTCTTGTCCAAATTCTCCTCTGTTGCCTACAGTTTTCCCTACTTAAATCATGTGTTCCTATATTTGTTTTACAATTAATGTATTTTTTTATCATCCTCTTGTACTGGCAAAGAAATGCAACTGGTTCTGGATTGCGCTAGAGAAACACCAATTATAAAGATTAGGTACATGCTAGAACTTCTGTCTGTGACATTCAGACATGAATTGAGAAACCGAATGAAAGCCAGAGAAAGAATGGCAATCATGAGGAAACTTGCTGGCACAAGCTGGGGAGCAGACAAAGGCATACTAAAGAAACTGTACACTGGAAGAGTGAGACCAGTTCTCGAGTATGGCATTGCGACATGGACAACAGCAGCGAAGGCGAACTTCGATAAAGTTAGCAAACTTCAAAACCAAGCCATGAGAATTATAACAGGTGGCATGAAGTCAACGCCAATTGTAGAACTTGAAAAGATTACAAAACTGCAATCCATGACCGATAGAAGAGACTGCAGAGCCCATCTGCAGTCAGAGAAACTCCGAAGACTGACCGACCATCCAATGCACCAGAGACTAAACAATTTGGGAAATGGGAAACTAAAGCGGAGAAACTTTGCAGAAATAGCCAAAGCAAAGATGCACGAAGATCCCATAAACGCACTAACAACACCAAAACCCATCACTACTGTACGAAAACCTACCTGGAGGCAGGATATATTTCCAGAGGTGGTAGAAAATATACCAGGTATTGCAAACAAAAACTGCCAGACTGAAAAAGAAAGGAGAGATACTACCCTAAGCTTCATAACGAAAAGCTACCCAAGCATGGACTGGACCCATGCATACACCGACGGTTCTGTAACAAATACTACACAGAACGGAGGGGCAGGAGCATTCCTGAACCTGCCAAATGGCAGAAAAATAACACTGTCATTCGCTACTGGTAAGTACACAAGCAATTTCAGAGCGGAGGCAGAGGCACTGAGGGCGGCAGTGGAAGAAATGGTGACACACAGTGAAAATGAAAGCCATATAGTCCTGCTTATAGATGCTCTCGCCGTAGTCACAGCGCTAAAAAGCCAGAAAAATACTGAGCTTAATGACTTAAGAGCAGCACTCTGCAAACTGTGCCAGCAGTCCGCACCAAAAAGGGTAGTGGTACAGTGGGTCCCATCACACTGCAACATCCAAGGCAACGAGGAGGCAGACAGACTGGCAAAAGAAGGTGCAAGACTACCACAAACAGATACTAGTATGACGTACGAAGAGTCAAAACGGCTTATCAAAGCCAGATACATGACCAAATGGGAAACCGAACATACTGGTTACACCAAAAACGATCCCTATTACCAGTTGAACCGAAGAGAGCAGGTCGTTGTCTTCAGACTTCGCACTGGCCACAATAGACTGAGGTACCACCTATTCAACAAATTGAAGATAGGGTGTACCGACGAATGCCCGTGCGGTACTGGTAACATGACCGCTGAACATCTACTGCAGAACTGCCCGACATGCGAGGATCAGAGAGAGCAGATGTGGCCATCACCAGTAGAACTGCAAGACAAGCTCTATGGCAGTGGCGACAGCCTCAGGATGACCGCCGCTTTTTGCGAAAAAATAATGGTTACTGTCTGACTGCGTACGAAGAAGAAGAAGAAGAAGACATGAATTGACAAAGACCAAAGTCTACGTAGAAGTTACAGCAGACAAGAGGCATCTGCTGTACAATAACACCTCAGACAAGAGGCATCTGCTGTACAATAACACCTCAGACAAGAGGCATCTGCTGTACAATAACACCTCAGACAAGAGGCATCTGCTGTACAATAACACCTCAGACAAGAGGCATCTGCTGTACAATAACACCTCAGACAAGAGGCATCTGCTGTACAATAACACCTCAGACAAGAGGCATCTGCTGTACAATAACACCTCAGACAAGAGGCATCTGCTGTACAATAACACCTCAGACATGAAGGAAACAAGACTGAAGAGAGGAATGCTGTGGATGGTACAGGCAGACAGAATGACTGCACAGATGACAACAGTTAAAACAATAATCAACGGAGAAGAAATGGATCACACTGGTCATAGATTGTCACAGAGTCATCATAACCACAGATAAGAAATGCAGAATGGTGCAATGAAAAGGCAGAGTTCGAAGTTAACCAGCTGATAATTGATAACAATCAAGATATTGATGCTATCATATATACCAATGTATCTATGCTATGCAGTTGGAACTTGGGTTGGTGTTTCCCTGCTAAAGTGAGATCAGGTTACTGCTGAGCAGGATGGTATTAGAATAAAGATGAAGGCAATGACAGCTCTGGGATAGCTATCTCAATCTGAGACCTCTTAGTCTTAGTCGTTAATAATAATAAGGGCAGTCATCATGTCAGACTCCCAATCTTTACAGATACTTCAGAAGGAATAGAATAGAAGGACTGACTAAGGCAGCGTGTGAGTGGATAGCAGTTGTCTCAAATCTCCAGGGACTGGTGTGGATCTACTGAGATTTTGGGCAATGAAAAAACTGACTTTGTGGCTACGCAACCACTCATTTGATTAGGGGCTCATTATATATTAGACCTAGACTATAATCTATCTATATTCATGTATGATCATTTGATATGATTTGATTGATATGCATGGGTGACATTTTGAAGTCTATCAATTCAATGACCGCCTGCTGGATGACTACACTACAATTGATGAATCCGTAATTTACAGACAACATAATTTTAAAATCAAACTAGGGTTGAGCAAAGTGTGGTGCAGAAGAGAACGAAGTGGGTGTAGCGAGTCATAGTATTTTGAGTCTCAGTATAGCGAGCAGAGTGAAGACTCACATTCACAATGAAGGAAGATAATATCACAGTGAATCACGGGGACGTCCAAGCAATGTGAATAATAAAATAATAAGCAATTCAATGACAGTTTGAAGAAATCGCTTAACTTAAGTGATGTCATGTTTTCACGACTGTCAAGTTACTATTTTGTAATTCTGTTGGCGTTCTTGTGCTAAATGATTTCACATAGTCAAGTCAAACTATCAGTACCCCAGAGCAATTGTATCTCAGGAGTATCTGATAATTATGTTGACAAAGTTTTTACCTGAGCCATCACGGGGCTGTACTCTGAAATAGTTATTCAAATTCAATTCAGCAGACATGAGCAACTGTAAAATGATGATAACACTCAGGATGGAAAAAATAGGTTTGTGAAAGACAATAGTTATACCGTTACATAAGTCTGGAAACCAAAAACTGTGCCAAAATTACAGATCAATAAGCCTCATCAGCCACCATAGCAAGGTCATGTTTAGATTAATCCTCGACCGATTGAAACCTCAAGCAGAGAACATAATTGGTGAGGAGCAAGCAGGGTTCAGACAGGGAAGAAGCACTACTACAGAACAGATATTTAATTTCAAGCTGCTAAGCGCAAAATATCTAGAACAGCAGCAAGAACTGTATCATGTGTTTGTTGATTTTAAAAAGGCGTTTGATAGGGTATGGCATAAAACGCTATGGGCAACCATGAGGATGTATAAAATGAACGGAAATATTAAAAAGGTTTTTGAACACCTGTATGACAAGGCGTCCATCGCAGTTCTTGTGAATGGGAGGCGAGGGGACTGGTTTCGCACATCAGTTGGTGTGAGACAGGGTTGTACACTCTCTCCAACTCTTTTCAACATATTTCTTGGAAGAATTATGAGTGAGGCACTTGAAGGTCACGTTGGTACTGTCAAGATAGGGGGCCGAACGATTACCAACCTTCGTTTTGCAGATGATATTGGCGGGTTCAGAAGCAGAACTCCAGGAATGGGCCAGAAGGCCTGATGAAACTGCTCTTGACTATGGTATGGAGATAAACGCTAAGAAGACACAATTAATGACCAACAGCGCCGAGGTCTTCAACAACCGGATAAAAGCTAACGGTCAGGAACTCGAAGTAGTTGACCGTTTTAAATATCTTGGGTCGATTGTCAGTGATGAAGGATCAAAATGTGAGGTGTTGGCCAGAATAGCACATACAATAGCGGCACTTGCACGGCTTAACAAAATCTGGCAAGATAAAAGGCTAACACTATGCACGAAAATAAGATTAATGCGTACACTGGTCCTGTCAATATTCCTCTATGCTTGTGAGACATGGACAGTTACAGCTGACCTTCAGCGAAGGATACAGGCCTTGGAGATGAGATGTTTCTGAAGACTTTTAAACGTCACGTACAAAGATCGAGTTACAAATGAGGAAATGCGAGATAGAATTACAACAGCAATAGGGCCTTTTGAAGACCTCTTGGCAACTGTCAAAAGAAAGAAACTCGCTTGGTACGGTCACATATCGAGATCCAATGGTCTTGCAAATACGATCCTGCACGGTAAGGTGCAAGCTAGATGACGAAAAGGCCGTCCCAAAAAGATGTGGGAGGATAACATAAAAAATGGACCAATCTCCGACCAGAAGAGGCACAGGCTAGGGCCGTTGACAAGAAATTTGGCGTGGGGTTATGAGGATGTATGTAGGGGATTGGGTGGCAAGAGAGAGTGTCACATAACACGGTCTTACTGAGAGCAAACACTCACAGCATGTACTTGATGTTGAGCCAGTGACGTCTACGGTGTTTGTGACATGTTTATCGCATGGAAAACGAGAGGCTGCCAAATAATATCCTTTATAGACATCTAGCCATTGGAGTTAGAAGAATCATCCGTCCCACACTGCTATTCAAGGACGTATGCAAGAGGGACATGAAGTCATGTGACACCCCATCCGAGGACTGGGAAGAAATTGCTCAGGATCGAGCTATCTGGAGACAGTCAGTTGCAGGGGGCATAATGACTGCTGACACTTGTAGAGGTCTTCTGGCTGCAGAGAAAAGAGAAAGACTGAAAAGATCAAGGAACAGTCAGGCAAGCCAGCCTCTTCAGTTTGGTTGTACGATTTGTGGCAAGGACTGTTACTCGCGGATCGGTCTTTACAGCCATAGCTGACAGTATCGAAATACATGAGACAGAGCTGGACAAAACTTACAGGGCGCACGCGCAGGATCTATAGAAACTGAGGCACCTATGTTAGTGATAATTTAAAGTTCCGGCAGCATAACTATTTGACCATCTCACCAAAAATGGGAGCTCCGTGCAAGATTGGGAGAAGCTGGAACCTGAGATGTAGGTTTTAAACATTTTTGGGAGACTTTGCCCCGACACTGTTGGCATCTGCTTCTCGGCGCTGAAATTACAAATATGTACTATTTTATGCATTTGTAATGCTTCTCTACATCATTCTTCTTATTTTCTCTTTTCAGCACCACTAGCGTTTTTTTTTAAAATTCGTTGCCCTATTAATTCTGTAATATAGCCTACTTATGATATAATATAAAGATAAGGGTAACGTATATTTCATTATCTACGACCATGCTACTTACCGATACACATAACTTGTAACTGATCTATCAGAAACAATATGAAATATGCATATGTAATGTTAGGTGTGTGCTTTCCCGTCTTGGCTTAGCTTCGTTCGTTCTCAATCTCCCGCTACCAAATCCTGAAACGGCTTAAGTAGCAGAATGTAGTCCAGAGAACGGAATGCGTTGTGTCGTAGTTTACAACTTTACTGCGATATTTGCACCTTTTTGTCTAACACATCCGACTTCAGCAAGCATTTTTTTAGTACAAGGTTAGCATTCCCTCTTCGATCCTTTCTCCTTAGCCAGTCTGCCCTGCTGCAGCCTTTTATCCAGGATCACCGCGTGGAAATGTAGAAGGATCTTGGCAGCTATGGTTCGCTGGCCCTGACGCTAGCAGTCAGCTATTGGTCGCTGACCACTGCTGCTCATGCGCTGCTCGGCATCTTGATCCCGCTTTCCCGTCTGATGTTCACCACCTACATGGACAAAGTCAAATTCAGATACCAGGAGCAGAACCCAACTCTATACACTATTTGATCTTTGTAGATAATCAATGTCTGTTGTAAGACGATGAAAATAAACAGCAAAATTATATGAACGTGCTTGTGACAACGTGTGCCAGGTGCAACATGCGAATTAACGATACGTTTACAGAAACTATGAGGATCAACAGAACACCTGGGCTACTCAACATAAATTAAAACGATATTCCTTTTCAACAGGTCCATGAGTTAAAGTATTTATTTTTTTCGGCAGATGGGAGGCTCCACTGGAAAATCGAGACTAGGGGTCAGAAAGCAACTTCTATAACTTAGCAGCTGTCGTCACTGGTTAATTTGATTTAATTTGACAACACGGAAGCACTCTATATACAGTATACTTTTAACTTATATGAGGATCCGCTCTGGGCTCCTTTGTGAATGATGCCTCTGTAGCTTTGCATAGCGGATGTTGAAGTGAAAGTGGGCGCGGAGAAGACGATGGTCACTGCCTGTGCAGAAGGAAGCAGCAACGGCCACGTCTGTTCCTATTTTGCGATTAAATAGGATGTGACCAATTTCATGTCGATGTTGATCGCTTGGACCTATGTGTGTATATCTCTTGTACAGGGGTTTCTTGAAGAGGCTGTTGCAGTAGGACAACCGGTTCATTTCGCAGAAAGTAGCCAATCTATTTCCGGCTTAATTTCATAGCTCTCTTTATGTAAAACGTATTTTTTAAAATTGTATTATATTTTGTTTTCAGTCACTATTCTTCTGCATGTGGCATAACAACTGCTGTGAACAATCAAGGTTGTCCACAACTTTCTGGTCCTTAGTGGTGTCCATCACTTACAATATATTTAGCTCACTTCTTCCCATGTCTTGATGACTGTAGGTGAAGTATCTCAGTTATCTGTTCATTTACGGGGTTAGACGTCTAACAATGTTTTTGTGACAAGATGGTTGTTACAGCGTCACTGGCAACATTTTGCCAGTGACACTGTAACAAACCATCTTGTCACAACTGCATATCTTTCACATTATCTGTTCATTTACGTCGTTAGACGCCGTGATTAGA
Organism: Ariolimax columbianus; assembly: GCA_036924085.1. Taxonomy (NCBI): domain Eukaryota; kingdom Metazoa; phylum Mollusca; class Gastropoda; order Stylommatophora; family Arionidae; genus Ariolimax; species Ariolimax columbianus. The sequence goes on along the minus strand of JAVGWX010000008.1, from coordinate 72,377,165 downwards.
TGCAATCTTCTCCCATGTGCCATCTGTATACCTGTCAATGTTTTCAATCCATGACTCTATATCGTTTCTTTAACACCACCAGTACACTTTTTTCTTGGTCTTCTTCTAACTTTGTAGCAATGGTGTTTGGTGTTACAGACTGCGCTATTGGTATGTTTGTCACGTGACCAAACCACTTTATTCTCCGATTGTTTATGCAATATAGGGTATTGTTCCAATTTTCTGATGAATTTCTTATTTTTTCACAGTATTTTGTTGTTGTTGTGTGGACCCCTTTGTTTCAAACATCTCATATTGCATGTTATGATTATTTGTTCTTGTGCATTGGTCTGACCACTGATAAAAGAGCGATTAGTCCGCGTCAGAGCCAGCGACATTAGAGTTGTCAAGATCCTCCACCTCTACGTGGTGATCCTGGATAACAAGTCTGCAACAGGGCAGACTGGCTAAAGAGAAGGGATTGAAGATGAACACTTCTTCTTCCTCCTCTTCTTCTGCGTTCGTTCTCAATCCTCCCCTACCAAGCCATGAACAGGGCTTTGCAGGTAGCAGGATGTAGTCCTGATAAAGGAATGCATTGTGTCGCTAGTTTACAGCTTGATTGCGATATTTGCACCTTTTGGTCCGACATATCCGTCTTCGACAGCAGATATTTTTTTAGTACCGGATTAGCTTTCCATCTTCGATCCATTGTCTTTAGCGAGTCTGCTCTGTTGCAGCCTATTATCCAGGATCACCGCGTAAATGTGTAGAAGGGTCTAGACAGCTCTGGTTCGTTGGCCTTGACGCTAGCAGTCAGCTATGGGTAACTGGTCGATGTAGCTCACGCGCTGCCCGGCATCTTGATTCCAAGAGGGAAGACTAGCCCGGTACACAAAAAATGTCACACTTAAGTCGGATGTGTCGGACCGAGAGATGTAAATATCGCAGTCAAGCTAAAAAAAACCACAACACAGCGCATTACATTATCCGAGCTATATCTTACTTCTTGCAAAGCCCTTTTCAGGGCTTGGTAGCGGGAGTTTATGAACGAACAACGACGAAGAATAAGAAGTATGAATACTCTGCTGCCTTCTATCTTTTTGTCGCCACTAGAATGATTGGATGTCTTAGTAAAGGTACCAGTTTGTATTCAACAGAATTTGCTTTTTGAGTTCTTGCTTCAATCTTCGTGTCCATTCTGCTGTCGTTGTCTGTGAACATCTTTTCCAGATATCTGATGAAATTATGTGTTTCTAACGTGTAGATTGGGTGGCATTAATGCTCTGCTGACTTTTATTATATCTGTTTTAGTTAAGTTTATGTTGATATCATACTTCTTGCTTTTTCATTTAGAGCATTCCGGAGCTATTAAAGAACAACTTTTGGTTATCCTGGTTGTCTGCAACCTTGAGTCGTTGCTTCCAAAGACTGCTATGGTAACTGATCTTTTTTTTTTCATTCAGCAGGCATAGCCAAACCACCGAAGTTGAGATTGCTCTATTAGTGTCGGATTGTCTTATTGTGGATCTTGTCTCTCCTTCTTCCTTCCACGTCCTGATCTGATTTCGGAGGTCTGAACTGAGTTGTTTTTGGTCATTGCCCATGATTTCAGAGGTCTGAGCTGGGTTTGGTCCTTGCCCATGATTTCAGAGGTCTGAGCTGGGTTTGGTCATTGCCCATGATTTCAGAGGTCTGAGCTGGGTTTGGTCATTGCCCATGATTTCAGAGGTCTGAGCTGGGTTTGGTCATTGCCCATGATTTCAGAGGTCTGAGCTGGGTTGTTTTTGGTCATTGCCCATGATTTCAGAGGTCTGAGCTGGGTTGTTTTTGGTCATTGCTCATGATTGACATCCGTAAGTTAAAACCGGTACATAGATGGAGAGGTAAACAGCCATCTTAGTTGTCTTACCTATTTCTCTTTTATCAAGGAATTCTGTATTTGTGACATGAAAAAAGTATGCCAGTCACAGCTCTTCGAGTAATTAACACTTCTTTGATGTGTTCCTTCTGATGTAATACAGCTCCAAGCTATCAGAACTGTTTTTATTTTTTTAGAGCCTGTCACCCAACATAATTGATGTTTCTTCTGTTCTATCGAGATCATCATTGTTTCTGAACTGCTAAAAGTCACCCCTCTCTTCTCCAACACCTCTTTATAGATTTGAAGGTTGATCTGTAAATGTGTATTTGATTCTGTAATCAGAGTCATATCATCGGCATCCGCCGAAGACGAATGTGTCGAACCGAAAGGTGCAAATATCGCAGTCAAACTGTAAACTAACGACACAACACATTCCGTTCTCTGGACTACATCCTGCTACTTGCGAAGCCCTGTTACAGGCTTGGTAGTGGGAAATTGAGAACGAACGCAGAAGAAGAAGAAATATCATTAGCAAATGCCAGTTCCGATATATGGACTGGTCTCATCTTCCAGTACACCTCTGAGTAGTTTTTGGTCATCTCCTGACAGCCTTTGATGGCTTCAGCCATGAGTAATATGAAGAGATATGGTGATATGTCGGCCTGTTTTACGTGGCTGGCAGTCTTGGACTAAGTTTGTTTGGTTTCCTCTCTTTATCTAGTTTCTGCAAGTCTTATAGAAACTAAGTATGGTACAGGTCTAACTTTTTTCTTTGTCTTCCATCTTGATATCGGCTCCTGGGTTTGATGGAGAAGTTCAGTTTGGACACAATGAGCCTGTGGTCGGTCCAGTACTCTGCACCACACACAGCTTTGGTCACTCTTACATCACGTTTGTCAGTCCTCCTGGTGATAGCATTATCAATTAAGTGCCATTGCTTTGATCTGAGATGCATCCATGTTTTGTTCCGTGTGGGCAAGCGAAACATTGTATCCGTGATTGCTAGGTCATGGGCTGCACATAGCCCAAGCAATGAGACCATTACTATTGCACTTGCCTGTGCAGTGCACACCAATTATTCCATCCCAGACACGATGGTCGGTCCCCACTCTGGCATTGAAGTCACCAAGGAGGACTAGCTTCTCAGGTTTTGCGACCAACAAGAGAACAGAGTCAAGTTCTTCGTAGAATTTGTAGAATCTATTAACTGGTAGCAAGGTACTGGCACGATTTCTCCTCAACAGATTGATGGTTCACCTAGAACATGGTCATCTTCCAGAGAGCCAGGGTGGCTTCAGATCGAGTCGCAGAACTGTGGCTAGGATATTTGCGGCTCAGCAACTTCAGGAGAAATTCATGACTTTCGTGGACCTGACCAAGGCTTTCGATACCGTCAACAGAGATGGACTTTGAAACATCATGGGAAAATACGGCTATCCAAGCAGATTCACAAAGATCGTCAAATAATTCCACGAAGGTATGAATGCTCATGTGCTGAGTGATGGGGGAAACGTCAAATGCCTTTCATGTGTCAAATTGCGTCAGGTAGGGCTATGTACTAGCCCTAACACTCTTCATGTTCAGAATTAGCTATCAGAGTTGTAACAAAAATGGACTGGAATTAAAGTCTAGGACTGACGGGAAACTCTTCAATCACAGGCGACTGCAAGCTCAGACCAAAGTAAAGGACACAACCATCTCAAACTAGCTTTTTGCTGATGACTGTGCCCTCGCTGCCAGCACTGAAAAAGACATACAGACATATGTGGACAAGTTCTCAACAGCCTGTGACATGTTCGGTTTTTACAATTAATACCAAAAAAACTGAAGTCATGTTTCAGCCTGCCCCGAGTGACGCATATCGCAACCCAGATATCAAAGTCAAGAATGAGCGCACAGATCAAGGGCACTATGACGTTTTTCCTTTTCAGGCATTCCTAGAACCTGCTCCATGAAATATTATCAAATTTCTTTACCATGTCCAAGAAAAAGAGGTGCATTTTATCATCATACTCAAGAGCTTGTTCCACTAAGTTGCCTGGGTGCGAAGATAATATCTTGAGTGCTTCGATTTATTCTGAAACTCTCGTCAGACGCCTTAGTCTTTTCTCTGGTAGTCTCAAATGAGCTACACTGGCGACACTAAGGAGGGATCGTTTTTACACTGTAAGGTGTCTTTCATTTTGAATTTGGTTTCACGATGATGATCTCATAATCATTTGGTACAGCCTTGTGAAGTCAGGTTGGCCGGTTAACCTTCAGAAATAACAGTCCCAATGTACGAAAATTTTCAACTGACTATGTATGAAATTTCCGCACATCTCAACATCAGTCAAGGTTCAGCATACCACATCATCCATGATGTGTTACAATACCACAAAGTATCTGCAAGGTGGGTGCCATGGCAGCTTACTTCAGAATTAAAATGACGCGTTGATACCTGTGAAGGTGATGGTTTCTTAGCAAGAATTGTTACTGGTGATGAAACCTGGGTTGACTACCAGGAGCCTGAAATGAAGAGAGGAAGCAAGGAATGGCGCCAACCCTCTTCACCAAAACCGAAGAAGTTTCACATACAGCAATCTGCAGGGAAGATGATGCTGACCCTATTTTGGGATGAGCGAGGCGTTTATTTTAGAGCCCTACATGCCCAGATACAGATATTTTCAGGAATCATCTTTGATCCGCAATCAAATCTAAACTACATGGACTTCTGAGTAAAGGTGTACTTTTGCAACATCACAATGCACGACCCTATACTGCGTGTGCAACGGCTGCAACCATGAAGGACCTCCACATGCAGCCTCTACAACATCCGCCGTACTCAGCAGACATAGCACCCAAGTGATTTCCATGTCTTTGGATGAGAAAAGAGGCATTGGGAGAAAAGATTTTCAGGTCCGATGAAGAGTTCCAGCAGGTGCATGATTACACACGCGATCAAGAGAATTTTGTTCTACAGGAATCCATGCACTTTATAGGCGCTGGGAGAATTGTATCGAATGTAATGATGTTGAAAAAGGATAGTTATGTTTAATTTTTTCAGAAAATATTTACCAAAAAAATATATTTAAAGTTTTAATTTGAAGCCTCCTTGAAAAAACACTTTTCCCCCCTTCTTTTTTCTCCTTATGCGATCACTCCACTTGGTATAAGCTCATGTAATTTAAACATTCATCATTTTCAATATGCATAAATTAACACAAACTGAATCCATGTTCATGAATTTATTTCTCACTTCTGGTTGCTACCAAAATATAACCAATACATGCATTTCCATTACCAAAACTGAAAGCAAATGTTTGACAGTATATGCACACACAGGACACACCAGAAGATAGTAAATTCAGGTTTCCCATTTATTACTGTAGTTTTCAAATAGAAACATATAAAGACCTATGGCATTTTCAGTAACACCTGCTTAGTGGCAGTGACTCAGTTCTGGAGAACATTCACCCAGGTTGAGTATCAGCATGCCTATATTACAAACGAGCTTGCAGTCATACACTTCATTAAACATTTGGCAAAATATTCAACAGTACAGAAATATGCACACACGCATGGAAGTAACTTTGTAGTGCCTCAACATTTCATTAACAAGAAACAGAAAACAAAAAATAATGTAGCCCACCCTGTGGTCTAAAAATGAGAATTTGCTTATGTTATAAAAACGTAAAGGGCAAATGGAGTTGAAGGCAGCCCAGGTACACATTGATAAGAGAAATAGCCGTAAACATAATGTTAAGTGGGCAGACATGGGACGAACTGAGGTCCTGGTGAAAGACAGTATCGCTCCAAGTGTATTTGTTGAGGGACTATGCTCTACAGTTTGAATGAAGGTGACTACTGATGATAAGAATGTAAAGATTGTTTATAACAAGGCCTGAATTCATTCATGTACCAAAAAGGCGTAAACTATAAACAACTTGTTCTCAAATTTTCAATTTGCCTTTGAATGCTTGTAATTTCACACCCTCATACCCATAGTGCTGCATTAACATTTAGCTGATTTTTAGCCATGTTGTAATGTTAAACTGTCCAGCATCTCCATTTTCAGTTATATATATCTTTTCCCAACAATTTTATATGTTGTCACAATGTAACCAAACCTTCTTTTTCTAATAAGAACACACTATTTATTGTGGATTGCTTCTTTTATATGTGACTCTAGTTCCACTTGCCTAGTGACATTCCTGAGTACAATCTGGTTAGTTTTAAACTTCTATTAAAATTATTGTATAACACAACTCTATTCCATTCTATATGATATTAATGACTCAAAATAACAGCTAAGAGTTCTTCTTCTGAGTTAAATCCTTTTGGTCATGCTAGATCTGCAGATCTGTTGATAGAAAGAAGTCCACAGTCCTCTCCAGGTCTGGGTGGCAGCCCCACAGTTTCTGCTTTAACTCAACTCCCTTTGGTCAGGTCTGGCATCGTAGGTTTATGTATGCTGGGCATGTGTTTGGGTGTCTGGACTGTGGTTCTACATGGGCATTCACTTGTGTGATATCTTGAGCTGGTATTGGTCACCCAATAGTCTGCAGTGGCCTGTTCTCAGGTGAAAGATGGTGGTTTGTTGCAGTTTGTGGAACCCGTGGTCAGGTACATTGCTCATGTCCGTGTTTTTCTCCCATTTTGAGTTGTACTGATTGTTCTCTTTCTTACTTCCATTGAGAAAGATTTGTTTCATTGGATGCATTCATTTTCAGGAAAAGTGTTTTTGATCAGGCTATTCTATTATTTATTTGTGAGAAACGTCTGCTATCTGATGTCACTGCTTCATCTTCATTGAGTTAGCAGAAAAGTGACTGCAGTTCTAGGTCACAATCCTAGCATCATTTTACAATCTCATTCCCCCATCTTAACTATGAGAGTGCTTTAAATCAAATCAATCAAAAGCTTCTCACAGTGCATAGGCCATTGACAACATCCTGCGAGCATACACAGTCCTGGGCTGCTCTTTCTGCCTCTCTCCAGGTGTAATAATTTAATTTTAGTTCCTTCTCTTCTCCACATATTTTTTGGTCTATCTCTCTATCTCTTCCCATGAAGATTCAAATGTAAGAGTCTGTCTGGCTACACTAGACTGTACCGTCCGCAGCGCATGTCCTATCCAGTCCCATTTTCTTTGCTTAATCTGTTGTTCCAATGGCTGCTGTTGGCCCCTTTCCCACAAGTCTTCATTCCTCACCATGTCCTGCTACTTTATGCCCATTATCCTTCTTAGGCATCTGTGAATGAAGGACTGGAGTCTTTGTTGTATGACCTTGGTCGTTCTCCAAGTCTCCGTTCCATATAGTAACACTGACTTGACACTGAAAATTCTAACTTTGGTGTGAATATTGATTTCTTTGGATATCTGAATCTCCATATGTTGTTTAGTGTCAGGAATGCCCCTCTTGCCTTTCCAATTCCGATCCATACATCTGCATATGTACTCAGTGATGTGTCTATTGTGCTGCCTAAATAGGTAAAGATATCCACTTTCTCTAACTGCTTTCCCTCCAGCATGATTGGTTCTTTGCTGATAGGGTTGAGTTTAAGGAGCTTGGTTTTCTTTATGTTGAAATTCAGTCCCAGTTTGGCTGATTGTTCTTTCATCCTATTGTTTCTCTTACATTTGGACATGACTGGGTGACAAAAGTACCAGAACATCTGCGTAGCCAAATTACTCCAATTGTGTCCACTGAATACCAGTTCTTTTTCCTTCAATTGATGTCTTCCTTCATTATTCTATCTATAACCAACAAAAATAGGAAAGGTCTCACCCATGTTTGCACCCCAAAGCTATCAGTCAGTGGTGCTCCTTCATGTACCACTCTACTGTGTCTTTGTATATATTCTGGATGAGGGCTGTGTACTTCTCTGATATCCTATAGTGTCTCAACAGTTGTCATAGCGTACTTCGATCCACACTGTCAAATGCCTTTTCATAGTCCATAAAATCGGCGTATAGGGATGATTCCCATTCAATACTTTGTTCTACTATGATGCGTAGTATAGCTGTGCATGATCTTCCTTGGATGTAATCCTGCCTGGTCCTCTCTGACATTTTTTTGTCTACTTCAGTTTTTAATATGTCCAAGATGATTCTGTTGTGCTTCAAATGAAAACCTTAAAATTGTCATAGAAATTCGAAACCCTGTGCAATTGTCATGTACATTGGCAGTATCATTGCAAATGACTTCAAGAGAGTCTTGCAGGTGGTATCATAGTGCAGATGAGCCACATGATATCATAGTAGCAGTTTAAAGATGGTTGCACCACTAGTGACTTGCACCAAAGAGAAGCAGTGTTTTTTAAATCCATTTTTTTAGTAATGAAGAGTGAAATGAAGATTCAGTAGTGATGCATACATGTCACTTTCGCAAGTGTGTAAGTGGATAAAAAGTTCTGAAACATCACAAGTTTTGTGACATACTATTGTTAACTGTGTCGAGCACACTGAGGGCTGAAACACCATAGTTCATTACAACAGCTGAGTACATCTTGATGGATATTTGCAGAGTCACTGTCAACGAAATAGCCTCACTTCTGGACATCAGTCAAGGTTCATCACACTACATGATCCATGTGCTCCAGTTCCCCAAAAGTTTCTGCAAAGGTGAATGCTATGGCATCTGACTCCAGTATTGAAACAAAGGCATGTTGGTGCCTGTCAAGAACATTTGAGCAATTTGAAGCAAAAGGCAACAGCTTACTACCGGGAATTGTTACTGGAGGTGAAACTTGAATTCACTACTTCCAGTCATAACCCAAAGAGGTCAACAAGAAATTACACCATTCCTCCACTCACAGCCTTCTGAAAAAAACATTATGCTGACTCTATTTTAGGATGAATGAGGCATTATTTTACAACACTACATGCCCAGTGGGAACACTGTCACTCACCAGTGTCATGTAAACAGATATTCTCAGGAATAGTGTTCAACCGGCAACAAAATCCTAATGACGGACTTCTGAGTACAGTTGTATGTTGCAACATGACAATCTTCTGCCCTTGCAACGGCTGCAACCATCGAGTTCTTGTACTGTGTCTTCTACATTCGCCAGACCTTGCCCCAAGTTATTCCATGCCTTTCGACCACTCAAAGGGGTGAAGGAGGAAAGACTTTCAGGTCAGATGAAGAGGTGCAGTTGGTGGTGCACATATGATGAAAATACATATTTTCTAAAGGAACCTATGCACTTTGTAGATGATACGGATTGTATCAACCACACTGAAATGACTGACATGCCGAGACCACTTTCGTTGGGTCTAATATGGAACGGGTGCTGCATCTAGACCCTCGGAAAACTGGAGTAATGCTCTCTGTGGCTCGGTTGGTCTGCATTCAGTGTTTAACAAAGGAATTGACGGAAGGGCACTCATGAGATGAGCCTGCGGCTGAAATTGACTTAACATGCCAATACTGTAGAACGACTGTCAAATAGAGGCACTTTCGTTGGGTCTAATAGTGAACATGTGCTGGTATTAGACCCATGGAAGACAGGTCAGTCTCTTAACCCCCTAATGAAAGAGCGTCTGCTATGGTAATCTGGTCTTAACCCTGCAGAAATCGCAGGTTCCAGAATTTTGGTCATTGACAAACTAAAAAGCCCTCTATTGATACGTCTGGTCTAATATTGAAAGGGTGCTGGAAATAGGCCCTCAGAAGACAGGTCAGTTTTACCCTACTAATGACAGGGCGTTGCTACGGTAATCCTGCACAACTCGAGAGGAGCCGCTGACATTTGGTTCACGTACTAGGCTGATAAGCCAACGGCGCGAGGCTACAAGGTGAGGGATTACGGCCGAACTCCTCTAAGCCAAAATCCCGCCCAAAAGCTCAGCACGATTGCAAAGGGAGGCTTCGACATGGTGGGGACCTGGGGCTCCCGCTCCAGCCCCGCCCGGTTGAGCCGCAGAAAGAGGTCTCTGCCGTCCGCCGATCAAAGCGGGCGGGAAGCTGCTCGATATTCACCCCATACGGCGATGAGGTATGAAACCATTTGTAGAAGACTTAGTTCTCGGTCGGGGTGTCCTAAGCAGTAGATCAGCTACCTCACTGCAAACTGCTGAGACTCAACCCTTGACCACGAGATATGTCCGCACACCAGGCGAACACCATCTCCGTGCCATGACCAGGCTTGTCCCCTGGTCAAATGCACTCCTTCGAGAGAAATCACAGGTCGCTGACATTTGGTCCACGTGCTTGGCTGATAAGCCAATGATGTGAAGCTACCATCTGAGGGACTACGGCTGAACGCCTCTAAGCCCGAACCCCTTCCTAAATCCGCTGTGATGGGAGGCTACAACATGGTTGGGACCTGGGGCTCGCGTCTCAGCCCGGCCCGGTCGAGCTGCAGAAATGCACCTGGATAAATGCACTCCTGCCTTGCTCTTTACCTCTGTCTGCTATCAGTCATCCCAATGGACGCAGAAGAGATGCAGTCCAGCGGACATTGCACCCTCTGCCCTATTGTGACAACCTCCCAGGTGGCGGGGAATGCTAGGCGTACCATCACTGCAGATGAGCCGAGAAATTACAAGGAGCAAAGAGATACCTCACTCACATGCATATGCTACGTTTCTGGCAGGACGTGACGATCCTGAGACACAGTCACACTGGACTGCCTTTCTTCCGGGATAGTACAAACTAGTACATAGTCCATCATATCATATCATTGCCAAACCCTATAGACACGAGTGGGGAAGACTCGATAGTCCTGCAGGACAACTTCCCAAAGAGAGACAACTCTGACCAAAAACAACTGCTGCCTTGCAGTTAGGCTGGGGACAGCCAAAGGCTAAGGAGGGCAACCCTACAGAAACGCCTGTTGAAATCGGATGCACTGAGCCACAACAGGCTTAACAAAATAAAACAGTGCAACGTAAATATCGCTGTAAACAGCGTACGATGAAGAAGAAGAAGAAGAAGAAGTATCAACCACACTGGAGACTACATCAAAAAGTGATTAACTGTTTGTTTCTTTTTCTCAGAATATTTGGAGACATGTAGACACACAAACACACATTTATATCCTACTTTCTTTATTTATTCAAATAGGAGCATGAAGTCACCACTGTAGAAAGCCTGAGTCAGAGCAATTAGATGCTCTTCATGTGGTGGTTTCTGTGGTGCTTTATTTTTTACAAGATACAAAAGCCCACTTAGTCACCTTTGACAGTATGGTACAGTGGTGCTAGATTTTCCTCCACATGAATTAAGTATGTAGAAACATGAAGGCTTCAAATGAGTGTAAGCTATCAACATAACGTTTATTTCCATCAGTGAATGTAAACACCACGTAATTTATATATTTTATTTATAATTGAAAAACATATCTGAATACGGGCGACTGATTGTGTGAATGAGTATTTGAAAATAGAAGGGAGGAGAATCTCTTGCCAAAAAAACCTCTAGTGCAGTAAATGTACCAGATGTCCTCTTACAGATTTATTGTCTCTCAGACACCATTTACTCCCCAAGTGAAAAATTAGTTTGATCAAGTACTTGTAAATGAGTGCCAGGCATTTAGATAACCTATTTCACAGCATTCTGGTTAGACAAATATCAAGCATGTCAAGTCGTGCACAATGATATAATTAACCTTGTTACGGAATAGATGGTGTTCCATGAGAGGGCCAACACATTGGGAAATACAATACTACATGATAATGTAAAAAAATACTGATGTGTGTACCACTACGTAGACTTTTGATCATACTCCTCTATAAATGGCACATGATATTGTCCAGGTCTAAACATTTTGCATATTCATTCATGTATCACTAATTTATATGAAAGAAAATTTTGATGATTTTCCAACAGGCAACCAAAATTAGAATAAATTTATGGAAATTTAATCGAAATAACTGCAATGATCCATTAACTTTACATTATTAATAATTCTTTGAGCTAATTATAAACTATATAGCACAAAAGTACATCAGTTTCATAGAGGAACACACAAAATGTGTTCTTGCTTATTTGACATACAATGCTAGTCTATTTCTACCTTTATGACAATATCAGATTTACTGCATTATTAATAAAAAAAATTAAATAAACTTAAAGTAACAATATTTGTACCTTACATATCCATATCAGGTTTACAAATTATCAATGTCATCTACTTAGTTACCCCATTAGTCTAAATCACCTGCCAACCCCCAAGTTGTATGATGTTGCATAGCAATTAAATAATACACAGACTTCTGGTGTATGCTTTCATAAAGTGAACCATATTTAAGTACCTGCTAGTTTTTACACTTTCGGCGGATTTTTAAAGCTGTGGCTATCCAGGAGGAATCTGTACTTTAAGAGCCGCCAGATCACTTAGTAATTGATTATGTGTGAATATTGAATACAGGCCTGATTTAGACCTGGACAGGTGAAACTGATAAAAGTAGTAAGGACAGAGATAAGATATTTTTCCTCCACATTAGTAGTTGCCAAAGCAATACAGATGTTAGCATCGCTGGAAGCGGAGGTCAAGAAAGCAGGCCTCACCATAAATATAGAAAAGCTTTGCGCAACCGTTTTGCGAAGCCAAACCCGTATCCCTAAATGATAGATACACCATTGGAGGATGTCGACGAATACATCTACCTTGGCAGCCTCAACATTGAAAATAACCTGAAGACCGAGATTTCCAGACATCGCAGGGCAGACTGGGCTGCCTTCAACTCAATAAACAGAAGCCACAAGAGACACCAGACTGCAAGCTGATATATTCAACTCAGTAGTCCTACTGGCGCTATGCTACGGATGTCAAACCTGGTCTCTGACAAAAGCCATGCAGAACCAGCTAAAGACAACACATACATCGCATGAGCTCCGTCTCGTAGGCCTCCACTTAGGCAACAGCGCCAGATGGGCTTACACAACAGCGACATTCGGGCATCTGCACAGCACTTACGATCCTGAAACAAACAAGTTAGCCATCCACTGAACAACACTTGTCTGAGACAGAATCAACTCGAAGCCGAGATGAGACCAGCAAAAACCAAAAAACATCGCACTGCTCGAGCCCAGCCCGCTAAACAAAGAAATACACACGGCTACCACCAACTCGCAGAAGAGTTGGGACCTGTACAAGGGCTAAATGCCCTTAAAGATGCACAGGTCTAAGACTAGTATATTATGCATTTTTCTTATATTTATTTCTATTATGAATACTTCTTGTTATAGATAAATTAAATTCTATGTCTGTGAATCTAATAATTATAATTTAGCTCAGTTAATTTAGCCTTAATACATTTTTTGGGTGACAAATTTACAAACTGAATTACTGTTCTTGCCATGAAGGTGAAGACAAAAATCTAGTAAATGGTGAAGATCTAAAAAGAAATATTATTACTTGTATGTCCATATCTGTTTTACTATACATCAATGCCACATACTTGATTATAAAGTATCTTATATTCTGATGATAAGTTTCCCTGTACTATTATTATTTGTGACACATATTAGATATTAGAAAATATTTTTTTTAGTCAGAGAGTGGTGAATGCTTGGAATGCTTTGCCACAGAAAGTAGTGGAAGCAGAGACAGTTAATGCATTTAAGAATAGATTGGATGTGCATAGCTTTTAGAGCAAGGAAATATAACAGAAACTGGTTGTATACAGACTCTTATAAAACCAGTTTAAGACATTAAGTTAAGTTAAGCAATGATATATCTTAGCTTTATGTCCATATCAGTTCTCCTACTCTACTAATTATCTATAAGCTACATAGTTATAACGAAAAATGTATATATATCTTACCTTTATGTCAATATCTATTTTATCAATATACTTTACTTAATTTCACTATATAACAATGTTCACATAAAAAAAAAAGCATGAAGCAAATTAATGTTTGTTCACATTTTTAAACTGACAAAAAAGATTGCATCTCATTGTAACTATAAGAATGTGTGACCTCACTGAATAATTATTCAAAAACAAGGAAAATATCGATAATCTGTAACTATTAATTGCAGCAATATGTTTAAAAGAAAATCCAGCTTTATGCTGATTGTAAATCAATTTGTGACAAACAAATGCATAGCACATGATTTAAAGTTATTAAACTAAATCAAAAGCAATAACAAAAATGTAATGTATACATACTGTACACAGCCTAACAATAAGAGTGAAAGGGTAGAGGGAGATTCATGTGTAATGTCAAAAGTCATAATGAAACAAACTACTCTTGGGTTGAGACAAGATTAATCCCACAGAAATATTAACAGAATCTAAAAACTACCACCAAAGTTAATGCCTTTCTGTCACCACAAGATGATAGTCCATACACAAAATAGGTTCTCATTGAATAATAAATAAGTAATTTACAAGAAAACAAACACTTTGAAGTCATATTTTAAATCAAAAAGTTATTGACATTTTTCATCACACTACCATACATTTGATAAGGGTGTAAAGGATGCTGCCAGCATCAAATATTAATATATTTTAAAAATAATTTATAATATAAATCAATTTACTAAGAACAAATTATTATTAGGTGGTATGTTATGGCACCTCCTTCTGAATCAATGAGTCAACTTCACATTCAGAGTTCGATTAATTTATTAAATGAAAATATGGAATTACTGTCATTTTGTTTCAATGGTGTCAAATTTTCATCCTGCAACTTTATTTCAATGTTCTCCTGCATACACAATAGTTTTTCTTTTCAGTGCGGCTTAATAGTGCAATCTTTTTGACATTATGAACTGTTATAAGGAAAAATGAACTGAATTTAAATAATGCAACCACATTATAACAAGACGAACACAGAGAGTTCCACTACTAAATTTGTGCATGCGTTAGGTAATGACAATTGCCACCTGAAGTCCTGTCCCTCCGATGCTAGACAACTTTCTTTTAACTGTGATTTCAAGATGCCATCAATTGTGAGATGCATCTCGATTTTAAAGACATTTAAATGAGCAAAAAAGTATGTTGCAGAATCAAAGAAATATGGTAATACAGACTGCTGAAACATGTCTACTGTAAGATGCAAAGCCAGTTATATTATATTTATATTCTACACTCAATTGCACTAAAAAAATATACAGAACACCATTCCCAAGTAACAATTGAATAACAGGACCAATGCTCAGGTTTAATTAATGCAAAAAATAAACAATATGAATAATAAATACAGTCAGCACTTGCAAAATGTTGCACACATACAAGAAACATCTAATTTATTCCATAATCATAACAAAAATAATAATCTTTGAATCAGTTAAGTGTTTGAATATGCACAATTCTACCAATGTAAAGTTAGCTACAATATAGAATTAAATTCTGTTTAATATTTCTTTACCACAGTTCCTCAAAACATTTGTTTCTTCACTGCTCATATATATCTTTTTTCACTAGTCCTAAATCTACTATCTCATTCAATATTAGTCTAGGATAATTCTTTACATTGAAACAGTACTCTTTGGATAAAACATAATTCACCTCAGCTTGCATTATAGTACCTCATTCCCTACATCTTTCAGTAGCTATACTCCGTAACTAAACATCAGTTCATTTTATTCTGAGCCTTTCTCCCAAACTACACATCAGTCCTCCAACAACCAGTCTCAATTTAAAATTAATCAGAATCATGTACTTCTATTAAATCTTTACATTTTGTACTGCTGACACTGGTCGCTGAAAACCTACAAATGGCAGCCCGTCTTGAACAAAATGGACCTCTGAAATATGCGTTTGTATTTTGTGATTTATTTGTCAAATTTCATTTTTTTTTATGGTTCTACATGACAGTTGCGTCCATTCATGTACAATTGATGTTTAACTGTACGATTATTTCCAGATGGTCAAATTACAAATCAAGATACAAGATTTGAAAGTCTACCCATTTTTTGCAACGAGAGCTGGGCTTCAAGACTGTATAAATTATTTACTACTTTATCATGCCAACTGGATTACTCGTGCATATTCATCTCACGCACAATACAGACTTTGACTGGGACACATAATACAAAAAGTATGTGTATAGGAATTAATGGATATATCAGTGAAGCAGGTGTAGGGGTAAGACTTGGTAAGTACGAAAAAAATTGTTTTTCTAATTTCCACCTCTGCATTAATGTCATTTAAAGTTTCATACCAATATATAATCTTTTTTATGAATACTTCTTGTTATAGATAATTTATTTATGTGTCTCATGGTGGTTAGATAATAATTTTGGCTCATTTTGCTCAATAACAAATTTTATTTTGCATAAAACTTTGAGGCATGGAATTCTGACATATTCGTCCGGACTAAAAGACGCAAATCTGCAAAATTAGCCAGGACTGGAAAGAGTTCATTATTATATCAAAACTCGATTTCACCAAATCGGTTCTAGTTAATTAAATGTTAATCTGCCATCCTCTATCACACATTTACATTCTTCTTAGATTCTTGGTTAATGACTATCCCCCTGATGGCATATTAAAGGACAGCAACAGACTCTCCACTTCACTAAGCTTACTGCCATCCTTCGTATGTTTGTAGTTTTTCTTATATTTACTAATTATTTGTTACTTTGCAATTAGTGACTTGCTATTTTGTACTTTATAATTAATTATTTGTTCTTTGTTACTTTACAATGAAAGAAAATGTTACCTGTGGCAGATATGGCAATGGTTATTGAATTAACCTTAATTACAACTTTAATCAGCTATTTCACTGTCTGGCTGAACCATAAACCTCCATCTTTAATATGATCTCTAAACATGCTTCAACATCTATCGAGCCAAAGCACAAATGAGGTTGGCACACATCTCAAAGAACTCAAGAGTTTGGTGAGGTTGTCCTAGATTTTCCTGACTGTCATCTGTATCCATTCGGTCATCGATGGAAAGCTGAGAACCAGAATGTGCAGGACTAGTTGGATTGCTACATGTGACTGGTGGGCTCATCTCCAAAGGGTCACTGCAGTTGTTAAGACTTTTAAAGTCCAAGAGATAACTTTTCTGGTCAACCTGGTACAGCTGTAGACTTAGTCTGGTCTGGGGAGTCATATAAAAACAATGTGAGTGATTATATTAAAATTTTATCAATTATGCGGGGTACAAAAAGAGCATCTGTGGACGGTGTTTATCTGCACACAAGGTCAGATGGGCGGCTGTTTAACCTGTTCTGACTGCGTGCGAAGACGGTGCTCATTAGGGAGATGTTTGCGGATGATGTGGTTCTAATAACCAATAGTGAGGAGGCTCTCCAGAGACTGGGAGACAGATTCACCGAGGGGTGTAAGAAGTTTGGGCTCACTATAAGCCTGAAAAAACGAAGGTCTGTGTACAGGGTATTAACACTCCCCCTCCATAAAGATTGATGGCATCACTTTGGAGGTTGTCAACAGCTTCACTTATCTCTGGTCTGACATCAGCAACACTATCTTGCTCGAGATAGACAGTAGGCTTAGCAGGGCGAGTACCACAATGATCAGCCTGACGAAGAAAGTCTGGGAGAACAATGTGTTGTCTCACTACACCAAGGTCCAGATCAATCAGACCTGCATTCTTGGCACTCTCATGTATGGAAGCGAGACTTGGCACTCTCATGTTTGGAAGCGAGACTTGGCACTCTCATGTATGGAAGCGAGACTTGGAACACTTACACTAAGCAGGAGCGCAGCTCACCACCTTTCACATGAGATGCCTACGGCGTATATTGAGGATTGGATGGCAAGAGAGAGTGCCATATAATGCGATCTTACAGCGACCAAACACTCACAGCATGTACTTGCTGTTGAGCCAACAACGCCTTCGATTGGGGCATGTTTACCGCATGGAAGATGAGAGGCTGCCAAAGGATATCCTCTATGGACAGCTGGCCATTGCAGCTTGAAGAATCAGAAATTCAAAGACATATGCAAGAGGGACATGAAGTAATGCGATATCACATCCAAAAACTGAGAAATGATTTTGTTCAGGATTGAGCTATTTGGAGACAATCAATTGGAAGGGGCAAAGTGGCTGCCAACGCTCGAAGAGGCCTTTTGGCAGCAGAGAAAAGAGAAAGACTGAAGAGGTGTGGTGTGTGTGTGTGTGTTATACCTCAGCATGGTTGTACAATCTGCGGAAGATTGGATTTATAGTCATAGCAGACTTGAAATACAGGAGACTGTCAGTCATTAAAACACACCTAATAGAAAAAGTGACCACCAAAAAAAACTACACCTACCATCCTGAAGACAAGTGTCTTAGAGACAGTCTATAGCACTGGTAGCCCTGATCTATATGAATAGATCAGCTTTCAAATCTACTTTGTTTGCAGGTTATATTATCTATATGAAATACCCGGATGAATTCCTTATTTGAGTTTTGTGATTTATGCAGAGAAAACCACTCAAAAATCGCTGTGGAGATGTGCCGGGTGAGTATGGACCAGAGGAATGTGCTTGGCCTTCCTAACGCTGAAGGACACAAACAACTGGATCTGTGGGCAACAGAAACTTGCCAGCTTCATCGTGACAATGAACATGCTCATTCTTCAGATCTGATTCAGATGGCCAAACACAACATACCTCTCCCGACATGGCTCCTTACGATTTTTGGCCTTTCCTGAAGCTGAAAATACCGATGAAAGAGATCCAATTTGAGTCAAGAGAATACATTATGTGGAACACGATGGTGCAGCTGTACTCCATTCACAAAGAGGTCTACCGGAAATGTTGCCAACAATGACGGGACCGCTGGGAAAAGTGTGTGTAGTCCCAAGGACAGTACTCTCAAGTGGATTAGGATTTCAAACCTCCAGGTAGGTAATTATTTTTCTCGGCCAAAGGTTCTATATATTTTGAACAGACCTTGTACATCTACTCATTGAGTGCAAAGTGCTTGTAGTCATCAGAAAAAGATCTCTACAAGCGCGGTTGACAATCGCCAATTCACTGTATGACACAATTGAAGACCTGGACTTATATAAGAATGACATTGGGTTGCCAAGGGCAGGCTTGCACAGCAGCTATTGGATAGCAGCAACAAGATCAATTACGAATCATTCAATGTCTGTGCTGAAAGGAGGGAGCACAAAATATTAACACTGTAACCAGCAAGGCAAGTTATAAGAGGTGGCTAAGGAAGGTCAGGTATGTCATATGAGATAACTAAGGAAGGTTAAGTATGTCATAAGAGGTGACTAAGGAAGGTTAAGTATGTCATGAGATGTAACTAAGGAAGGTTAAGTATGTCATAAGAGGTGTCTAAGGAAGGTTAAGTATGTCATAAGATGTGACTAAGGATGGTTAAGTATGTCATAAGAGGTGACTAAGGAAGGTTAAGTATGTCATAAGATGTGACTAAGGAAGGTTAAGTATGTCATAAGAGGTGACTAAGGAAGGTTAAGTATGTCATAAGATGTGACTAAGGAAAGTTAAGTATGTCATAAGATGTGACTAAGGAAAGTTAAGTATGTCATAATAGATGACTAAGGAAAGTTAAGTATGTCATAAGATGTGACTAAGGAAGGTTAAGTATGTCATAAGATGTGACTAAGGAAGGTTAAGTATGTCATAAGAGGTGACTAAGGACGGTTAGGTATGTCATAAAAAGCGACTAATGAAGGTTAGGCATATCATAAGAGGTGACTAAGGAAGGTTAGGCCTGTCATAAAAGGTGACTAATGAAGGTTAGGTAATACTCACAAATCTCTGGGTCACTGGGTTCTTCCTCCTTGCTCTGATGTGCCACTGGTTGATCACCTTCCACTCCTGTGTGCAGAAAGACAATGGAAATTTGTTAAAGTTGTATAAACTCAACAACCGATAATGAAAAGCAAATACAGATAAAAGCTATTTCAACTTGATAACATAAAAATTTGAATAATATATAAAATAAAAAACAAAAATTAAAGAAGGGAAAATAAGTTAATCTTTACCGTTCTAGCGAAGTGAGATTACGACGATTTGGCTCCGTTCCACTGACATTGCATACTGCTAGCTCTAGGACAATGCATCCTCTAGTTAATGCCTAGCTGTTTGGGTCAGTGACATCACTATTCTCGTTCGAGCTGTAACTTCCGACACGGAAAGTAGCTATCTTTGAACCGTTGATTATTAATTGTGATACATTTTTGCAGTTTTCTAGGATTTATGTGCATTTTGATTCGAAATATTATTAGATATGTCTGACCGGTGTTGTGTGCCTTAATGTAGATCAAATTACAAAGGCGAAGAATATATTAGTCTTTCAAATTCCATCGGAAACATGCAGCCTAGCGCTTCGAGATAAATGGATCTGACACATTCCTCGTAAAGACTGGGCTCCAACCAAACATAGTGTAGTGTGTATAAAACACTTTCACAAAAAAGACATAATTAGATTCAACAAATTCAAAGATGCTGATGGCTTAGAACACATTATATAAGGTCGTCTGGTTTTCAAACCTGATGCATATCCTACTGTGTTTCCATGTCTGCCTTCATATTTATCAACAGAGCCTGTTGTGCAATGCAAGGATCCTAACGAACGAGTTGATGAAATTTAAAAAAAGATATGACAGCTGTGTTTTAGAGTGGCTAGAATCAGATTTGATAAGGGATTTTAAGACCCTGCAAACCAGTTATGAAACCAAATTGGAGCAACAGTTTAAAGGACTAAAGCATCACACATGCTTGCGCAATGAATGTGTTCTGCTTTATTCAATAAATATAGAACCCAACACAGTACCTTGCCATATCACTCAATATCAAAATTGTCCCAAGATATGTCTTTTAATGTTTATATTAAGACTGGCTCAATTTATACAACGTCATTACATTGGCTTTCTTGTAATGGAAAAACTGAGAGATGGTCCAAGGTAGAAAATGTTGTGTAAGTCATTGTTCATGCAAAGATGTGAAAGAAAATGTTGATGACTGCCTCACAAAAGCCCATGAGAATCTAGTGCAGGCTATTAATTGTCTACTTTAAATAACACAGAGAGTGATGTTACATACTGAAATCTGCAATTTCTGGACGAGCAGCAAATGTTGATGACTGCCTCACAAAAGCCCATGAGAATCTAGTGCAGGCTATTAATTGTCTACTTGAAATAACACAGAGAGTGATGTTACATACTGAAATCTGCAATTTCTGGACGAGCAGCAAATGTTGATGACTGCCTCACAAAAGCCCATGAGAATCTAGTGCAGGCTATTAATTGTCTACTTGAAATAACACAGAGAGTGATGTTACATACTGAAATCTGCAATTTCTGGACGAGCAGCAAATGTTGATGACTGCCTCACAAAAGCCCATGAGAATCTAGTGCAGGCTATTAATTGTCTACTTGAAATAACACAGAGAGTGATGTTACATACTGAAATCTGCAATTTCTGGACGAGCAGCAAATGTTGATGATATCTCATGATAGCAGAAAATGATATAGCAGCCTAAACCCAGTGTTTCACATTTATGGCTTATATCGTCTCCCACCTGCTACAAGTTTTTACGAATATCAAAGTTGTTGTGTCTTCCACATCCATCAACGCTTAAAAACCTGATCCCCACCAAGTTAAAAATCATCTGAGTTTGATGTAGGCAAATATTTGCCAAAAGCGGCCACTTGTCTTCAAGAGAAAGAGTAGTTGCAATTCAGATGGATGAAATCTATGTGAAATCTGCTTTGAGCTACACAGGAGGAAAACTGATTGGGACAGACTCCAATGCAAAAGAAACTGTGGAGGCATTTATGATATCATCAATGTTCAGCAACTACTCTGAAGTAGTAGGGTTAATCCCAATGAAAAAGATGACAGCATGTGATCTGCAGGCCAATTTTCTTAAAACTATACAGCGTGTGGGGTCTGCTGGATTTACTGTACTAGCTGCCATTGCCAATAATAATGCAATTAATAAAAGGGTTTACAAGGAGTTATGCACGCCACACCAATACAGCTTTGACAATCTTCAGCGTGCCGGCAAGCCAATTTTTCTACTACATGACTCTGTGCTATTGTTGAAAAGTATTTTGCATAACTGGCTAAATCTAAAGGATGCAGACAAGACATTTGCATGCCCACTATATCCTGCAAATGCTGGCGAGCAAAGGTTTAAAAGCTACAATGTCCAGTCTAACATCTGTGTCCTGTCAAGACAGAGACACAATTCTTAAATTTTCACCAGCTCTAACACACAAGGAGCGCTACCCATCCAATCTTGACAGACAAGAGGTGTCACTTGCCCAAAGTGTGTTTAATGACTATAATGTAGCAGCTCTGCGACTAGCTGATCAGAATGACACCACCAATTTCATCTCTACAATACTTCAATCGTAGAACACTGTCATTGTCAAAAGTAAATTAGTGGCATCAAAACACGCAATCCTTTTGCACAACCTGTCACTAATGAAGACCGGAGTACACGATGCACCTGGAGCAGTGGTAAGTAGCTGATTATAGAAGTGGAAAAATGACTACTGAAACCTTCAACGCGCTGTCTCGCACCGTAACTGCACTGATCTAGGTGTCTGAGTATGCCCTCAACAATTTAGGCATTGAATATCTTTTATTAGGGAAATTAGGGAAATGGCAGACAGATAACCTTGAGGCATCATTTGGTGAATATAGACAGCTGTTAGGGGCCAACTATCTTGTTTCAGTACAACAGGTTCTGGAAGCATAGACGAAATATACAATTTGTTTTGTGTTATTCATGTGTTCGTCAAGCTGTGGTGAAATTCTTATTTCTGACTTGTCAGCAGTATTTAGCATGGCTGAAACTGACATTAACATAGAAGATACAATCTCTAGTAAGCCTGTGTTCAGTCATTCATGGTTCATAGTGAATGTGGAAGATTTTGACATTCTTGTTCCACATGGAACAGTTGAAGTACTGATTTACAGTAATATAAATAAGTGGAGTTGTTGCTTTTAGAGTGTCTAGGAAACTGAAGTGCTCTAGCTGCTGTAAGTTGTTGCAACAGGACAACTGTTTAACTGAAGATATTGGACCTGATCTTCCCATTGTTTCATGGCTTGACTAAACTCGTTTGCTCGACCGAGGCGGTTTAAAGTATCCATGACAGCCATTAACAATTGTGAGTCTGATAGCCTATCTTGCAGCACAAACATTGATCTCACCAGATTATGAACAGAGTTTCTGACTGCCTCCAACCACAAGGAAATTGTAATAGACACTGTGACTGTCAGCTTTCTTAATTACTTTAAGGAAGATAAAACTGTTTGTACAGCCTGCAGTTGCTAAACAGCAGATGTTTTGGTGAGGATCATTCCAACGCTGGCAAACATATTTTTGAACAACTACAGAAAAACCAAAAATGAAATAGAGAAAGTTCAACAAGCTGACACATCAAAGAGAAGAAAATTGAAAACATTTTAATAGCTTAAAAGTTATGCAGAAGAATAAGGTTTTCATGGAAAATATTACTTTTTCATTTTAAGAAATATATGTGGTGTGACTACTTAGTAGCCTATGTTTTGACCTGAGAATGATGGACAACAGAATTCGTAACAGAACTATAATCAGATAATCTAAATTCAGTGCTTGTAACATTTTTTGCGTCCATGATTTCTGCTGGTACACTAAGACGTTGTAAACAATGTATCAACAGCATTAGAAAAGATAAGTTTGTTTTATTTTAATATTAATTCATTAGAATTTGCATTTTTCTTATTAACAGATACACTATGTCTACAGTAAAATTAGTTTATACTTCCGATATTATGCCATTTTAGACGCTCGTACTGTTAGACAGAGTGTTAGATCAGATAGGACGGGAATTGTGACGTCAGCAGGCAAAATGGTGGGCAGCACGGAAGTCTTTAATTACAGTTGGCAGTGTCTAGGGTCATCGCTTTATCGTATATAAAATTCTGGGTTAATGCCACAAAAATGGCTAACATACTGCTGTTTTGATTGTTGAGAGTTCCAACTACTGTAATATACGGTTAGACAAAAACAATCGTGCTTTTATAAAATTTGTTTTAGATTTTGGAAAGGATTTCTTTTCTTTTCGCTGGCATTTGAAGATTCACCCATTATTGAGAATGGAGGAGTTAAGTTTCTGCAAAAGATTTTTCTGAGGTAGATCTATTTAGGTTATGCAGATACAATAATTATGTTTATAGTCAGACAGACATAGCTATTACATTAACCATCGATAGTAGTGCTAGTACGTTGTTCGGCGAATTCTTTTTCCTTTTTTCCCCTCTAACTAAGGGACACTGCTACCAGGTGAGTACATATGTTGTTGCTATTTTTCACCACTATCACCTTCATCTTCTTGTATCTCAGAAATTAACATACACACAATAGCACCAACAAGTTCTTTATTAACCCATTCAATCCAAGCCCGGCCGGCGACGGCCGCTATCGACTCGCTCCCAGCCCGGCCTGCGACGGCCGCCGTGGATATACTGATTTAAATTATTTTTCCTTATGTTTTACCTGCGAATAGAGCACGCTTAATTTAGCCTTCACGTGACTACCGGTAATGGCGGCCCCCATTGCAGTTTACAGATCATTTCTATCCCGTATGGTGTTCGAGCAGTGATTTTTTTTTTTAATGACCTTCAATTTTCTTCAAAACTTGGTGCGGACTGAAGATACTTATGAGTCAGACGATAGTGGTTGCGAATTTGTTGATGGAATTGAAGAGAATGAGAACGAATCGGATGTTGATGAGGAATAATTTCAAGACTTAGAAGATGAAAGTAGCGACACTAGCCTCGGTAGTGATGACGAATTATCGGTAGAAGACGGTGACAACGTGACCCGCCCCACAGGCAGGCCCTAGTGGTGATAGAGAATGGTCAAAGCAATGGAGTAATATCATTATTGAAGGATTTAGTGAGGGAATAGGTCCTGCAGATGACATAGATCCAGATCAAGATTACTCTGCTTTTGACTACCTTTCACTTTCATTATTTTTACTTCAGACCTTTATTGAGTACTTGGCAGAGGAATTAAAATTTGGTGTGCCGCAGATCCTCATACTAGATACCTCAATAACTTTGAGGTGTATACTGGAAAGTCAGAGATTGGACAAGAAGATGAAGATGTACTAGTTGCAATGAACCAAAGGATATTGCTTTTCGCTTGAACATTTATTAGCAAAATTGACAAGAGTGAAACAGACATTTTATATTGACACTTTTTTTTTTCTTCACTTGTTTAATTTTTTGCATCCAACATACATGCCACTCACAAAAAAACATATGCACAGAAGAGTACCTCTTCCATTTATCTGTAAACTGGAGTTGAAGCACACAAATAAATTTAAAATTGTATTTATTATTAATTTTATTGCGCAAGCACGTCTAATTTGTGCGGAGTTATTCCCCTTGCCCTGGGAATTCGGTTGAGTTTTTCTGATCAGCTGGGATTGAATGAGTTAATATATGTTTCTAGACACACAACAACAACAGATTACAGGTTCTCAAAATCAACAACTATGTCGACCTGAAGTACTGAAAAAGTATGCAAATGCAGGAAATAGACATCATTTTGTAAATCTGGAAAGCAAAAGGTTAAGATTGGAAAATTTCTTGAAATTGTGATATTAACTCTTTCAGGACGTAGCAAAATTACCATGTTTTGTGCATCACATTTTCCATCCCTCTAAGATTTCCATATAATGTTACAGTTAAAGTGTCACTGTGTTTTATATTATCATATTTTGTGGTCGTCTCGTATATGGAATGAAAGGGGATTGTTTGAGCAATAAGAAAATATAAATGAAGAATAGTGGGGGTCTCTGTGGCGAAGTGGTCAAGCCGTTTGCCTCGTGTTCAGACTATCGGGGTTTCGAGCTGCGACGGTCGGTTCATGATGTCAATTTTTTCCGGAAATACCTGGGTTCATCACTGGAGCTACGGAGTTCGTGCTTTGTGCGATGCTCTCGACAGATGGGGTACCCATCTGCCAAGAGAGACCTAGCTAAAATGGGGAAAAAACCACAGGCAATGAAGTCGAGCCATCGCTTAAAAGTTTTTTTTTATAAAATGAAAGAAATGTAGCTCCATTTTTAAAATTAGTAAAGAAATAAGAAACATGCAGCAACAACAACAAAACTGCATGTAAAAAGCCAATGAACATGCCAGAGTTAACCAATATAGACTGCTAATCCATGTGTTTTGTCATTTTGGACACACTTGTTTCAAAACTACATCCATTTACGAAATCTAACGTAGACCTTACATGACATTGGTCTTGCACATGACAATTTTGAGAATTATTGTTATCTTCTTCTTCTACGCTCGTTCTCAATCTCTCACTACCAAGCCCTGAACAGGGTTTCACAAGTAGCAGAATGTAGTCCGGAGAACGGAATGCATAGTGTCACTAGTTTACAGTTTGACTCCGATATTGGCACCTTTTAGTCCGACACATTTGTCTTTGGTGACTATTGTTACCTGACTCTGAATCAGCCACTTTATCACTTTAAACGTGTAATATTAAATATTTAACACAAATTTAAGGTTTCATCAGTTTATTTATAGCCAAACACCAGAAGAATAAATTTACTTCCATCTCCAAGTAATAAAAAAACGTCTATCGTGCTGAAAATTAAACAAAATGTATGTTTATTGTCTCTGACCACAAAAATTCAATGTTTATTTTATTCTACATCGCCCGCCTTTAGTGAAGAATTGACTTCTCTGCCAGCATAATTCAGATTAACTAGAAAAATCAACAAAAGAGCTAAATGAAAGGTACATATTCATTTTAAGAAATAGTTTCAAAGAAACTAAGTGCTTTTTGTATGGATAAAAAGTAGATTGGTGCATGCAGATTCGCTATCGATAATAAGATTTAATGACTTAAACAGGTAGCTAATTATTTTTCAACAAAAACTGATTAATTTTACTATTTTTATATAAAACAAAAACTAAAGAATCAACCTACATTTCTGAAGTATATAAAAAGTCTTTCACACAGAAATAATATATCTGAATCATAAAAATACCATCTTAAAATCACTAGCCCCTGACAGGGGCCTTCCGTCCTGAACGACAGGAAAAATCGGCCCCTGGCAGTGTCCTCCCGTCTTGAAAGAGTTAATGTGAAAATATTTCCAAAATGTGCACACAATGTAAAAAAAATTTTACAATAACAAATTCATTAATTATAGGGAACCAATGATTAATTGGAAGGTAACAAAGAACCAAGTCATTAATTAGAATGTACCAAGTAACAAGTCATTAATTAGTAAACGTCAGGAAATTCTGATAGTCATGGCATTTCATGAATGTAATATTGGTTATACCCCACTTAAAAATACCAACTCTGCAAGGATGACTTAAATCTGCCAGCAACACTTGTATAAAAATGCTAACAAAAAGATAACAAAATTTCTGATGGAAAACAAAAAAGCTATTTCATAAAATAAATCTTAGTGGCAGCAGTATTGAAGGTCATGTCGGTTATAACATTAAAAGGTGTGGCTCAGTTACTGTATCAGGACAGAAATCGAACAAAATCATCATTATGGCCCCAAGGCCTTCATCAGGACAAAGAACAAAAACATCTAACAAATCACAAAACAAAATAAGTCCCATAGTAGACACTGGCCTCGGGGATGAAGTGTTAAGAGCTTCATTATATTAAACCCCACAGCTTGAATGAGGTGGGGTGATCTGTTCTCTTTCTCGTGGTCTTTCCTTTTCTGATCGTAGATTGAGTACCCCTTTACAAATAACCCCTTTACAGCTTTGTTGTCCTTTACAACTACACTAATCAAATGCCCATTGAATCGCAATATGCATGGACTATACGCGAAACAGAAAATAACTTGGGTAGCAGTCATTAATCATTTTGATCGTCCTACTCTGTCATAACTGGTATGCCATGATTCTCACAAATTTCTGCGCACTTTTGATTAATGGCTGACGTCAAGTCGTATTATATTTTGGTATCTGGTCCATGGATATTATTGTTATTCCAATTCATTAGGTGTTATGTTTGCCCCTGGTGAAGGTCTTGTGACCGCCATATAGGTTTCTTCTTCTTCTTCTTCGTTCGTTCTCAATCCCCCACTACCAAACCCTGAAAGGGCTTAAGCAGCAGAATGTAGCCCAGAGAGCGGAATGCGCTGTGTCGTAGTTTACAGCTTGGCTGCGATATTTTCACCTTTTGGTCCAACACATCTGACTTCACCAAGCATTTTTTGAGTAACGGGTTAGCATTCCCTCTTTGATCCCTTCTCCTTAGCCAGTCTGCCCTGCTACAGCCTGTTATCCAGGATCACCGCGTGGAGGTGTAGAAGGGTCTTGGCAGCTCTGGTTCGCTGGCCCTGACACTAGCAGTCAGCTATGGGTCGCTAACCCCTGCAGCTCATGTGCTGCTCAGCATCTTGATCCCCCATATAGGTTTAATTTTGTTTCTGTCCTGGTGAGCCATATGTATTTATATTTTTATTGACCAAATTATTTCATCAAGTTTCTTTACATCGGTGACAGTGGCTGCAACAACCGGAATACCAAAGAGACACTTACGTAATCTAAGGATTTCATTGCTCTGTAAACTTCATGCATAATGTCTTGAGGTTTGCTCTGTGAACGGATTCCTAATTGACAAGAAATTACAAGTTCAATTTTAGCAAATTTGCATAATTTACATTTTGCACTGGTTAAGAAAGTATGGAAATATATTCCGTTTTTAAATCACACATCAACTGATGTTGGACTCTGTTTAAGAACACATTTGTGCTCGAGTATTTCAGGAGCAAGAAATGGGAGTAAAAAATAGTAACATTATAAACCTGCCAAGAATATCATAAAAAGCAAAAAAGAAGGGTTTGGGCATGGGGGCTGGCTAATTCATCCTGTAGAAATTTTAACACACAAAAACTTTAACAAATAAGGATAAATAAATACCAAAAATATGCACCTCAATCAAATAGAAGATGGTCAAAACAGCTAATGATATTACTATTTACTGAGAGAGACTGCTCTTATGGATATGTCCGGAGAGCAGTGAAATCAATTCTTAAAAAATGACAAAATGATGAGAAATCTGCAATGCTGATTTACCAGTTTTCATGTAGGAGAATCACCATATTTGGTACCTGGAAAGTTTGCACAATAGTGCGGCGGCATAGGCGACGGGGGATATGAGAAACTACAAAACTGATATCCTGTGACTGACTGAAACAAGATGAAAACGAGTTGAGGGGATGAATCTGAATACAGAGGAAATGCTGCTGTCCTCAGTGCACACTGAAGAAGGTACACACCATAGTGAATGGGTAGCCTTAATTCAATCAGAAGAGGTGCAAAAGGCACTTTTAGAATGGTATGCAGTTATACTAGCTATTTTAAAAATAAAGACAAACACTATCCAATGATATTGGGGAACTGAGATGCTAGTCCAGTTGGGCACAAAATACTGATCAGGACACAGCGTCAGGGTCAATACATTGACCAAGATCACAATCTCTATTCCATATAGCTTTCCCTGAAAACACGCTGTTCTCAAGACAGCCTGGTTGCCAAGATGTGGATCGATGTGATCCCCATAGTAGTGAGCATCATGCAGGTGAAGCCAAGCATAGCACAACCGCCTGGAGGACTGCGGCCCACCTTCATCAGCTTCCTGGGGATTGTGAGGAAAGCTACTACAACCCACCACTTTACGTCCTTTTTAGGGTACACAAAAGAGTAAACTTACTCATTGTGCACATTAAACAATAACAAACAACATCTGATGTTATGCACCAACCAATGACAAAGGAGAGTCAGAGAATGAAGAATTTTACACCAGACTTAAAAATATCATGGATAAAAGGAGAAGTACATTACATTGTTGGTGGGAGACCTAACAGTTGGGAATGATGATATTGGTTTTGAAGAAATCATGGGGAAACATGGAATCAGGAATAAAAATGCTTATGAACTGATCTACTTTAAATCAACTGCTGATTGGCGGCAGCATATTTCCACATAAAGGAATGTGCAAAGCAACACATGTTACCAGACCTCAAATCAGATTGATGTACAATTAAGAAGTTCAGATCATCATTACACAATGTAAATGTATATAGAAGAGCAGACGTGACATCAGGTCACCATCTTCTGAAATTTGGGTTACTCAGGAACAATAACATACAGTCAAGATATCAAACAGGTATCATGTATATTCCAACAACTAGAAGAAATGGAGGATACAGCAAAGCTCTGGCAACAAATACAAAATAAATGTAATGAGAGTTCTGTGAAAATGAGAATATCAACACAAAGAAACATAGCATAAGATAGAGGGAAAAAATTAAGAAGGCAGATTTTAACAGAAGCAAAACCAGAAATGCTAAAGCCAAAGCTCAGGAAATATACACTAAAGTCAACAAAGAAGTATGAAAGAGCATCCGCAGAGAAAAGATTAAATATATTGATGAGTTGGCAAGTGAGGCAGAGAAAAATGCAATAAAAATAAGAGTATTTGAAAGACCTGTACAACATTTTGTGTCGTAGTTTACATAGATGATGTGATATCTGCGCATTTCAGAACAACACATTCGGATTTGACACGACACATTTTTGAGAAGAGCTTATCTTTCCTCTTTGGTTCCTTTTTTCCTCAGTCAGGCTGCATGGATGTAACCTCTTTCCAGGGCCGCCACTCAATGTTAGCCCCTTATTACAACAGCAACTTAAAATGTATTAAAGAAGCTGAGTGAACCAGTCCAAGAATATGGCATAGCAGCTTGCTTAAGCAATTGCAACCAAACCAAACTTTGACCAAAAAAACACCCAAGTTCAAAACCGTGTAATGTGAATCATAATAGGGGGCATGATGACCAAGACCATTGAAGAACTGGAAAAAAATATTGACCTGCAACCAATGGAGTACAGAAGAGATGGCAGGACCTAACAATAAGGTGGGAAATTCAGAA